>OX411764.1:18678804-19097804 GCA_948252205.1 Orthosia incerta | reverse complement strand
GGTGTAGGGTAGGTGTAGGGTAGGTTTAGGGTAGGTTTTGGGTAGGTGTAGGGTAGGTGTAGGGTAGGTGTAGGGTAGGTGTAGGGTAGGTGTAGGGTAGGTGTAGGGTAGGTGTAGGGTAGGTGTAGGGTAGGTGTAGGGTAGGTGTAGGGTAGGTGTAGGGTAGGTGTAGGGTAGGTGTAGGGTAGGTGTAGGTAAGGTGTAGGGTAGGTGTAGGGTAGGTGTAGGGTAGGTGTAGGGTAGGTGTAGGGTAGGTGTTAGGGTAGGTGTAGGGTAGGTGTAGGGTAGGATGTAGGGTAGGTGTAGGGTAGGTGTAGGGTAGGTGTAGGGTAGGTGTTAGGTAGGGTAGGGTAGGGGGTAGGTGTAGGGTAGGTGTAGGGTAGTGTAGGGTAGGTGTAGGTATTTTTTATGTCTTTATGTATAGGTAGTGTTGGGTAGGTTTTGGTAGGTTTTAGGGTAGGTGTAGGTAGGTGTAGGGTAGGTGTAGGGTAGGTGTAGGGTAGGTGTAGGTAGGTGTGGTAGGTGTAGGGTAGGTGTAGGGTAGGTGTAGGGTAGGTGTAGGGTAGGTGTAGGGTAGGTGTAGGGTAGGTGTAGGGTAGGTGTAGGGTAGGTAAGTAGGGTAGGTGTAGGGTAGGTGTAGGGTAGGTGTAGGGTAGGTGTAGGGTAGGTGTAGGGTAGGTGTAGGGTAGGTGTAGGGTAGGTGTAGGGTAGGTGTAGGGTAGGTGTAGGGTAGGTGTAGGGTAGGTGTAGGGTAGGTGTAGGGTAGGTGTAGGGTAGGTGTAGGGTAGGTGTAGGGTAGGTGTAGGGTAGGTGTAGGGTAGGTGTAGGGTAGGTGTAGGGTAGGTGTAGGGTAGGTGTAGGGTAGGTGTAGGGTAGGTGTAGGGTAGGTGTAGGGTAGGTGTAGGGTAGGTGTAGGGTAGGTGTAGGGTAGGTGTAGGGTAGGTGTAGGGTAGGTGTAGGGTAGGTGTAGGGTAGGTGTAGGGTAGGTGTAGGGTAGGTGTAGGGTAGGTGTAGGGTAGGTGTAGGGTAGGTGTAGGGTAGGTGTAGGGTAGGTGTAGGGTAGGTGTAGGGTAGGTGTAGGGTAGGTGTAGGGTAGGTGTAGGGTAGGTGTAGGGTAGGTGTAGGGTAGGTGTAGGGTAGGTGTAGGGTAGGTGTAGGGTAGGTGTAGGGTAGGTGTAGGGTAGGTGTAGGGTAGGTGTAGGGTAGGTGTAGGGTAGGTGTAGGGTAGGTGTAGGGTAGGTGTAGGGTAGGTGTAGGGTAGGTGTAGGGTAGGTGTAGGGTAGGTGTAGGGTAGGTGTAGGGTAGGTGTAGGGTAGGTGTAGGGTAGGTGTAGGGTAGGTGTAGGGTAGGTGTAGGGTAGGTGTAGGGTAGGTGTAGGGTAGGTGTAGGGTAGGTGTAGGGTAGGTGTAGGGTAGGTGTAGGGTAGGTGTAGGGTAGGTGTAGGGTAGGTGTAGGGTAGGTGTAGGGTAGGTGTAGGGTAGGTGTAGGGTAGGTGTAGGGTAGGTGTAGGGTAGGTGTAGGGTAGGTGTAGGGTAGGTGTAGGGTAGGTGTAGGGTAGGTGTAGGGTAGGTGTAGGGTAGGTGTAGGGTAGGTGTAGGGTAGGTGTAGGGTAGGTGTAGGGTAGGTGTAGGGTAGGTGTAGGGTAGGTGTAGGGTAGGTGTAGGGTAGGTGTAGGGTAGGTGTAGGGTAGGTGTAGGGTAGGTGTAGGGTAGGTGTAGGGTAGGTGTAGGGTAGGTGTAGGGTAGGTGTAGGGTAGGTGTAGGGTAGGTGTAGGGTAGGTGTAGGGTAGGTGTAGGGTAGGTGTAGGGTAGGTGTAGGGTAGGTGTAGGGTAGGTGTAGGGTAGGTGTAGGGTAGGTGTAGGGTAGGTGTAGGGTAGGTGTAGGGTAGGTGTAGGGTAGGTGTAGGGTAGGTGTAGGGTAGGTGTAGGGTAGGTGTAGGGTAGGTGTAGGGTAGGTGTAGGGTAGGTGTAGGGTAGGTGTAGGGTAGGTGTAGGGTAGGTGTAGGGTAGGTGTAGGGTAGGTGTAGGGTAGGTGTAGGGTAGGTGTAGGGTAGGTGTAGGGTAGGTGTAGGGTAGGTGTAGGGTAGGTGTAGGGTAGGTGTAGGGTAGGTGTAGGGTAGGTGTAGGGTAGGTGTAGGGTAGGTGTAGGGTAGGTGTAGGGTAGGTGTAGGGTAGGTGTAGGGTAGGTGTAGGGTAGGTGTAGGGTAGGTGTAGGGTAGGTGTAGGGTAGGTGTAGGGTAGGTGTAGGGTAGGTGTAGGGTAGGTGTAGGGTAGGTGTAGGGTAGGTGTAGGGTAGGTGTAGGGTAGGTGTAGGGTAGGTGTAGGGTAGGTGTAGGGTAGGTGTAGGTGTAGGTACTAATGAGTCCTTAGCCTTAGTTGGCCAGAGGTTTTAGACAAGTGACATTCTATCAATGAAAACATCGCGAAACCGATTGGAATAAAGACAAAAATTTATTAGATTGCCAAGCGCTGTCGTGTGTCACGTGATTAATCCCTTACATTCCGACATTTCGATCATCGTCCTTGCTGATAGCATGATACTTTGTTGAGAGTCTCGCATCATCTTCTTCATATCAGCCGAAAGACGTCTACTGCTGGACAAGGGCCTCCCCCAAGCGTCGCCACATTGACCGGTCCCATGCGTCCCTCATCCAGCGGATCCCCGCAACCATCACCAGGTTATCGGCCCACCTGGTGGAATGCCTTCCAACGCAACGTCTTCCGGTTCGTGGGCGTCACCCCAGAAGTTTTCTGCCCCATCGGCCATCTGTTCTGCGAGCAATGTGCCCTACCCACTGCCACTTTAGTTTGGCAATTCTTCGGGCTATGTCGGTAACCCTGGTCCTGAGAGTCTCTGGTCAAATATAAAAAGTGAAAGGTGCAATCCACCGTGCATCTGTCACTCGTCTCTGACTATAATAATAGATTCATTACTTTTCTTCGTATGTGAGTCCAGAAACTAGAATAGTAGATAATCCAGTTTCGAAACACTTCCTAACATCCGATTTATCTGAAACTTGACGTTCTTATGTAACTTTGGAAACATTAAAATAATATGGTAGGTGTTAAGTAGCTGATCTCATGATGTAGATGGAAGATAGCCATATCAACTCCTCAACCAGACAAAGTAACACATTGTGAGTGGGCTCATTAGATGTGTATTGATAAATTGTATTACATTTAGAACTATTAAGTCCAAAAGATTGAATAAAAAATAAAAAAAAAAAAACTACTTTATCTATTGTCTACTGTTGAGGCGGTTACGCACTACACGTCCGTGTCTATGATCCGAGTCCGTGATTTAAGTTCCGAGTTCAAAATTATTACAGATCATAACGGATGGAGTTTGCATGTAGTGCGTAAGCTTCGGATCCATGAAGTGGCTACTTCGAAACTGAAATTTCACGGAAACGGTTCGGATGAAGTGCTTAACCGCTCTTAGTCGACCACTTTTCTAAGTTCTAAATTACGGATCTTTTTTTCTGAAAATGCAGTTGTATCATTCGTCCATACAAATAAACAAAAAATACAACCTAATGAAACACCGCCATAAAAAAGCCAGGTATCGTCATTGTTAAACAAGATAAACAGACTGCAAGACTGGTGTCATTTTGAACAAGCAACATATCAACGAGTAGGGCTCCAGAGATGGCAGGAAACGGAAGCCGGCTTATCTCTTGTCTCGCTCTGGTTGTGGTGTAAGGTATGAGCGGGAGCGAAATGGAATACTAAGGGTAATTAGTCGATAGAAACGTGTACAAAGGATAAATAAAATACGATGTGACACCAAGTTATGTGTTGTCTTGTTGTCTGCCTACTTCGTGATTTCGTATACATAACATAGCCTGCTTGGAGAACAAGCCTAAGTAACCTGAAAAATATAAAGAAGCAGTGGGCAGGGCACACTGCGCATAAAACGGATGGCAAGGGCCTTTCTGCCAGTTCAGGCATCTTATTCTTTATTGTACACAAAAACAAAGACACAGATACAATAGGAAAGCTTATGTACAAAGGCGAGCTTAACCCATAACTGGGTTCTCTTACAGCAAACCTCAGTTTCATTAAGAAATTTGCATATGAGGATAATACATCCAAGTGCACAACAAAATTTTAAAAACACTGAATATTTAAAATTCTTACATACTAAATAAACTTAAACAAATACGTGTACAACACACAATGTATAAACTAATACATATATACTATATAATACAACCAAAATCTTATATTCATAGATAAATTGTACACAGGATCCTACCCTCTTTTGTCATCATTCTCTGTTGCTATAGGGTTTGCTGTAAGAGAACTCAACATTGAGTTAAGCTCGCCTTTGTACATGTACTTTATTATCACATTATATTAAATATTGTTTTTGGTGTACAATAAAGAATTAAATAAATATCTTTGCATCATGTTGACAGGAAATGATACCTTATTCTTCTCCTGAAAACCTCTAACGAAGGGCTATCCCGTATAGAGTGATGAAGAGTATTCCAAAGGCGGACAGCACGAACAGTAAATGGCATCGTTAGTACATTCATACACTTTCATGTTAAATTAGTAGCTGTTCTATTTATCGTCGTCCGTGTGTCACTCCTGGTGCCAACTGAAAACCAGCGCTGGGTGTCTGAAGCACAGCAAATGATGAGTTTGTAACCATTTCGGTATGGGTACGCTTAACTCCATTTGTTACCCGACTACGGCGAAGCAAAAGGGAGGGTTATGTTTTTTACTGGTCAAAAACATATGTTCATATATATATTCCCTCATAACTTCAAAAATAGGTACTTATCTTAATTTGACAAATGAGGTGTCGTTCGAAGCGTCTTGTTTGTGCGCTGGTCACATACAATTAAATATGGCGGGGCAAAAAAATCATGTGTGTTATCATTGAACAGGGGGGTGACCATAAGCCCTTAGAGCAGTATATTTTTATTTTCAATTCAATTCATTTATTGCATCAAATATGATAGGTACATAAAGTTCTAACATAAAATATATAGCAACACACATTTGGCCAACATATAGCATGCAATAGTACAAGTTTTTACACTTTAGATATTAATTAGGTAACTACATTATGTCAATTTATGTGTCTACATAAAAATTAAATATATCTGTGCTTTAGTGTATAAAATTTACAGGGACACTTTTGAAAGAACTCATCTATCGAATAAAAACACTCTTGTAACAACCACTTCCGCAAAGCAACACAAACCTTATTGAAGGGTAGTTGAGCAATTGACCCAGGCAAAGCATTGTAAATTAGGGGAACCATGTAAACGCAGCTCCGCCGAAAAAGTTCTAGCTTTGGACCGGGCATTTCAAAATCTAAATGTGTAGGTTTCCTTTTATTTGTGTTATTTTTCCATTCAAATAGTTCAAGATTGGACCTCACAAACCTGGCAACTTCTTAAATATAAATGCATGGGACTGTCAATAGATTGTGCGACTTGAACATAGGCCTGCATGTGTCAGACCACTGCAGATTGAATATTGCACGTATACATTTTTTGGGCGATGAAGATCTTCGCCATTTCGGAAGAGTTTCCCCACACAACTATGCCGTATTGTATTACTGAGCAGACGTATGCGTGATACACCGTTATGGCGGTACGCAAAGATGTAATATTTTTAATTCTTCTTAAAGCAAATACGAATTGTTTTTTTTTTTTTTTGAAATTATTTCGATGTGATTCTTCCAGGTAAAATGCTCATCTAGTGTTACACCCAGGAATTTTGCATTACGTACCTGTTTTATATTATTATTGTTAAGTGCAACATTAAGGCGTACAGGTTTTCTTTTAAATGTTTTGCAAAGAATCACATTAGTTTTAGAAATATTTATTTTAAATTATTAATGTTAAACATTGTATAATGTCATTTAATGTTTGCTTAATATCAATGTCAAAATTTTGAAATTTTTTACTTTTAATAATAACGGTGGTGTCATCGGCGAACAATACACACTGATTTTTTATTGACTTAGGCAAATCATTTATGTAAAGAAGAAACAATAATGGTCCCAAGATACTACCTTGTGGTACACCATAGCAATAAGTCCGTGATTCAGAATCAATCTTCTAAATTGTTATTTAATTAGTTAAATGTTGTTAAACTCGTTACCTGTTTTCTGTCAGTTAGATAAGATTGAAACCATTCCTTTGCCGGACCTCTGATACCGTATCTTTCAAGTTTTTTTCTAGAAGCCGCGCATGATCAACACGATCGAATGCCTTACTTAAGTCTAAGAGCTGTGCACAAGTAGGTATTTTATCGTTAATATTCGTCATCATTGATTTCACTAGCGTAAATATTGCCAAAGTCGTCGATTTATTTTGTCTAAACCCGTATTGCTGATCGACAAGAATGTTGTGTTTAATAAGAAATTTCATCACTCGCCTGTACATAAATTTTTCATTTTTTTTTATATAATGGTAGTGAGAGCGATAGTTCGGTAATTGTCAACGTCTGATTTTGACCCTTTTTTGTGTAGTGGCTTTATCAGAGACAGTTTTAGCCTATCAGGAAAGCGGCCCTGGTTGTTCCAAGGATAAATTGACAATGTGAGCCAACGGCGATGCTAAATGTTTAGCTATTTTTTTAACGAGCTCGGTTGTGATGTTATCATACCCAGCCGATTTCATGTTTTTTAAAGACATTATATTACGATATATTTCCCTCTCACAGAGGAGGCCTGTGTCCCAGCAGTGGGAATATTAATAGGCTGATGATGTGATGTGATGTGATATTTCAGAATCGTTAGTAGGTTCTATAAATATACTTTTGTCATTTTTTTTTTTAAATTGCTTCTATATCGAGTAAGTGACAGATGTATACAAGTCAGATACATCTGTCCCTTATTCGATCTCAAATTGATACCGCTCTAAGAGCTTATGGTCACCCCCCAGGGATTTTAATAGGAACGTAGGGTTTGGTTCATCATATTTTTGTAAAGAATAACGTTTGCTTGTATCCCGTCAAACTAATGAAAACAATTTTTTTACCAGACTACGGCGTCGCAAGTTACTCTCTTGTAACTAATGCATTATCTAGATAAATGTTAAACAACAAACCCTAAACAGAAAAAAATATTATGTGGCTCTGCAAAACCCCAAAATACTTACCACTTTGCAGAATGTATTGTTTTGTTACGGTAGGTGGCATCCTAAACAGGGAGCCGGACGCCCGGTGTCACCACTGCGTCGACTGCCAGGAAGACACGGCGTGGCATACGCTGGCAGAGTGTGCCGCCTGGGAAGAGCCACGCCGTGCCCTCATCTCAGAAGAGGGCAGTGACCTGTCGCTGCTGGCCGTAGTTGAGTCTATGGTCGGCTGCGAGGAGTCCTGGGACGCGGTGGTATCCTTCTGCGAAACGGTCGTCTCGCAGAAGGAGGCTGTGGAGAGGGAGAGGGAGATTTCACCCACTCACCCGATCCGCAGCAGACGTGCCGGGCGTCGGCGGAGGGCGGACAATGACGGACTCGGGGACGTCCGTCGGCCCCCACACATCAGGACCCTAGGTGGCGGCGCGTAGTGTTCCACGCGCGCCCCTCTTAGACGTCGCGGGGGGAGTCGAACACCTCACTCCCCCACAACCTGAAGTCGAGGCCCGGACCCGGGACCCCCGGCATAGGTGTAAGATGGAACACCGGGTTGGTTTTTAGTCAGTAGGAGTCTGACAGACCCCTCCACCCCCTCAGGGCGGAGGACATCCTATGAGGATTTTCCACCCCGGAAAAAAAAAAAAGAAAGGTGGCATACGACCACGGTTACCCTCTACGGAATAGTTATAATTGCAGATGAGAATATTATCTTGTTTCATACTTTTTAGAGCAGGATTTTTCGTTAGTCGGGTTTTAGTTTTTGAACTAATTTAATATGATTACACTATTTACACTATCTCTTTTCTTTAATTGTTTAAGTTGTACTGTGTCTATGTCGAATAAATGTTTTCTATACTTAATTTTCTAGTTAATTCTTGTTTTATTTGCAAACCTTTTGACTTAGACCATCCTTATATCACAAGACCATGTTCGTTCCTACTGTGCTAACGACTTTATGTCATAAATTATTAACTTGCAAGTGGCTTTGGGTGAAGCGCTTAAAAGTTTAAAGTAGCTTTTAAAAGCTCTCATCTCATTTATTGCGCGTTTTAAGATGATGGATTTAAATGTTCACCTGAGAATAATATGTTGGCGTATATACCTATATGTCTTTCAGCAAAATTTACCATATTTCGTTTTTCCTATGGGGGTAGGCAGAAACTACTGAATGTGCCTAAACGCTATTACGTTCTGCTTTGTTTATGTTAATACGTCTAGTCATACACCCACGCCGGTTATGAGTATGACGCACTGGTCCTTTCTGAAGAACATCACCATCAGTATCCGTGTATGTCTTAATTTATAGGTAACTAGCTGTTCCGCGCGGCTTCGCTCCCGTGGACCACCCCACAGGACCCATTTTCGGGATAAAAAATAGCCTATGTCTCTAAAAAATAATTTAGATTTCTATTGGTGAAAGAATTTCATGTTAATTGGAGGTACCTACCAAAACTAAAAAGAGGAAAATTAAAAACTTTTTAACAAAAAATCAAACCGACTTCCAAAACAAAACACTTCAAAGCGAAAAATAACTTAATTGCCCGAAGTCGGTGTCGAATAACGGAAAACAATGAGTACAAAATACACCGACTTCGGCAAAGAAAGTTATTTTTCGCTTTGAAGTGTATTGTTTTGGAAGTCGGTTTGATTTTTTGTTAAAATGTTTTTTATTACTAATGCGTCTGCCAGGACAATGTCAAGATGTGATGTTAAAAACCGGCCAAGTGCGAGTCGCACTCGCGCACGAAGGGTTCCATACTATTATCGCAAAAAATGGCAAAAAAATAACGTTTGTTGTATGGGAGCCCGACTTAAATATTTATTTTATTCTGTTTTTAGTATTTGTTGATATAGCGGCAACAGAAATACATCATCCGTGAAAACTTCAACTGGCCAGCTATTACGGTTCATGAGATACAGTCAGGTGACAGATAGACAGACGGACAGTAGAGTCTTAGTAATACGTACGGAACCCTAAGAAGACATTCTGTTTATCAAACATACACATAAAAAGCTATAGACAACATAAAAACCGTTACAATTTAATTTCAATTCAGTATTGAAATCTTTATCTGTTTTACTTCCTGCTCTTAAAAACTCGAACTGTGGACTGGAACCAATAAAGTGAAGATTGATTTCCCCCAGGCACCATTATATTGGCCGAACTGAGAGTGGGGTCGATCGTTTTGTGTTTAATTTCTAATTGCACCTCCAGGATCTGAGTTTTTGATGGTCTGAAGGTTTAAAGAATTTACTGTGAAATCTTTCGTCGGTAAATAGAGAAGCGTATGAAGTACTCACTTCGATAACATTCAGAGGCGTAAGTGTGAGTTTTTTAACGTACTCCACCACGACACAGAATAAATATACGAACAGTATGGAAACTATCTACAAACGCTCGAAACGGCACACTCACACAAACATGCGCATCAACGAGACCCCTAAGCGGCTCGCACTACTGACAGCACTGCAGAAGAGCCTTAAGGCGCCGATTCCCTTGAGTAGCTGATTTTAAAATGAGAATCACTTCTAAACGGCTAGTCGTAATTTTATGGAAAAATATATGTTACATTAGGCCATATTCTTAATAATTTGATTTATGAAAATTTTTAGTTTTTTCGTATAACATAGTGTAATTAATTTGAGGAGCTCGTGGCTAAATAATAACAGCTGCACGGGTCGATCATCAAGGTTAAGCAACGCTTGACGAGGTCGGTCAGTGGATGGGTGACCATTCCAACATACTGAGTTTCCTCCGTGCCTCGGAAAGCACGTTAAGCCGTTGGTCCCGGCTGTCATTTGAAGATCTTTGACAGTCGTTACAGGTAGTCAGAAGCTTAAGATCTGACACCAGTCTTGCCAAGGGGTACCGTGTTACCCAGTTACTGGGTTGTGGAGGTCAGATAGGCAGTCGCTCCATGTAAAACACTGGTACTTAGCTGAATCCGGTAAGACTGGAAGCCGACCCCAATATAGTTGGTAAAAAGGCTAGGCAGATAATAGTGTAATTAATTTGTAAAGTTATGTCTAAAACGGACAAAAACACGACAATCGCAAAAAACCACTGCGCGTATTATAATTAAATTGACACCATCTCAAAAACAATTTAATCATCTACATTTTGATCTGAAGTTTTTTTTTTTAAAGTCGTAGAATAATGAGGAAAGTACAAAAAACTACTAAATTTTAGGGCGCGCGGGTATGAAACGAGTGCGCGTTTTGTTCCCTCAAGGTCTTTGGCGTTAGTCGTCGTCTTAATGGTTTCGTCGGTGCGTATGTTTGTGTGAGAGTGCCGTTTCGTGCGTTTGTAGGTAGTTTCCATACTGTTTGTATATTTTTACTGTGACCGCGTTAACTTAAACTCTAAAGTCAATTTGTATACAAAAATATAGTTTCTCCTTACTGTCACTAGACGGCACTTATACAGTTTTAATAGAGCAAAAACTCGCACTATGCCCACAGATGAATAAAGTGTTTATCTTATGAATGTCAACAACGATTACAGATTCAATAGCAAGCTTGCAGTTTATCTCAAACTAGCTTCTGCCCGCGGCGTCGCCAGCCTCTATAGAGTTTTATCATCCCGAGAGAATACAAACTCCTATGTACTTCTCAAGGTCTCAAACTATCTCCATGCCACATTTCATCTAAATCGGTTCAGTTGATCCTGAGATTACCCCCTACAACCTACAAACTCACAAACTTTAACTCTTTATAATATTAGTACAGATTACTATTGATATGCATGTGAAATTTTCTTGTAGTAGATGTCAATCGGATTTTGTTTTGTGCATAATTTTTAGCTCCCGACGGAAAAAGAGCGGTGTAATAAGTTTGGCGTGACTACCTGTGTATTTGTGTGTCTGTGGCATCATAGCTCCTAAACGGATAAACCGATTTTGTTTGAAAGGTGACTTTATCGAGAGTGTTCTTGGCTATGTTTGATGAAAATCGGTATAGACGTTCTAAAGTTATGGGTGTTTTACTGTTTGAATCGGGGGTTTTCGCAAGATATCGTGTCATAATTAATTGTTTAATTGATTGTTGATTGAAGCGTGTCTACTAGGTAAATTATTTGGGTTTTTTACCCGACTGCCGAAGGAGGGTAATGTGTTTATCAGTCTATGTATGACTGTATGTTTGTTCCTATGTGGCGTTCTAGAGACCAAACGCGTTGGCCAATTTTGATGGTTCTTACGTCAATCGATTCGTCTTAACCCTGCGAGTGTTACTGGCTACATTAAAATTGGAAAATAAGAAAATGGCAGCTTTTGGCCGCCATTTTGTAGGGGCCCAAATTTTTTTTAGTTCGCTTTTCAAGCAGTCGGGTTTTTTGATTTTTTGAATTATCTTTTATTAATATATTCTTAAATTTTACTTGTTTGAATTTGTGATTGCGCAACAGTTTTTTTAGCTTATATTTTAATAAAATCATCCACCCTGATAACTGCAATCACAAAATCGTATCTCCAAGATGGTATCTTCAATCGCATCTCACTGAAATCTTCGCTAGCGAAAATATAAAAGTCAGCTAGCAGAAAATGTCGAGATCCTAATCAGGCTCACGAAGTATTGAAAACTTTTCTAACACCATCTTCAAAGGATTTTCAACTCATTCTCATTTCGCCCAGAGTTTGAATAACTTTTTTTTATCGACTTTGTAATAAAACTTTCGACAGACCAGGGCCTTTCGATTTATATGCAAATTTATTCTTGCCAGCTACTTGCGCAGGGTTATAGTGTGTTTTTGAAAAGACAGGTACTAAATGTTAGAGGATGATTTTCATAATTTGTAATAATGATTTTTATTTTCACTTTTTTGTTGTGGTTCCTACCTAGTCACTGATTTCTATGGTAACGTTCTTATAATACCTATAATGACTCAATAAAACCGTTCCGTTGTGTATCTTCGTGAATTGGAACTAAATGGTGTAAACCATAAACAGGCATGCATTTGCAGCAATCCCGAGATATTTGCCGTAATTTATTGAAGACTTAAGTGGTTTAAGTGTGACTTAAGTGATTAATCCTGATTCTACGAGCAATGCACATTGCTCGTAGAACGGATGGCCAGTGGGGCCGAAAAGTTCTGGAATGGCGACCGCGAACCGGAAGATGATGCGTTGGACTAAGTGGACCGATGACCTGGTAAAGGTTGCGGGAATGCACTGGATGAGAGACGCACGGGATCGGTCAATGTGACGACGCCTGGGGGAGGCCTATGTCCAGCAGTGGACGTTTATCGGCTGAAATGATGTTAATGACTAAAGAGTTCTATTGCATATCTCAGAAGTTCTTCATCAGATCTTCATCAAGTTTGGTGCAATTTGATGAGCACCTCGGCAAGTACTTATTCAAGCACAAAGAGAATTTTCTAAATTTTCAGTCTTCAATTGATGGAAAGTCGGTGAACATATACAAAAAAATAAATTAAATGCAGTCGAACATAGAAACTCCTCCGTTTTTACCCGATTGCCGAAGGAGCGTAATGTTTTTATCAGTCTATGTGTGTATGTATGTAAGTTTCTATGTGGAGTTCTAGAGACCAAACGCGTCGGCTGATTTTGATGATTTATACGTCAATCGATTCGGCTTAACCTTGCGAGTGTCACTCTACACGGCTAAATAAATATTGGAAAGTAGGCGCCTTATTGTGGGGGCCCATTCCTTTGTTTCTTCCAAACTCGACATGTTGGTTATCAAAGGGTTTTAAGAGGTGATGTCAAAAATATGTAACACGTTTGTACTTAATTCGAAAAAAAATGTTAACTAAAAAATTATGAATAAAAAAGTTAATTCAAAAACACAAAGAACCCGACTGCTTAAGAAACGAACTAAAAAGACGTATACAAGAAGAAAATCATGCTGTTCAGTCGGAGGATATATCTGGTTTTGGTCAGCCAGCTCGCGAATTTGTTTTTTATTGCAAAGCTGGTTAAAAAGGAGGAGCTCCTGGCTGAGTAGTGAGTAATTCCAGCAGCATGGGTCTATCTTTATGATTAAACATCGCTCACAGAGGACGGTCTATTCGTTATAAATACAAAGTCTCCTCCGTGTCTCATCATAAAGTGTACTAAGCCTTTGGTCCTAGCTTTGCCATTAACCGACTTGCCAAAAAGGAGGAGGTTCTATGTTGGCTGTTTTTTTTCTGTTTTCAGTTCATTTCTCCGTCAATTGAGGACCGATTTTAAAAATTCCTGTTTTTGTTTAAAAGAGTATGTTTCCGAATTGGTCCCTATTAACATTGGTGAAGATCTGATGAAGAACTTTGGAGATATAGAACAGAACTCTTCAATAAACAACGGCAAATCTGTCGGGATTGCTGCAATCGCATGTCCGCATGTCATTTAACATGACATCACGCCGGTACACATTTCACCGTCTATGTTCAAGTTTTATGATATTCGAATAATCTATTCTAGCATGACTATGGGCATTATAAGTACTATAGAACTAGCTCATTCTGTACCAAAACTAAAAAGTAAAAAAAATTTTTTTTTACAAAAAAAAATACAACCGACTGCCAAATAAAAACACTAAAATATGAAAAAAAAACTGCGATACATTTACATAGTATAAAATACTTATTTTTTTTTTTTAAACTTTGCCCCACACTAGGAATTTCTTCCTGTATCGTGGGTGCGTTTACAAACATATAAACTCACATACACAACACCCAGAGCCGGAACAACTATCTGTAGGTCATACAAATATTTGTTCCGTGCGGGAATCGAACCCGCGACACGCAGCGCAGCAGTCAATCGCTCAACCACTGCGCCAACCGTGCACCCCAACCCCAACGTATTAATAACTACACATAATGAAAGCATAGTAGTAGTCTCATACACAGACCAGACGGGATTATGGTCAATACCATGGTAGGTGGGTAGGCCTTTGATGGTGATGGCGCAAGGCGATGTTTTGTTTGATGGTGGTGGTGGCGGCTCAAATAATAATAAGATCATCATGTTGCATGATTGTGTCCACACCCTTGCGCCATCCCATCTTCTTAGCATGGCGGGCTGTGCTGGGGCAGCTCAAACGGAGCAAATACAACAATCTTATTATTATTTGAGCCGTTTGGGGTTACTTACTATGTTGTTTACTTATTTCTAATGATATACTTTTCGGGGAATATGCATGGCAGTGCGAGCAGATCAGTCCCGGTCGACGATTTTCGTTCTAGAGTTCCGTCGTTAGGACTTTAACGTGAGTATGACTGACTCGCTCCACCATGCAGCTTTACATATTATTATGTAGATTAAATAGCCGTTTGGGGTTGAAACATTAGGTCCATGGAGTCCGAGTGCTCATCGAGTATTTCGAGATGTAATCAAACGGTTGGTCGACTCTTCACGTGACCAGAGGGCTGGGCTTTTCCTCGGCCAGAGAATCAGCATTGCTATCCAACGTGGCAATGCTGCCAGCGTTCTGGGCCCTTTTTTAAATTTGAGATGGGTTTACTCTTGACTCTAGTCTAGGTCAGAGGTGTCAGAGACAGATTCGACGATGGAATGAGCTTACCCAGAAGAAGCCTGTTCACTCTAACTTTGAAGAGATTCGGTCACTTTTCACAGCGATGTGGACGAATTTTTTACGCCCTATGACCCCTGCCCTTTTTATACGCGTTCGTATTTTTATTTTATTTATGTATACATACTGAAAAATTAAATTACGGGTGTCCTATATGAAGATACACATCTACCTAACCTATACACATAAATAAATAATAAATACAGGTGAACTTATTATTAATTTATTCATTTACATGTACAATTATTTTTACAAGTAGAACCCAAGGTAATAAAGGAAGTTATACAATGCGACACTCAGAGACGCCCCTCGACAACTGATCACTGACACACCTACTCGCGTCCATGATTGACCAGTCCCAAGAGACGGCTCCGGATGCCGGCACAAGTTACATAGAGGACTATACGAGTACACTAACTGTAACCCTCTGGAATTCCGCCACAGAGCAGGAAAAATTTCCAACCGCTGAGAAATAATGATAGGCCTATCAAGGATCCTCAACCACCGTATTCGTTTCATATTTAACTAGAGAAAGTTTGATTATTTATTTATTTATGTAAGTATACATGTATAACTTTACAGGTCACACCTAAGGCGTTATACAATGAGAGAAACAAAAAAAAAATATATACAAACGAAACATAAAAGAATTAGGCAAAATTAAATATAAACAAATACAAACTAATTTAAAAAAGAACCGGCCAAGTGCGTGTCGGGCCACGCGCAGTAATAGGGTTCCGAAGTTGCGGACTAAAAAGAGGGTTTTCTTGTTGTTACATGAACATTAAAAAATAACTTTTTTCCAGTCGGTGTTTTTCGTAGGTACCATTTTTTTGCGTTATGGACACCGACTTCCAAAAATAAAGTTGTTTTTCACTTTGTAGTTTTCTTATTTGGAAGTCGGTAGTATTTTTTTGTAAAAAAGTTTTTTTTATTTTTCACTTTTTAATTGTACCTCCTAATAGGCAAGTTGTTTAGTAAGTTTCCTATAATGCCAGAATAGATTACCCGAATATCATGAAACTTGAACAAAACCGATCAAATGAGAGATCTGCTTACCCCTTAAGAGCGTACTGGCGTGATGTTATGTTATGAAATGGTATAAACAATAAACAAACATGCGATTGCAGCAGTCCCGAGAGTTTTCCATTATTTATTGAAGAGTTCTGTTGTATATCTTCGTAGTTCTTCATCAGATCTTCACCAAATTAAAATGGGACCAATTTCGAAACATACTCTTTCAAACAAAAAAAGAATTTTTAAAATCGGTCCACAATTGACGGAGATATCGGTGAACATACATAAAAAAACATACAAGAAGTCGAACATAGAACCTCCTCCTTTTTCGAAAGTCGGTTAAAAACGGTTTTAGCGTTACACAACGTCTAAAAACGGGCCCACATAGGATGATGTTTTTTTCATATGGTCGCGTTTGACCAATAACTCGCCTGATGGTAAGCGATGATGTGGTCTACGATGAAGCACGCTTGCCTAGAAGTAACCTATTCACTCTTGACTTAAACTAAAGAAGGACTAACTGGTAACTAAACAACTAACTTCGTAACTGAAGTTAAGAAAAATATTATATATTGGAGTACCACCGCGGGTGCTATGTGTCGAGCTACAAGTCTGAGCTCAAATGGATGCCCATTCGCAAGAAGAAGTTTTCCGCGCTCTAACTACGCTTTTCTTCCTACTCAAGTTCTTCACATGCTAGAAATCTGCGTTCCTCCAATAATCTTCTCCTACTGTGTCCTTCTCATACCACTGATTTTGTTCATTCTTCCTTTCATATTCAGTATATTCTTCTCTAGGACGCACTTCCTTTCGAAATCAGGACAGCCACCAGTCGGTATGCTTTCAAACGGAAACTGCGGTTTTACTTTCATCTCCGAGGGGTCATCTCCCCGCTGAAAGTAAGTAACTTCTTTTCGTTACTTTTTCAATATATATATATATATTTATATAGGTATGTATGTAAGAGCGGGAGTACTCAGGGTTCTCAAATGATAACGATCAGACATCCTGTTAACACTTTTTATTACTCACACCAACAGTAAATCAACTTAATTTTATAAGATGTGCACAGTTCAAAATACTATTCAATATTGAGCTCTTTCGACTAGAACCAGCCTATTTATACGTTTAGACAAATGAAAAATGGCGAATGGCGTCACATAGCAACAACTACCGGTGACATTAGTTTATCAATTAATTTTAGATTTAAGTTTGTAAAAATACATTAAGTAATTGTGTACAATATTTGATAAGTAATTAATAACACTTTTTACAAATATTTTGAATGGATTTAGCTACCAATTATTTTATTTGAATAAGCTAACAGTCAGTGATCTACCTTCTATATTTGAAAAGAAATCTTAACATTAACAATACTTAATTCGCGTTTCCGTTGAGTCATCTGCCTTTTTACCCGGCTGCAAGGAAAGGGTTATGTTTTTCGCGCGTATCTTGTATGTTTGTATGTATATAATATTCTTTATTACCTCGTATCTTTGAAACCAATTGACGGATTTTTAAAATTAACATATCATTAGATAGGTCTTGGCCGCCCAAGTGTTCTTAGATAAGTGCTTTTTTTTTTTTTTTTTTTTTTTTTTTTTTTTTTTCTGCGGGCCGTCTCGTAGTTCGGTCAAAGTGACTGACAACTACTTAACCGGACTTTCCCTGTGGAGACTAAGCTATATAGCCTCCAGCTGGGCACAAATTTCTAAAACTAAGCGACAACGCTGAGGGCTACCCCAGTTGGGGTCGAACCTCGGCTCAGGGCGTCGCTGGGGGGGCAGGCAATGCTGGATCTGACAAGTGATTTTACCATCCGTTCGGAAACTACCTACGTGGAGAAGAACGGACAAGAAACTCCTTTTGAGATCTAATAATTTAACTAGTGCTCAGCTTCGCGGGCTGGCGGGCTTTAATTGAAAGAGTACGCGACGGGCCTCGGCGGCGAGGACTGAACGAATCGGTCTGTATGCTACATTGTTCCTACTCCCTAGGCTCTTATGGAGCAGAGTGGAGATCATGGGGGTCGGGGATGAGCCTCAGTTGGCGAAATCCTAACGGAAATGGTAAACGAATGCGACTTATATGCGCACCCATTGACCGTTTCTGAAGACAAGGCTATCAAGTACCTCGGTAATGTTGGGGTACCTTTTAAACAAGTCTTTGGACTCGGGTGCGGGCATATCACCGGCTGCTTCGATCCTTCTGATCTCAGCAGCCAACGATCTGGCCTCATCCGTCATCCAGACGGCATACGCGCTGATGATAACATCAGCGACGCAGCGTCTGTCAGCGGGGTTTTGGTGGGGCAGGCTCTCAGCGGCGACAGTGGTGGGAGCCACTTGCCGGTTTTGAGCGGGCTTGGGGACGGCAGGAGCCTGAGGGGGGGCCTGAGTGGGTTGTTCCAGCAAGCCTGCGGTTGGCTGTTGGACGGTCTGGGGAGCCACCTGTTGGTGGTTTAGTTTGCCCCATGGCGAAGTCCTCTGAGGGGCTAGCCGGGCGGGGGGTAGTCCGGAGGGAGCTGTGTGAGCTTGGCGCTCAGCGTGGCGCTTGGCCGTTTTGGGCGCCAGCTTGGGGGCTTTCGGGCAACCCTTGAAGTTGGCCGTGTGACCGACCTGGTCACATAGCACGCAGCTGGGAGGCTCCGTGCAATCGGCCGGGTTTTTGGGGCGGGGGCATTCCCTAGTGCTATGGTCGCCTCGGCACTTAACGCACCTGGGGACGCCAAAGCAGTTCTTTTGACTGTGGCCGTATTGTTGGCAGTTGTGACACTGACCAACAACAGTGGGACGGTAGGGTTTCTCAATGGAGATCCCTGACAGAGAGCACAACGATTTGATTTTAAAAATCGGGTTGTAGGACTCGGTTGGGTCGCATTCGACCGAAACCATATCATACTCTTGTCCACCTCTAGCTTTACGCATGCGGTGGACAGCAGTTACTGGGACCTTTTGAGCGACGAGATCCTCGAAGATGTCCTCAGCGGAGATCTCCTTCGGGATGCGTCTGATCACTACACGTACGGGAGCCTCCGAGGGGAGAGTGTACGTGTGGAAAGGGATCCTCTGGGTTTTCAGGAGCCTGGTCAGGTTCCTAAAATCAGTAGGAGTTTGGAGAGAGATTTTTATGCCCGCCTGACAGGAGGTGGCACTAAGAAAGTTGATTTTGCGATCAACGCAAACTTTTGATAAGTCGGTCCACTTAGATTTTTCGTGGACGAAGATGGGTGGGACTTTCTGCTTCTTAGTAGGAGCAGGACTGGGGGCGCGGCTCGACTTTGGGGAAGTGTCGGCCAAAGTCAGAGGGCTACGGGAGCGGCTCCTGGGGGTGGGGGAGCGAGCCGGGCGCCTGGACCGCTGGGAAGCGGTGGCGGGGGTGGGTTGCACATCGGCGGAGGTGGACGGCCGAGCTGGGGAAGCGGACGGTGCTACCCTTTTGGCCTTAGAGACCTTGGGGTGCGTCTTGGTTTTCCTCTTCTTCCTGGCACCTTCAGAGGGAGCTTTACGGCTTTCTGAGGCGGAGGAGGCGTCGGTATAATAATTGTCAGAGTTTTCATCATCTGACATGGGAGCGTCGATTGGAACGTCGACATGAGGGGAGGCGGGATTCGAAAACACGGTTTTCGAGCGGACATTTTCCACTATCGGAAATTTGATTTTGTTGCCGTCGGCAACAAAAGGGGTTTGACTTACGTCGTCAGAATCGGGGGCCGGGGTGCCTAAGGCAGAACAGGTGGCAAGTGATTGCCGGATGGTGGCGTATCTTTCTTGATTTAATCTGCGCGGGCTGGGGTCATCCGACAGCAGATCCTCGATGAGGAACATCAGCAACTCTACAGGATGCATAGTTGCTAATGTAACTAATCAAGGAGAAAGATAAGAATTATCAAGATAAGATAAGGTATTGCAAACAATACCCTATCTTATCTATCTGAAGGGGATAGAGAGAGTCCCCGGGTAGGTGGGCCCGGGGTGTGTGGTCCTACCCTCCCAGCCGGGTTAGACTGGGAGGTGTGTGCCTGGTGAGCCCTAAGCTAGTAAACCCTGCACCAATCTTATTGTGTGACAGGGGCCCTGAGGTACCGGTAAACCCACCGAAGGTGGGCCACCCACCACTGTGTACCGAAAGTCTGGCACGTCGGGTAGAAACACCGACCGTGCCAGGTGATTGCTGTGGAACGAAGACAGGGGTTGACTAGGCTATCTACCAAGGCCAACGATCCTGCTCCCGAATCCAATGACTGCCGTGCCCTGAAGGGGCTTGGCGGGTGCTTGGGTCGGCACCCCCTTGGGTTAGTTAACACCGTAAGGTATCCGCCAAGGACCACCCAAGAAGTGGATTTGAAAACGCGACGGCCGCGGCGTCGACCCGCAGATGTGCGGCGGGGCGAGGGCGAGGCGCGGGGGCGCGCAGCGGTGAGGCGGCGGGCGGGGGGGCGCGTCGGCCGCAGTGACGTCACGCAAGAGCGAGACGGGACGATGAGTGCGGGCTCGCAGCGGTGGCGGCGAGCGAGCGGAGCGGCAACGTGCAGCGAGACGGGCAGCGAGACGACCGCGCAGGGCGACGGCTGGCGAAGAGAGTGAGTGTATTAGATAAGTGCCGTTGAAAAAAAAGATATATGGCGGCTTTTGGGCGCCATATTGTAGGGGATGCAATTTTTTTTTTCTTTGTAACCCATCGAGTGGGGTATCAAAATGAAGGGTTTTTAGAGGAGATTACAAAAATATATACTACTTATATGTTTAAATGTCATTCGAAAAAAAAAATGATAACTAAAAAGTTGTAAATAAAAAAAAGTTAATTTAAAAATCAAAAACCCGCCTGCTTAAAAAGCGAACTAAAAAGCTGTAAACAAGAAAAAAAACATGCTGGGCAGTCGGAGGATCAGGGGGTCAGCCAGTTTACGAATATGTATCCTCCGACTGCACAGCATGATTTTTCTTGTTTACAGCTTTTTAGTTCGCTTTTTAAGCAGGCGGGTTTTTGATTTTTTGAAGTTTGATTTTGTCTGTGGTACTATTTTCATTTAGCAGCGCTATCATGTATTATGGGTATAAAATTTATATGTAGCATATGTATCTAAGCAGCTTATTATTATTATTTTTTGTTTTATTGTTTGCATTCCACTGTTTAAACAATGCACCTGCATGTTGAATCTTCACCACCCTTGGTTGACTGGTAGAGAATGCCTAAGGCATTAAGTCCGCCATTGTACCATTGTGCATGAAGTTTAAATAAATAATGGCTATTAATTGATATGTTATGAAGCATGTCAAAAATATCCTATATGATACCTATGTTTCACTCACTCCTATTAATTCTAGCTTCGCAAAAGCCGAGAAATAAAAACAGAAGGCAACCATTTTAGTTCAAGGAAAAAAGAAAAGAAAATTTATCAAAAGAGTTCCAATAATTGTCAATTTTCCCTATTACACGGTTGAAAGGGTAAATTAACCAATTGTCGATATTGACAAACGAGAAACTTTGTACACAATAAAGACATCTTCTCTAACTTTGTACTCGTTTTGCTCATGTTTTTCTTAAAGGATTCTCGCCCTTATTGCGAACACCTTAGGGAAAAGTTTCCTGTTAATAATTAATTCCGAAAGGGAAGAATCTTGATGGATTTCCCTCGAGTCAAGAATTTGTTTTGTGAGGATTCTATCGTGTTTTTCTATGAGGAATTACTCTAGCTGTTACGTTAGGTAGGGCTTTTTGTAAATATACTTTAATTAAGTTCTTCAATGTTTTTATCAAGCAATAACAAAACATTTTCTAACAACTGGCCAAGTGCGAGTCGGACTCGTGCACGAAGGGTTCCGTACCACTATCGCAAAAAAACGGCAAAAAAATCACGTTTGTTGTATGAGAGCCCCACTTAAACATTTATTTTATTCTGTTTTTAGTATTTGTTGTTATAGCGGCAACAGAAATACATCATCTGTGAAATTTTTCAACTTTCTAGCTATCAGCCTGCCTGCCTGTCAGCTGTCGGCCTGTTGACAGACGGACAGACAGACAGAAAGACAGACGGATCGAGGAGTCTCAGTAATAGGGTCCCGTTTTTACCCTATGGGTACGGAACCCTAAAAATATAGGATTATATACAAAATAAAGTTAAGATAGAGATATATTTATTGCTTAACTGTGTACACCAAATTCTGATTAATAAACATTACATTTTTAGATTCAACAGTCTACCCAAGTCGGATATGCAATAGTACTTTAAGTAATAATACTTTTTTACAAATACTATTTTTTATCAAAAAACTCATGCAGATTATAAAATACATTATCAATTAACATATTTTTCAATTATTTTTTGAACATATTTCCATTTAATTGCTTAATTGCTGGCGGTAACTTATTGTACACACAATTATTTGTACATGTTAAAATATTAAAAAAAAACGTAATTTTGTGAGTCCACCATATTGGATTTAGAATGATGTCACTTAGCTAGCCCTGTATTGTCATCCAAACCTTAAATGCTCTATCCGTTGGGGATAACTGTTTAAAAATTCAGTTGCCAGACAAGTTAAGTCATTATCATGATTAGCCTTTTATGGTTCCCACTGCTGGGACATAGGCCTCCTCTTAAAGTGGGGAGCTTATAAAAACTGTACACATTATATCATGGCAAGTTTTTAGGTCTTCCACTAATTTTCCTTGAGACGATGTAATTGTCGTTTATTTTATCTGATTGTTTTATTTTTCTTGTTTCCATGACCCATATTTTATTACTTTAAGGTTCCCCTAGTCGACGGCACGAACTATTTTGTGCGCGAGGTTAAAATGCATGCTATCTCTTCCGACAATACGTGCGAAAGTGATAGATGATGTGAAGAGCAGTAAGAAGCTAGTTCACGTACGAATTAGCACTCTTCTAAGTTTATAGCGAAATTGATGATGATTTAGGACGAAAACGAGCGCGCGAAATTTTATAAACAGACCTTTGGGAGTCTAGATATCAGGAAAAAACGACTTAATGTATATTTTAATAATAAAATTATTTGCATTGCTGAACTACTAATCTATATTTGTATGGTGGCCGTTTTGCAATTTTCCTTCTTCTTATGGTATTTATTTCCGCCCAAAGATGCGTTAAAATTACTGTTGAAATATGGAACTTTCGACGCTCATAACTTTCAAATATATATTTTTCTTTTTTTTTTGCTTTCATACAGGGCTAGATAATGATAAGAAAAATTTATAATTTTTTTTATTTTGAATGTACATCGTCAAACAGTGGAGTAATCACCAGACTACGTTTGTATGGAAGAATGATCGACAAGTGTAACCTTAATGCACTAGTTTTCCTCTTACTATTAATTTATAATCTGTGTACAAAAATAAAGTACTTCCATATAAGATTCACCCTCTATTTGACCTGTAAGGCTTTTTGGAAATATAATCCACATTTCCAAAAAGCCGTTCTTAAAAGATCTTCTCGATTTACAAAAAAATAATACAAAAAAAAGAAGAAAGAAAAATTGTTTATTCTGCACAAACTAAACGCACAATACAAAATAAAGGGTGGCATTCACTATAGGTACAAATTAGCCAAAAGCCTCGTATTTAAAACGATTTTTTTTTTTTTTTGTCTCTTGCTTGATGAGAGCAATACACCGTTATATCTGTGGGTGAGAGGCCAAAGACAATTTACTTGCGTAATATGTTTCGACATTACCAAATAAAAACAAACAAAACATTAAACAAAATACCGATTACTGAGTGGAAAACAACAAAAACAAATAGGCTGTGCGTCGCATCTGTGCAAGAATAGGTCATTGCTCAGCTTAATGCCGTGACTTCAGACGAACCTATCGTCAACAGCGCTGATTTTCAGCAAAAATAATACCACTATCCCATTTATTGTCTGTCAGTTGTATCCAGTGGGAAAAACTAAATATTAGAGTCAGTAGTCGGTCTTTAAAACTTTTTTTATCTTTAAAACAATATCTTAATAACTGTATAGGGATACATTTATATCGTTCCTTGAACTTTTATTTTATTAACCCAATTTTCTTTCATCCCAAGAGGAAAAAATAAGCAATACAATTTCGTTTCATTAAAATCTAACACCGTTTTAGTAGAATGGTTGCCAAAATAAATGTCGTGGATCAAGATGTTTGATTATATTTTGAAATGTGCTGTCCTACTTTCTACATACATAAACTCATACCTTGTTCCCATGGGGGTAGGCAGAAACTACAGTACGCCACCTGCTACGATCCTTACATAATCCTTTTGCTTTATTCACGTTCATACATCTAGTCATACACGCACTCCGTTTATGAGTGCTGTGCGGCCATTCTGAGAATCACCAATAAGAGCCGAGTGTGTAATTTTACACAATTATCTGTTTTGAAAAAATAATCAGCCCATTAGCACACAGCGACCAACGTAGCGACATACCTGTTGAAAAAATCATAGCAATATATGGCAGTGGCATAATCTCTACACTGCTTTGTTATAACTTAACTGAGATCTCTAGTAATTCTATCGTTAGTCAGAGGCTCTAAATTAGACAAACCGTCAATCCATAAGCGAAGGTGATGTTTGATGATAGCGTTGGGCAATCCTATAATTTTTTGACGATTTTCGAATTGCTATCGCGACGCTATCAATGAGTGTCACTTGTCTAGAGTAGTAGTAGGTAGGGGATTATTTTTTACATTATCATTGGAGAGTCTTCAATTAGAGAACGTCACATTATGTAATCTATTCCTTTTAAAAGTATATCATTATCACCATGTTTGCAGACGAAATACGTCTATTGCTGGACATGCCTACCCCAAGCATCGCCACACTGATCGGTTCTGTGCGTTTCGGATCCATCAGATTCCCGGAGCCATAACAATGTCATGGACTTACGAAAAGTATATGCATGATATAATTTTTTAAATTCTCTAAGCTAAGCTTCTCCTAGTGAAAAATATCTGACTAAAAGCCTACATGCCTAAGTAATTGTATTGTCTCCCGTTTCGAAAAAGAAAAACTAATTTGTTTTTCCATTTCTTTCGGCTCTTTGTTTTGCGAGTTCCAATAAAGATTAATAAGATTTCTAGGTCAGACCATACGTTATCGTTTGACCTTTGGTTTCGGAGTGTCTTTTAGTTATTAATTGCATAAAATGTATAAAAATCTATAGAGGAACCAATACTGGAGTTTTGATCAATTGACTGACATGGTGTTTTTGTTTTTTTTTATTACAGTAGCTACAGTCTATTCGATATGTAATATAAATGTTACTACTCAACAAATGACTTTATGGAAGACAAAAACTGACATAATTTTTTGTTAATTTGTGGACATCTATGGTATTGACTAATTACAATCATAATTAATGTTTTCTTTAATTTTTCTTTGACATCTACTGTTGAATTTTTGTTATTATTTTATATTATGAAGCATGTTTTATTATTATATTTTAAATTTATTTCAATTTATTATACATACTCAATGTTTTTGTTTTTTTTTTAGAGCATTTTTTTTTTTTTTAATTTTTTTTTTTATTGATTTGTGTAATTTTTGTATGCCATTAACGGCTGGTTGTAGTGAACTTAAAATTGTACCATTTAACATCCACTGTACCTATGACTCACAAATAAAGATTTCTGATTCTGATTCTGATTCTGATGGATGGTCACCCATCCACGGACCGACCTGGACAAGCGTTGATTTACCTGGAAAAACGACCCGAGACTCTGAGAGCTATTGTTTTAAAAAGCGTTTTGGGGACACTTTTATAAGGAGTGGAATGCCCTGCCGGAGTGTGTGTTTCCCGGTAGCTACAATCTAAGAGTCTTTAAGTCAAGAGTGAATAGGTTTTTTCTAGGCAAGGTGAGATAGTGATAAAAAAAACATATAGACTATAAAAAAATATATTTATTCCATTCCCCCTCAAAAAAGCTTATTTTATACCATTCCCCCTCTAAAAAGCTTATTTTATTCACTGAAAACAGTGAATGAAAAGCACTTTTACTCACTGTTTTGGTGTTTGAATTTGGAACACACTAATATACATTCCTCCATCTCAATGCTATACAACCTCCTTGCGCATAAAATACTCTATACGAACTCCTTGTGCAAAGTATATTCGACCTTCAAACTCCTATATCGATTTGAATTTCAGTTTGTCAATGTTTAGGATTTTAATAATGATTTTGATTTTAGTCTGGGATGTTTAGTAAATACTTATTTAGATTGTAATTCTAATATTAATTGCATTGGTGTTAGTTAATTATAATTATGTAACGTAACGGAGGTGGTCACTGGCCCCTGAAACACAGTTGCTGTTACCTAGCTCTGCTTTAATTTTGAAGAAATTTTAAACCCTAAGTTTTCACATTTTTTAAAAAATTTGTAGGTATTAAAACATTTACTTATTATTATTCCTTGTGCTTTTCGCATAAATCTTTCTTTTTCTCGTAGTCATGGTATAAAATATAGTATGCAACTCTTGAATAAAACGGATTTATATCGAGGGCCATGAATCACTCGCGTCGCTCAGGATTCTAACACATGAATCACTCGCTATGCTCTTGATTTAATCATCATGAATCACTCCCTACGGTCGTGATTCAGTTGATAGAATCCTTTACTTGTTCGTGATTCATCTATGGCCCTCGCTTTGAAACCGTCCTTTATTCACTAGTTCCATAATATACTATTATTCACTGAAAACAGTGAATAAAAAGCATTTTACTCACTGTTTTGGTGTTTGAATTTAGAACACACCAATATATATCCGACGTCCATCTCAATGCTATACAACCTCCATGCGCATAAAATACTCTATACGAACTCTTCAGTTTGTTAATGTTAAGGATTTTAATAATGATTTTGATTTTAGTCTGGGATGTTTAGTGAATACTTATTTGGATTGTAATTCTAATATTAATTGTATTGGTGTTAATTAATTATAGTTATGTAACGTAACGGAGGTGGTCACTGGCCCCTGAAACACAGTTGCTGTTACCTAGCTCTGCTTTAATTTAGAAAAAATGTGAAACCCTTAGTTTTCACATTTTTTTTAAAGTTTTGAAGGTAATAAAACTTTTATTTAGTATTTTTTATAGTTTTTCCTTGTGATTTTCGCTTAAATCTTTCTTTTTCTCGTAGTCATGGCATAAAATATAGTATGCAACTCTTAAATTAAACGGATTTATATCGAGGGCCATGAATCACTCGCGTCGCTCAGGATTCTAACACATGAATCACTCGCTATGCTCTTGATTTAATCATCATGAATCACTCCCTACGGTCGTGATTCAGTTGATAGAATCCTTTACTTGTTCGTGATTCATCTATGGCCCTCGCTTTGAAACCGTCCTTTATTCACTAGTTCCATAATATACCATTATTCACTGAAAACAGTGAATAAAAAGCATTTTACTCACTGTTTTGGTGTTTGAATTTAGAACACACCAATATATATCCGACGTCCATCTCAATGCTATACAACCTCCATGCGCATAAAATACTCTATACGAACTCTTCAGTTTGTTGATGTTAAGGATTTTAATAATGATTTTGATTTTAGTCTGGGATGTTTAGTGAATACTTATTTGGATTGTAATTCTAATATTAATTGTATTGGTGTTAGTTAATTATAGTTATGTAACGTAACGGAGGTGGTCACTGGCCCCTGAAACACAGTTGCTGTTACCTAGCTCTGCTTTAATTTAGAAAAAATGTGAAACCCTTAGTTTTCACATTTTTTTTAAAGTTTTGAAGGTAATAAAACTTTTATTTAGTATTTTTTATAGTTTTTCCTTGTGATTTTCGCTTAAATCTTTCTTTTTCTCGTAGTCATGGCATAAAATATAGTATGCAACTCTTAAATTAAACGGATTTATATCGAGGGCCATGAATCACTCGCGTCGCTCAGGATTCTAATACTTGAATCACTCGCTATGCTCGTGATTCAATCATCATGAATCACTTGCTCGTGGTTCATCTATGGCCCTCGCTTTAAAACCGTCCTTTATTCACTAGTTGCATAATATACTATTGCCAATTGTCCCTTATTACAAGCTTTTTTTTATCTTGCAATGTATGTATATCCTCCACCGATTAAGATGAAAATTATTTGCATACCCGTTTAGTTTGGATGAAAATGCATGGTTAGCTAAGTGACGTCATTCTAAATCCAATATGACGGACGGCCCAAGATGGCGGACTATTTATTTATTGTGCACTGCCATGATATGGGTATCAAATGAAAGAGTTTTCTGAGAAGAATACGAAAAAAGCTTATGTAAAAAAAAAATTGTTTAATTAATAAATTATTTTTGCTAATTGCTGTTTCATTTATCACCCGTACTATATTCACAAACAACAATATCGAATCTGTTTTGATTCGATAGTGTTGTTGCTGCAATCGATTAAGCAAACCAAATTAGTCGATCCTATAATCAAAACAGGTTCAATTAGTGAAATCGATTGTCCGCTTGTGTTTACAAACTCACAAAGTCATCCAATCGGCTTGATTTGATGACATTGTTCACTTGTTGAAGCAGCTAATGTTGATAGAGGAATTATAGTCAATATTGTTTGATGGTACATTTCATTTTCGATGATTAATAAGTACTTTTCTGCTTATTATCATCATAGATACAGGTCGTCATCATCATCAATTCAGCCGAAAGATCTGCTGAATTGTTCTGCTGAACAAAGGCGTACCCCAAGCGTCGCCACACTGACCGCTCCCGTGGTCTACCTAGTGGTCTGCCGGTTCGCGGTCGCCACTCCAGGACTTTTTGGCAATATCGGCCATCCGTTCTCCGAGCAATATACCCTGCCCACTGCCACTTAAGTTAGGCTATTCCTCGGTTTTTGTCAGTGTCCTTGAATTTCTTCGTTTCTGATACAGGTCCTGTCACATAAAAAGAACGCTTACTGTTTATCTGCGCACTAAGTTATTGATCCCGACCTATTTGAAAGCACTAAGTACTTAGCTAGTAAAATACCTATTATGATTCTATAATAAAACAATTATACTTACATTACAAAACAATAGCCTAGTACATACTATAGGACGCGATCCATGCGCAGATACACCTCCTCCACTGTCGCTCAGCGTACTTTTTACAGGATTGGCACTCTCGTACATAGAGAATTCATTAATTCAAAAATCCAGAAATTCTGGCACCAGTCTTGCCAAGGCTTACCGTAACTATCCTACTACACCGTACTAACTAACGGTAACTGGGTTATGGAGTTCAGATTAGCAGTCGTTCCATGTAAAATTTTGGATATTAGATGCATCCGGTTAGAAAACCGCTAGGTAGAATGAACAATGTAAAAAATAGCGACCAAAAATAATTTATTAAATCATACTTGATTTATATTTCTATATACTAATACTGACCATTTTCAACATACCGAGTTTCCTCCGTGCCTGAGCAAGCACGTTAAGCCGTTGGTCCCGGCTGTCATTTGAAGATCTTTGACAGTCGTTACGGGTAGTCAAAAGCTTGAGATCTGACACCAGTCTTGCCAAGAGGTATCGTGTTACCCAGTTACTTGGTTGTGGAGGTCAGATAGGCAGTCGCTTCATGAAAAACACTGTTACTCAGCTGAATCTGGTATGACTGGAAGCCGACCCTAATATAGATGGGAAAAGGCTAGGCAGATTGATTGACTAATACTTATATAATATTATAAAGAGAAAAGATTTTTTTGTTTGTTTGTACCGAATAGGCTCCGAAACTACTGGATCGATTTGAAAAAATATTTCCCCAATAGGAAGCTACATTATTCCTGAGTGACATAGGCTATTTATTAATCCCGAAAATGGGTCCTGTGGGGCGGTCCTCGAGAGCGAAGCCGCGGGCAACAGCTAGTATCTATACTTATAATATTATAAAGAGGAAAGATTTTTTTGTTTGTTTGTTTGTACCGAATAGGCTGGGAAACTACTGGACCGATTTAAAAATTATTTCACTAATAGAAAGCTACATTATTCCTGAGTGGCATAGGCTATTTTTATTCCCGGAAACGGGTCCTGTGGGGTGGTCTACGGGAGCGAAGCCGTGGGGAACAGCTAGTTTGATATAAAGGATTAAGAATACCCACTTGTCATTAGAAATCCTAATCCTCTCCTCTAACAATAAAATATCAGAAAATTACGTAAAGTAGCAAAGAATAAGTATTTAATTCTAGAAAAGATGCACGTCACTGCAGAACAGTTTAATTCCCAAAGCAAACATGAAGAAGAAATGTAAAACGTAAAGGAACCTCTTGTTTGATAAGAAGTTTCACAATTGTATGAGTCTGTAAAAAGGTAAAGTTTGTAAGTTTGGACGTAGATTACCAACATATTCGGAACTATAATTTGGCAGGCTAATTACGTAAAAAACAGCAATTAGCAATAATTGCGCAATTTTAACGAGGTCAATTTAATGACCTGGCTACTGAAGCCTTTAATTCAAGTCTTAAATTTTTACCCGACTGCCGAAGGAGGGTAATGTGTTTATCAGTCTATGTATGTATGATGTTGATCCTATGTGGCATTCTAGAGACCAAACGCGTTGGCCGATTTGATGATTCTTACGTCAATCGATTTATATTAACCTTGCGAGTGTTACTGGCTACATCAAAATTTGAAAATAGAAAAAATGGCGGCTTTTGAGCGTCATATTATAGGGGCCCAATCGTTTTTTCTTCCAAACCTATCGTAGTCATCATCATCATCAGCCTATTAATGTTCCCACTGCTGGGACACAGGCCTCCTCTCTGTGAGAGGGAATGGGCTGTAATCCACTACGCGGGTCTAGTGCGGGTTGGTGGATGTCACATGTCTTCGAATTTTTGGTTCTAGGACATGCCAGTTTCCTCACGATGTTTTCCTTCACCGTTTTGAGAGCAGTGGTGATGAAATAATTTACACAAAGTAAAGCGCCTGCCTGGGCTCGAACCCACGACCTACAACTTGTAAGTCGCTGCCGATACCACTGGGCCACCATTGCTGTTAGCAGCGCTTTCGCAAAATTATTATGGTGTGGCTATTACTCATACCACTGATACCACTGGGCAACCCATCGTGTGGGGTATCAAAATAAAGGGTTCTAAGAGGAGATTTCAAAAATATATAATACTTATATGTTAAAACGTACATATGCGAAAAAAAATAAAAACCCGACTTCTTAAAAAACGGACTAAAAAGACGTGAACAAGAAGAAAATCATGGTTTTGGTCGCTTCTTAAGCAGTTGGGTTTCTTGTTTTTTTTATTAACTTTTTTTTTGACCGTCACTTTAAACAGAAGCTATTATGACTGTCCAATGATTTATAAATTTTATCATTTGTTTAAGTCACTCACCTATGAAGTTCCATGATTATTAACAGGCAACCATAGACAGTTAAAGTCAATACTTGGTGGACAGTTTTTTTTACAATAGTCAAGTGATTACTATCTAGCTGCAATATGACGATAAATTAATATTTGTAGATGTATAGAATTTATGTAACAGTAAATACGGCAGTGAATATTTAATATTTTCATTTATTTGAAAAATTGGAATAAAAAGCCAATTTGTAAAATCGATAAAAAAATATTCGTAAATTAAATCGATTGTTATAAGAACTCGAATCGATACCACATTAGGACATCACTAAATGGACGAGCTGTGAAACGTAACATACCTAGATCGTTGGACAATGTCTAAAGTAAATTGGAACACACACTTGTGTTTACAAAGCTACATATTGCGGACGTAACACATTCTAATGTGTTTTGAAGTATTTGACAGTAAACATAGCGTGTCAACCTTTTCGACAAGCTTCGCTGAAGTAGCCAACACTGCAATAAAATTATCTCCTCCACTTTAACGATATCACGTCTGTATTAACGATTCATAAAATTGTCCAGATGCGTTGGCTCTTGAGACATAAAACTACACCAATTTGTCAATACAATATGCGCTAAGAATCTTTTTTCGGATAATTAAAGTAGCCGGAGAATACAAAATACTCGATAACTTCTGTAATGAGCCATCTGCGAGCGATTGGCAATCGACCATCAAGAAGGGAAAAAGTAATCGCAGTTTGACAACCGAAATTGCTCGCCGATGGCTATCGCTCTGCTGTCAAAAAGCATACGTAATACGAAATGATAGGGATAACCAAGCGATAAATGCACATTCTATTTAGCAGATTCCAATTGTTAGCAGCACACACACATCACACACATCCTCAGCCTATTAATGTTCCCACTGCTGGGACACAGGCCTCCTCTCTGTGAGAAGGAATGGACCGTAATCCACCACGCGGGCCCAGTGCGGGTTGGTGGATGTCACATGTCTTCGAATTTTTGGTTCTAGGACATGCCGGTTTCCTCACGATGTTTTTCTTCACCGTTTTGAGAGCAGTGGTGATGAAATAATTTACACAAAGTAAAGCGCCTGCCTGGGCTCGAACCCACGACCTACAACTTGTAAGTCGCTGCCGATACCACTGGGCCACCATTGCTGTTAGCAGCGCTGTCGCAAAATTATTATGGTGTGGCTATCACTCATACATAATGCGGATTCGCGATTGAAGAGCAATTATATCGCAAAAATAAGCCAGCATTTTTTATTTTTTGGAATAAAGCTACTATCGCGCGATGACTTCGCAATCTCCCCACAATTATTGCGTTTAAAAAAATATTTCACTGATAGACACATAAAAATCAAGGTCAAGTCAAAGTCGTGGGAAAAACAGTAGTGTTTTATAATTATTCAACCAAAAATACATCTCTATTTACCTATTCACCTCTTACTTTAACTGATTGAATGGTAATGACAGTATCAACTCGAGTAAGTAAACAAACAGCGTCATGAGAGCTAGTTGATTGAATCCGTTTGTAAACACGATGTATAAGCGATGCTGTTAATTGAACTAATTCATGATCTGATTACGGTTATCTGGGAGATATTTTAGTAATGGTTTTAGTGATTATATTGACGGTGGTTCTGTAGTGCTATTCTGTAAAACATCTTGACGTGACAACTTTCGTGAACTAAATGCGCTGTCAAATAATCCAATTAATGTCCAATGACGGTGCACTTACACATACACACACAAACATACACGCACCCACTGTTTGTTTTATATACATACTCACACAGCACGGCTTAGATTTAGTTTAGTTAAGTTTGAGTACTTTAGTTAATTATATATATGTTATTTAATTCTAAAAATATTACTATTATGATGCCAATAAAATTTAAATTGTATTTTGACATTTGGACAAATAAATTGGTGAGGGCGCTGACTCCTGTCATAAAGGCCCGCCTAGTTAAAAAAATAATGCCAATAACGATTATTTGCATTTGAACTTCAAAAGCTAACTCCACCTCAGTTTACACGGTGAGTTTTATTTTATTTTAATTAGGTACATTTCACAAAACTGATGTGCAATCACAAGTGCCAAAAAATAAAGTACAACACAACACATCTGATTGACATCTACTCGATGTGAACCTTAAATGCACGTATAAAAACACTTACTATTAAATAAATTAAAACAAATCAAATTAAAACTATTGTTACGAGCTGGGGCTCAGGGATAAATTATCTAAACAGCAGACTTCAATTAATCACATTTTATTACAAAAACACTTCTTAAACAATTCTATTATTTCGCACTATTTTCCTTTTCTGATCGCTCTGTGTCGCTTCCGAATCGAAACTGCCTCACGACTTTTTTTTTTTTTTTTTATTTTTTTTTTTTTTTTTCTACGTGGCATCTCGTAGTTCGGTCAAAGCGACTGACAACTACTTAACCGGGCTTTCCCTGTGGAGACTAAGCTATATAGCCTCCAGCCAGGCACAAATTTCTAAACCTAAGCGACAACGCTGAGGGCTACCCCCTGTGGGGTCGAACCTCGGCTCAGGGCGTCGCTGGGGGGACAACTAAGGCTGGATCTTATTAAAGTGATTCTACCATCCGTTCGGAATAAGCCTACGTGGAGAAGAACGGACAAGAAACTCCAATTTAACTAACTAGAATTTAACTACGGCACAGCGTTTCGCGGGCTGGCTTGTATATCTTGACGGGGACGTCGCGACGGGCCTCGGCGGCGAGGACGGATCGAAGGCGGTCTGTGTTTGAAAATTGTGCTGGTCTCTTTCTTGCTCTCTTGGAGCAGGGTAGTGGCGTCATCGGGGATGGAGAGAGCGAGCCTTGGTCGGCGAACTTTAGAGATTTGGGAGAGTTCATAGCGGGAGACCGCTTGAATTAGGGGATTGCTGTGGTTGACAGCTTTGTCGAAGAAGCTCTTTGAAATGCGCTTCATGAATTGTTGAATAGTGGGGATTTTCAAATCGACATGGAGTTCCTGGTTACGAACGTACCAGGGGGCTCCCGTGATTTTACGGAGGAATCGGTTTTGTATAACCTGAAGCTTGTGAATGTGGTGGGGCTTAGTATGCGCGAACACTACGCAGGCATAGGTCATGATGGGACGGATAACCGCAGTGAAGGTGCGCAGCTTGCACCTAAGTGACAAGCCACTGCTTGCTTTTATCATCCCATGAAGTCTGCCCATAGCAAAAGTGCTATGTATTAATGTGCTTGGCGAAAGTGAGGTGGTTGTCTAAGGTCACGCCTAGGTACTTGGCTTGCTCTTCCCAGGGGATCGGCTTGCCGTACATAGTCACTGTTTTGGTGGGTCGGGTTTTTGTGGAAAGGCTACGAGGCTTCGAGAAAATGACAGCCTGGCTCTTTTCGGGATTGACTTCTATTCTCCAGAGGCGGAACCACTTGGACAGGGCGTTGGCGGCTCTCTGGAGTTTTTGGGCGATGGCATTGGGTGCTTTGCCAGCGTAATAAAGGGCCGTGTCGTCAGCGAATAGTGCCAACTGGCCCTCTTTGGGTTTTGGGATATCGCTGGTGTACAGCGTGAAAGATATAGGTGATAGTACGCAGCCTTGAGGGACTCCGGCTCGTATGGGGTGAGGGGAGGAGAGTTCTCCCTCGACTCTATAGCGGAAAGTTCGGTCCGACAACCAGTCTCGAATGATGAGCACGAGACGATCTGGCACGCCAAGTTTGTATAGCTTATAAATTAAGCCATTGTGCCAGACTTTGTCGAACGCTTTCGCTATGTCGAAGAACAAGGCACCCGTCATCAGACCACGCTGGAAGCCAGCACTAGTGTGTTCAACGATGCGGTGCACTTGTTGGACGCAAGAATGTTCGGCACGAAAACCGAATTGTTCGTCGGGGATAAGACTTTTTCGCTCGGCAAAGTCTTTGAGCCACCTATAAATAAGCCGTTCGTAGACTTTACCGAGGGAGTTTATCAGACTGATGGGGCGGTAACTGGATGGCTCCGATTTGGGTTTACCCGGTTTAGGGATGCCTATCACAGTGGCTTGTTTCCAAGCTTGTGGGAAGATATTTTTGCTTAATGCAGCGTTGAAAATGGCCGTCATTAGCACTATTATATGGGCGGGGAGGAGTTTTAACACCTTATTGGTGATGCCATCTGAGCCCGGGGCTTTGTTGGGCTGAAGCCTTTTGATGACCTCCTCTACTTCGTCTGGGGTGACGGGGGGTAGCGGATCATCAGGGTCTTCGACGGGGGGGAGGGAGGTCCTGCGTTCAACTTCAGCGTCTACCATGGCTAGGTGAGCTGGGTCTACTGGTTGGGAGCTGGGTGAGCATTGAATTTCAAGACTGTCAGCCAGACATTCGGCTTTTTCAGTGTTTTCAAATGCTACACTCTTATCAGGGCGAATAAGCGGGGGTATGGCTGAGTCTTCAGCGGAGCGTAATCTCCTCTGGAGGTGCCAGAAAGCATGGTGGGTGGGCTCAAGCTCGCTCAGTAACTTGTTCCATGTCGCAGAACGGTGCTCATCAGTGCGTTCTTTTACAGCAAGCTGTAATTCCCGCATGCGAGCTACGTTTGCGGCACTGGGAAAGTTCCTACGGGCACGGACAGCTGCGTTCTTCTTGGTTATCAACTTCCGTATATCGTCCGGGAGTTTCCCTTGCTGGATGTCCAGCACTGGAACCTCCCTTGAACATTCGTTCAGGACAGATTGTACGTGAGTTGTAAGCGAGTCGATCGCCGCCGTCGCGTCTGCGGCTGTCTCTATGGACGAGGGGATTGATTCTAGCTGGGGTGACTTTGCGGATTTCAGTTTTTCACTTACTTTCCTCCAGTCGGTGACCTTTTTAGTAGGGGGTGGCTGACCTAGATCTGGGAGGCCTGAGCGGTTGCCTAGGTCCATGATCACAGGGCGGTGGTCGGAATGGAGCTCGTCTAGCGTATCTATCGAGCGTAACCGAAGGTTAACGTTCTTAAATAACGCTACATCGAGGATATCGGGTCTATGTGCGGGATCATGCGGGAAGTGAGTGAAGCTCATTGGGGCTATGACGTCGTAGTGGAGGGATGAGCTTAGGTCCAGCACCAACTTTCCCCTAGGGTTGGTAGCGGTACTGTTCCAGGCTGGATGTTTAGCATTTAGATCACCCGCTAGGATAACGGAGTCACTTATGCTGAAGAGGGCAGTAAGGTCTTTTTTGAAACCTTCTGGGTTGTCGGGCGATGACGCCGAGTGAGGAGGGCAATAGGCGGAGATGATGGTGATCGTTTGATGACCAGTCATTCCTAGCCGACAGGCTGTGTACTCGAGGCACGAAGTGGGGTCGGGTGGGGTAATTTCGCTGCAGTGGAGCTCATTTTTATAGTAAATGAGAGTGCCACCCTTGTGAGCGCGCATCCTGTCATTGCGAACTAAGCGATAGTTGGCAATTTTGGGATTGCGATGGTGGGGTTTTAAATGGGTCTCTTGAATGAGGAAGATATCCAGCTGATGGTCGCGAATGAAAGTGGCGATCTCATCACGCTGGCTTTGAATGCCATCGGCATTGAAAAAACCTAACCTTAGGGAACGTGGTTTGAGGCAATTAGTTTTTAATTGCGAACCCATTCCCCGTTTTTAAAAACTAGCGAGTCTAGTTCCCTCGTTATCGAGGGGTATCTATCAAATATCTGCAGGCAAGATATGGCGTTAAGCGCGTATGCTGAGTTGGTTAATTCAGCGTGGAGGGCTCGGGCTTCTGGAGTCATCCAGATCGCGTATGCGCTGAAGATAGTATTAGCGATACTGCGATACGAAGTCATGGTGGGTTGGGACAAAGGGCGAGAGCGCTCGCCAACGACGGTGGTGGGAGCCACCTTGTTGGCTTGCGCTGGGGCCGCTGTGGCCGGGAGTGGGCTAGGCACTGGGATGTTGAGGTCCAACAGTGCAGGTATGGGTGGAAGTTGAGTGGACTGAGAGGCCACCTGGGCCGGGTTGACGGCCCGGTGGTTCAATTTACCCCAAGGTGAAGATCTTTGTGGGGCGAGTCTTTGGGGGATTTGCGAGGAGGGTAAGCTCTTCGCGGGCTTATCGTGCTGCTGACGAGCAGCGAAGTTTTTGGCCGCTCTGGGCGCAAGCTGAGGGGCTTTGGGGCAGCCCCTGTAGTTTGCTGGGTGTCCGACCTGACCACAGAGCACGCAGCTGGGAGGCTCCGTACATTCTGTGCGGTCTTTGGGGCGGGGGCAGTTTTTTGTGCTGTGATCGCCTGTGCACTTTACGCACCTGGGGGTGGCGAAACAATTGGCCTGGGAGTGGCCATACAGTTGGCAGTTATGGCACTGACCAACGAGATGCGGGCGGTAGGGTTTTTCTATGGTAATGCCCGACAGGGAGCACACCGTTTTTACCCTGAATATGGGGTTAAGTCCCTCTGTAGGGGTACAGGCGACCATGACCATGTCGTATTGCTTGCCACCTCTTGCCTTGTGCAATCGGTGGACTTCTATTACCGGGACATTTTGGGCAATTAAGTCTAATCGGACTTCTTCCGTGGGGATCTCCTTTGGGATTCGGCGGATCACCACACGGATTGCACGTTCCTCTGGGAGCGAGTACGTATGGAACGAAATGTTCCTGTCTTTAAGGAGGCGAGTTAGATCGCGGAAATCCCGGGATGTCGGGACTAGGATTTTAATGCCTTGCTGGCAGGCAGTAGCTTTGCTGTAACTGATTCTACGCTCAGTACAAGCGTTGGATACCGTGTTCCATTTCCCTTTGTCTTGAAGGTAAATGGGCGGAGGAGGGGGGAGCTTCCTGGTGGTAGCAGCGGGAGCTGTTACCATCGGGCTCGGGGGGCGGCTAGAACGCTGGGAAGCGTTATTGGGGGCGGGTAGGTCGTCCGGAATAGACGGCTCGGGGGAGGGGCAGGGGGAGCCGACGGGTGACGCAAACGGGGTTGCGACTATCACCGTCTTTTTGGCCTTGGGTTTTGAGGCCTGGGCTGGGGCCTTATTCTTCCTCCTCTTACCACCGACGACTTGAAAGTCGTCTTCGTCTGAGGAGGTGGGGGGAGGGGTAGGGTCCCGCTCTTCGTTAGCGGGGATGGGAGAGTCCTCCATGGGGGAGGCAGGGCGTGAGTTAGGGGAGATAGGGCGTGAATTAGGCTCTTCGGCCTGGGAGAGAGTGGGGGATCTAGGCTCTTGCCTAGGCTTGAGTTTGGGTGAGGGCGACCTCGGAGTGTCCTGGTCCGGGAAGGGCTTGAAAGCCCTGATGGGTGCCTCTATCTGGGCCGAAGTGGTAGCGTTGGGTTGGGTGGCGGCAGCTTTGAAGGCTGCCCCATACCTCTTTCGGAGTTTGGGTTCCGCAAGGAGTATCTCCTGCAGTAACTCGACTAATGCCGCGAACGACATTGTCAGGGAGTAAATATCCGGTGATGCCGGGCAAGGGGTAATCTTCCCCGGGTGGATGGGCCCGGGGATGTGTAAAATCCTACCCTCCCAGCCGGGTGAGACTGGGAGGTGTGTACCTCGGTGAGCCCTAAGCTAGTCTTCCTGCACCAATCTTATTGGGTGACAGGGGTCCTAAGGTACCGGTAAACCCACCGAAGGTGGGCCACCCACCACTTGTGTACCAAAAGTCTGGCACGTCGGGGTAGAAACACCCGACCGTGCCAGGTGTGAGCTGTGGAACGAAGCAGGGGTTGACTAGGCTATCTACCAAGGCCAACGATCCTGCTCCCGAATCCAATAACTGCCGTGCCCTGAAGGGGCTTAGCGGGTGTTTGGGTCGACACCCCCTTGGGTTAGTTAACACCGTTAGGTATCCGCCAAGGACCACAAGAGGTGGATTTGAAAATGCCGCGGCGCGGGGCGCGCAGCGGGGAGGTGGCGTGCGGGGGGCGCGTCGGCCGCAGTGACGTCACGCAGGAGCGAGACGAGGCGGGGGCCGGGGCGCTGGGCGCGCAGCGGTGGGGCGGCGAGCGCGAGGCGCGTCGGCCGCAGTGACGTCACGCAGGAGCGAGACGGAGCGATGAGTGGGGGCTCGCAGCGGTGGGGCGAGCGGAGCGGCAGCGGGCAGCGAGACGACCGCGCAGGGCGACGGCTGGCGAGCCTCACGACGAACCCGACCGCTCTTTATATAGCACCGAAGATGTTTCTAGAACGTTCCATACTGTTCCATACTGTGTGTAATTCGAGAAACTTCCAGAACAATCCACTTTCGAACTCACTGTCCCCGAAGCGACTAGAAACTTCCAGAATGTTCGGTTCGAACATTCTCGAAAATTCCATTCGACACGAGAAGATTAGTTCCGCTATTCGATACTAGATGGCGCCACTAGTAACTACTTAATTCTTCTACTCGTCACTAGATGGCGTTGCCCTATCTTGTAACATTGCCTCCCTCTTAGACATGCTCGTCCCGAGCATCGTTAGTCCCATGGTAACGGGCCAACCGATCCACATGAACGACCTTTGATGCACCTCGGGGTCCCTTCTGAATTCGGTAGGTGACGTCATTAATCTGGGTAACTATGCGATATGGTCCATCCCATTTTGCTTGCAATTTAGTCGATTTTCCTTTGCTGCGTATCGGGTTATGTAACCATACCAGTGATCCTTCATCGAAGCCCTTATTGTTCGCCTTCCGATAGTAGCGAGTCTTCATCCTCTCAGACATCTGTTGACCTGTCTCTCTGATGTGCTCATATACCTTTAATGCACCTCTACTACGAGTGTGCGGTCCTTTCACAGGCGCACCCAAGAGATCGCGCGCGTCTTTCATTTGCGGCACCATTCCTTAACGTCCTCTCGACAATGGATCCAGTAAAAGCGTTCTCGGATCTTGATTAGAGTCCTCTTAACTCCCATGTGACTTCCTGAACTTCCATTGTGATATAGCTGTAAGACCTCCGGCACCTTAACCTTAGGTACGACTATTTGTAGATGGCACTGGTCACCGCGAGTACTCGCCCATTTCCGGCACAGAACTCCATCTTGGATAATCAAGCTTTCCCACTGTGCCCAATAACTTTTGGTGACAGAACTCATTGCTGCAACATCACTCCACCGAGGCCTGGACCAGGACCAGGACCTGGTCCTTTACCTCTTTCATCTCCTTGCCGATGGCTCCGCGGAGGTCCTTTATCACCAAGAGCTGCTCCTCATGACGGCGAGCCTGCTCCTGCATGAATGCCATAAGGGCGGCTAGGTCAGGCGACGCAGCCGTGGAGTCTCGATGTCCACCTGATGATGGTGAGGGAGCGTCTCCAAAGCGCCTCTGGTCTACATCTTGCTGGCGCTGACTCATGGTGCGCATCCCTTCCGTTTCTTCCTTTGGTAGAACCGGCATAATTTATCCCACTTCTGACACCAATTTGTTACGAGCTGGGGCTCAGGGATAAATTATTTAAACAGCAGACTTCAATTAATCACACTTTATTACAAAAACACTTCTTAAACAATTCTATTATTTCGCACTATTTTCCTTTTCTGATCGCTCTGTGTCGCTTCCGAATCGAAACTGCCTCACGACGAACCCGACCGCTCTTTATATAGCACCGAAGATGTTTCTAGAACGTTCCATACTGTTCTAGATAATTCGAGAAACTTCCAGAACAATCCACTTTCGAACTCACTGTCCCCGAAGCGACTAGAAACTTCCAGAATGTTCGGTTCGAACATTCTGGAAAATTCCATTCGACACGAGAAGATTAGTTCCGCTATTCGATACTAGATGGCGCCACTAATAACTACTTAATTCTTCTACTCGTCACTAGATGGCGTTGCCCTATCTTGTAACACTATATTAAAATTAAATTAAAATAAATCAACCGTAAACATAAATTAAATTAAAATAAACTAAAGTTAAATCAACATTAGAATAAAATAAAATAAAAAAGTAAATTGAATTAAAATTAGTACGTATCAATAAACAAATCTGGCCAAGTGAGAGTTCGCGCACCGAGTGTTCCGTACAAACCAGTAGGTATATAAGTAAAAGCTCACCCATCACGACAATCGAGTCATAGTTATGGTATTTTGATTGCAAAATGAAATCCATAACATGACAATATGGAAAGCTGGACGAGCATAGACACCGTTTTAGCAGATTTCAAATTCCTGAAAGAGCAGTTTAAATCCATCGGCCTAGACCTCAACCACTCCAAATCTGAAATTTTTCTTAGTGACAATACCGACAGACAACCGACCCTACAGAAATTCTATGCAATAGCCCCAGAGATCAAAATTTTTGATAAAAGTTCACTGCACTGCGTTTCCTAGGTTACCCAATTGTGGAAGACAGTTTTTCTTCATTCATTGATGGAAAAATTAACCATTTTAATGATATTTCGGATAGACTCTCCAAAATTAACCTTCATTCGGCTTTTACTCTTATTCGGTATTGCTGTTTTGGACCAAATTTTATGTATTTTCTCCGCTCTTCCCCTTTATGAAAGCAGCCACATCTCTTGGAAAAAAATTACGAAATTATTCGATGCACTCTGACATCCATCTTAAATGTGGCCTTGGATGATCGAGCCTGGATGTAAGCTACACTACCCATTCGCTTCGGCGGGCTCGGCATCCGCAAAATCTCTAGTATAAGCCTACCGGCGTTCCTGTCTTCGGTCCACAGCACTGAAACGTTAACCACATTTTTTTTATCCCTTTCACTTTTTCACTGGTTAACTTTGATGTGCCGTAAAATGAGAAAAAAAAATCTCTGAACAAGAGGCTCGATAATTTTACCACATGCGGATAGAATTGAAACCGGTCTGTAATTTGCAACATCCTCGACACTACCGGATTTGAAAATTGGCGTGATATGCGCTATTTTACATTGATCAGGGAACAACCCCTGTGACAAAGAGAAAAGAAAGAAGAGAGAGAGAAGAGTGGTTAAAAATTGTGGTCAGAGGATCAGCCAGGTTTGTTGCACTTTCTATGGAGGGATGGAATCAGTTAGACAAGCAATCATAAACTTCAGCAACTTTAAGATGACAGTGACTAAAAGTGTAATTGTTACTGGGAATGGTTTCAACTGGCGCTAGAGAGTAAATGTTACTGCCTACCTTTTTTTTTTTTTTTTTTTTTTTTTTATTTTTTTTTTGGGTGGGAAATCATCCAATGACTTCTCCCTCTCTGGGTGAAGCGGGAGGGCGTGTCAGACTTTTACTGACTAAAACCCACCCGTGTTCCTTCAGTTGCTTGAGCCAGGGCCGCCGGCCGCGGTAACTATTTTCAAATTTATCCGCGACCCAGACAGGCATCGGCCCTAGCGGACCCCGTCAATTTTGCTGACATCTCTTTGAGGCGCGCGTGGAACACTACGCGCCGTCGACTCGGGCCTGGTCCTTATCGGGCGGCGAGCTACCCATTACTCGCCGTCCGCAAGCCCGCGCCTACGGTGGCCAGGCATCGGCATGCGACCCCCGACGCCCGGGCGTCTCCTGCGGTGGCTTGGGGCGTGAGGGCGCCTCCGTTGCCTCTCCCTCACGCGTTCTGCCTCCTCCTTCGCGAGCATTACTGCTTCGCAGAAGGAGGTGACAGCTTCCCATGCCCTCTCGCTCCGTACCATGGCCTGAACCAGGGCCGGACGCGAGAGGTCGCCACCGCCGATCGCCTCCACGAGGACACGGCGTTGCTCCGCCCAAGCGGGGCAGACCTCCAAAATGTTACTGCCTACCTAATAAATGGATTGAACATTTTCGGCGAACAAATCACAAATTTCCTGACCGCCCCTGGCAAACTTAGTGTTGTTTAGAGTTAATTTGTTGGGAATACAATTGTCACCTCTCCGCTTACTTTTTAAGTACTTCCAGACATATTTAGGATTTGTACGCAGATGTTCAGCTATGTTCTTCTTAAAGTTCTTCTTGTAGTTGTTTACAAACAAAATAAACTGGCTGTTTTGAGCTTGCTGGATGCTTTGCTATAATTTTGATATTGACAAAAATCTAATCTAACATTATTTTTGGTTTTATTTGTGTGAAGGAGATAAGATTTGAAAATTATGATCTGCTCACATTTCTTTTTTTCTGGTAGAAAACAAAACTTCAAAAATACTAGCAATACATTCAAGTATTAAACAGTTTTAAAAACACACCAGGAATACAAAAATATTCCCAATTGAAAGTACAGAAAATCTTAACATCTCAATGCTTCATCTGAATCTAAGATCAAAAAATACACCAATCCCTGGCCAATTTTCCTAAATCTTTATTCCAGTCACGTATCATCCCACATATACTAAAAAAAACTTGAAATTTGCAGAACCCTTGTGTAATTTACATTCCACAGTTAATACCTTGGCGAGTTGTGCGATAGCGTTGAACTAAGGGCTTATGTTCCGTCGACTCTTGGTCTTAGCAATAGGTGCATTTGGTAGCGGGTACTTTCTTGCAGTTTATTTCAAATCAAATCAAATCAAATCATTTATTAAGTGTGTTTTTTGGTGAGGTTACATGGTCTTATAGAATATATTAACAGAACATAGGTCTTATTAACAGAACTTACAGCTTTTTCTTCATAAGAATTTTGATCCTTATCCATGAAATATTATTTTATAATTATATTATTGTGCGGGGTTAAAATGCATGCTATCTCATCCGACAACACGTGCGAAAGAGATAAATGTTGTGATGAGTAGTAAGTTGTTCGCGTACGAATACACACTTTTGCAAATTAGTAGCGAAATGGATGATGATTTAGGACGAAAACGAGCGCGCGAAATTTTATAAACAGACCTTTGGGAATATGGATATCATGAAAAAAACGAATAAATGCATTTTTTTCAAAATAAAAATGTGTGCATTGTTGAACTACAAATCTATCCGTGACTGTTTTGCATTTTTCTTCGTACGGTATTTATTTGCGCCCAAAGATACGTTAAAATTAGTCTTTAAATATGGAATTTTCGACACTCATAACTTTCAAATATATATATTTTTTACATTTTGTTTCGATACAGGGCTAGATAATGATGAGATAAATAAACTTTTATTTCCAGAAGCAGTTAAGCAGTGGTGTCAAGTACACTTTCTCTTCTATGAGCTCGCGCTTGACCACTATCTCACGGTAAGCGAAGATGTGGTCGACGGTGAAACACGCTTACCTGGCAATAACTTATTCACAGGTCATAGGTCAAACATAATTTTGTTAAAAAAAGCTGACTTTAATGGCTTCTCCTTCGTATGTTTCCCAATATTTTTTAAAACGTAAAATATAGCATTTATCTACTCAACAAGCTCTAAACAACGATACCCCATCGTTGGGGTAGGTCATTTTTCCCACCCTCCTATTACTGTATGGGAGCTCCCCTTAAAAACCTTTGGCTTTGCAAATTTGAAGACTGTAGCTCCAACCGTTTAGCTGTAATACCATTGCGACACATGATAGACAAACAGACGGACATCTGAGTGACAGCAATAGGGCTCCGTATGGACCCTTCGGATACGGAGCCCTAAAAACTAAATCCCGCAACCAAGAGATAGCTCCCAGGAATCCACGCTTAGCAGCACGACTAACGAAGTAGTCTGCGTCATCATCTGCCTTATATTTTTAACTCGGCCCTAGTCTAACAGAAAGCAGCTGCAAAACCAGGTTTTTTACATGGACCGCCTGCCTACCTGACCTCAACAACCCAGTTATTACAAGGTAATTGTTTTAGTAGCCCTCCGAGTAACGAGCATACCTATGTTACAAATAAAAACATAGGTAGGGTTGTTGGTATCAGTTGGCCGGTCTGATTTTGGTTTCCATATAAAAGTATAAAGTTATATTGATGGTGAAATTCATAACAGAATGCTCGCCAAGCGGCAGGTATTATACAAATTATATTTGTTTAAGTTCGTCCATCCAAAGGTTGTCTGTAAGAAATCTCTTACAGACGCCTAGTGCGAGAAGACCGCCCATTGTACACTTGTTATTGTGAACGTTTGTCCTGTATGTTTTTTGTGGTGTACAATAAAGTATATAATAAATAAATATATAACCCCAAAGTTAAAGCAGTATTGGCCGTACACCTGCTCGTAACCAGAATATCAATATTGAACCTACTTTTGGACAGTTTTGTATTCAAAATATTTTTTGATTTACATTATTACATACAAAAATTCTAGTCAAAAATCTTTTTAAACATCCAAGTCGTTTTGGAGAAATATCCAGAAGTAGCGAAAAAATATCGTGTTGTTAATTATCTTATGAAAGCAAAATTATTAGTAACACGTAAAAGACCGCTTCACAAATAAAGTATATATGAATCATTAACAAAAAAAAAATTTCAAACTCATTAACCTAGCCGTTACTACAGTAGTATGCTTTAGAAAGTAACCGTTTTACGGTACTAAAGCGGTGGAAGGCCCTTAAGGTTGGCAAACAAAAACAAAACGGAATGCCTGTCTCTCAGAGGCGGTGCAGGTCAACCAGTCAACTCCATACCACGTACCACTGCCTCAGTCAGACTAGCCAGGCGCCTCCTGTTGGAGAAAGGGGATCCGGCGTCATAGTTATGTTTGTGTGATTAAAAATTAAACATCAAACAGTTCTCTCTGCCACTGCAACCGTACCCAAAGGCTAGGATTAAGACAGGACCAAACTTAACGGTGTTACACAGTTGCCCGATAAGACTTTAGGTGGAAAAACTCCGCATTAAAAACTTTTTGCAGGTCACTGTGGTGATCATAGCTGGATGGTGGAATAAAAACTTTTGTAGAATTATGACCAGTGTTTTTGAAAAATAGGGGAAAGAATTGTGGATGATAAATTATTATAACTGTTGAGGTGATTAGGGCACCAAAATTGGATAATAGCAATGACAAGGACTTGCAAAAAATTATAGCCAATTAAACTAGAAACCTATCTCTTAGACGTTCCTGATGACTTAAGACTTTTTAACCGACTTTCGAAAAAGGAGGAGGTTCTATGTTCGACTTCTTGCAATTTTTTTTTTATGTGTGTTCACCGGTATCTCCTTCAATTGTGGACCGATTTTATAAATTATTTTTTTGTTTGAAAGAGTATGTTTCGAAATTAGTCCTATATTAATTTGGTGAAGATTTGATGAAGAACTTCGAAGATATACACAGAACTCTTCAATAAATAACGGCAAATCTCTCGGGACTGCTGCAATCGCATGTCTGTTTATTGTTTATAACATTTCATAACATAACATCACGCCAGTACGCTCTTAAGGGGTAAGCAGATCTCTCATTTGATCGGTTTTGTTAAAGTTGCATGATATTTGGGTAATCTATTCTGGTGCTATAGGAAACTTACTAAACAACTTGCCTATTAAGTAGGTACAACTAAACAGTGAAAAATAAAAAAACTTTTTACAAAAAAATACTACCGACTTCCAAATAAGAAAACCACAAAGTAAAAAATAACTTTATTTATGGAAGTCGGTGTCAAAAAAATGGTACCTCCGAAAGACACCGACTTCCAAAAGTAAAGTTATTTTTCACTTTGTAGTTTTCTTATTTGGAAGTCGGTAGTATTTTTTTTGTAAAAAAGTTTTTATTCATGTTATAAACAATTTATTGCTATTACTAAGAAGTTAATAATCGATTTTCTAGTTCTTATAGTTGAGAAGTAAGTGAATATACGGGGTGTTTCTGAAAGCGATGTGAAAAAGATGCCCTGGATTCAGTACATGATTCTGGACCCCATAGTGTTAGAACTTTTCGAAGATATCTGCCAAAAAAACATTAATTCCGTTTTTTCAAAAAATCTATAAATTCTTTTCAATTCAATTTTTATTCACGAACAATTTACAAATAAAAAAATAAAATTCAATGGCGCTACCTATCAGCTGATTTCCTACAGTTCACGATAGAGGCCAACGCCGCCAGCTAGTACCTACACGCGCCGTAGATTTCTTCCAAAAAAACAATTATTCCGTTTTTTCAAAAAATGCAATGAAAATAAAATTCAAACGCGCTACCTATCAGCTGATTTTCTACAGTTCACGACAAAGGCCAACGCCACCAGCTGGTACCTACACGCGCCGCACCGCCCGTACTTTCCTCTATTTTTTAGCAAGATAGGAATAACGTTATTGAATAGATAGCAGTAAAAAACTTACAACCGACTTCCAAACAAAAACACTACAAAGTGAAAAATAACTTCAATTTCGGCAGTCGGTGTTCCTGTTTTCGTTTCTTCGTTTTTTGACACCGACTTCCGAAATTGAAGTTATTTTTCACTTTGTAGTGTTTTTGTTTGGAAGTCGGTTGTAAGTTTTGTAAAAAGTTTTTTATTTTTCACTTTTTAGTTGTGGTATAATGGACCAGTTCTATAGGGTAGGTACCTATAACACCCAAAGTGAAGCCAGAATAGATAAACTCAATAACATGAAACTTAAATTAACAAAACCGGTGGAATGAGAGTATACCAGGGTGAACTGTTCACACCTGCGTACTCCTTTAAAGCGTACCAGTGTGATGTTATGTTATGAAATGGTTTAAACAATAAACAGATATGCGATTGCAGCTATCCCGAGTGATTTGCCGTCATTTATTGAAGAGTTCTGATGTATATCTCCAAAGCTCTTCATCAAATCTTGGTGAAAATTAAATGGGACCACATGACAAACACCAGCTTTCGAATAAAAAAAGAATCATCAAAATCGGTTCACGCAATAAAAAGTTCTGAGGTAACACACATAAAAAAAAAAAATACAATCGAATTGATAACCTCCTCCTTTTTTGCGAAGTCGGTTAAAAAAGCAGATTTGTTTGCAAAAAATAAGGCAAAAAGCGACGAAAAATTCCAACTCTAGGGGATCCAGAATCATGTACTGTATCCATGGATTTTATTTCGCGCCGATGTCAAAAAAAAAGAACTATTTCATCGTCTAAGCCAAAAGACGACAATGAAGCAATCTACCTAGCATTATTTCAATTGTGTTAGGGTCCTGTCTAACCCTGTGCAGCTGAATATCTATTACATGGATTATATAGTATAGTATTTTACATGGAATACTATCTTACTTATATAATTTTATAAACTAGCTGTGCCCGCGGCTTCGCTCCCGTCAACTGCACTTACCTACCTAGCCTATCTAGCTACCAATTGTTTTTCTAGTGTCATTCTTTTGCAGAGAATCTAAACACCACTATTCAGAAAATAGCGACAAATGCACAAAGCCATCTAGCGAAAATGGAGTTCAACTGTCCGAGTATCTGAATTGCGTGTGTTGTAATAATTTACCTCTTGAATATTTTAAATTCATCAAACTTTTGATACAGTAAGACGATTGTGATGAAACGTAACAATTCCGCATTTTTTATGTATAAAGTTATATACATTGGTTTCGTATATTTTACGTGATGCGAGCACAAATTAATAGACAAACCGACAAAAATTCAAATATGCTGGAAATGAGTTGGTTATCCTTTAACACAGCAACATATTTTTGATGTACAGAAACTACTTTTCTACAGATTTATTGTTTGTATTTATGTGAATGTTTGGATGGATATGTGAATGTATGTTTGTTACTCAATCAAGCCAGAACGGTTGTACGGATCTGAATGAAATTTGGCACATAGATAGATTATAGTCTGGAATAGCACAAAGGCTACTTTTCATCCAGGTACAATGTTCTTTTGGGATGATAAAACACTTTTTCTACTACCTTGTCTATTATGTAACACATTTCCTAAAAAAACTGGCAGAATGATACTGAACCTGTTACCTCTCGACAAAGCGTGCGTTGATTTTGTGTATATAGTATGTGGTTTTTAGTCTGATCGTTTCTAATAAATCGTTGTTGGAACTTATTTGCGTTTAATTAAGTAAGCTCATCAGGTAGTAGAAAAAGAATCGTTCGTGCCTCGCATAAAAAGGATTAATTTTAACACTCGTATGTAGCTTTCGACGTTCGCCTTCTGCTACATTGCTCTTGTTAAAATCTCGACTTTTTACGCTCGACACGAAATGTACTATTTTACGCAAGCTAGTACTATATATTCCATGTAAGTTTATATAAGCAATTGTCTATTTGATTGCCACAATCCAGTAGCTGGGTATTTTTAATTTAACGATAGGCTCGCGTTAGACCACTATCTCGCCAGATGGTAAGCGATGATGTGATCGGCGGTTAAGCACGCTTGTCTAGAAGTAACCTATTAACTCTTGACTTAAAGACCTTTGTAGGGTAAGGTTTTAGCTATTAGGAAACAAAGACTCCGGCAGAGAATTTATTAATTCTGAAACCTAAGATCTGCGGTTTTTCATAAGAAAATTTAGATTAACGAATAGACTGATTCTGGCCCAGTAAATAAAAACCGACCAAGTGCGAGTCGGACTCGCGCACTAAGGATTCCGTACCATTATCGCAAAAAACGGCAAAAAAACGTTTGTTGTATGGGAGCCCCACTTAAATATTTATTTTATTCTGTTTTTAGTATTTGTTGTTATAGCGGCAACAGAAATACATCATCTGTGAATTTCAGCTGTCTAGCTATCACGGTTCATGAGATACAGCCTGGTGACAGACGGACATACAGACAGACAGACGGATCGCGGAGTCTTAGTAATAGGGTCCCGTTTTTACCCTTTGGGTACGGAACCCTAAAAAGGTAACTTATAAATTTAAAGAAAAACGTAGAGAGTTTTGCCAATACCTTACCAACCACAGATATAAAGTTGAAAAGTCTCAGGTAGCATACCTATTACTTGTAGGGATGTACAATCTTTCTTGCAAGTGGGGTACCAGTGATAAGAACTTTACCGGAAAAACTTTGACTGCAAACTTATTGGAAGAAAAACTCTTTCGCTGCGAGGATTTTTTGGGAGAAAAAGCTTACCTGATGAGTAGCTGTGATTATAAAGTTTTTGTATAAAGTTTTGCACTTTATAAGATCCAAATTTTATGGTATAGAGATAACTGACTCTTTTTACCAGACTGCCGAAAGAGGGTAATGTGTTTATAAGTCGATGTATGTATGTATGATTATCTTTATGTGGCGTTCTAGAGACCAAACACGTTGGCCGATTTAGATAATTCTTATGTCAATCGATTCGTCTTAACCTTGCGAGTATAACTGGCTATATTAAAATTGGAAAATAGAAAAATGGCGGCTTTTGGGCGCCATATTGTGGGCGACTTTCAAATAAAAACACTACGAAATGAAAAATAACTTCAATTTCGGAAGTCGGTGTTCCTGTTTTCGTGTTTTAAAACTAAATAACGTAACCTTATGTCTTTTTTCCCGCAAAGTCAGGCATAGTTTTAGCTATAAATTACACTGTTTTTTGCCAGTTATGTTAACCTATCCTTTGTAAGCCTTTTGCCACTTCTAATTACTTTGCAAGAAAAAGTGATCTAATAACTCTATGACCAACACTAGAATCGAACCCAAGACTTTTTTTTGCGATCATTCCTCCGCACTATTCCCAAACCACTGGAACTCCTGAAAGCCAGAATTAACAGTGGCGACCACCAGAAAAGCGCCGACGCAATGAAGCTCGACGAAGTCCCGGAGAATGAATTTAACTGTCTTGGATCCCGCAACGAAATTAATCAGAAAAGAATAACGGAGGAGTTGGAAAAGATACAAATTTCCACTGCCCTCCATATCAAGCAGGAGACAGAACAAACAAGGCCAATAGGCACAAAGGGTTGTTTACAACAGGGATAAGCCGAGTTGCCTAGCACCACGGATAAAAATTAGCATTAATATTAATGGGTCCTAACATTGTGAGCTGTTATATTTGATTCCAATAATAGGTATGGCAAAAACGCTTGAACGCAAACAACAACACAACGTCCGTATAATGAACAACTCCTGATGCAGCCTGTACATTATTCAACATAGCATTGCATTGAACATTGAACCTAAGACTTCATATTCAGCTGCAGTAGCGCTTGCAACGATTAGTCCAACGAAATAAAAATAAAACAACAAAATAAACAAGTATTCTGTCAAAACCATGCAACTGTTATTAAACACAGAACAACATCAATCGATCAAATAATTTCACCAACAACAGATTAAATTGAAAAGGCGTCAAAATGGAAGAAAAGCTTGTAATAATAAATCAATCTCGTCCTGACATCAGAAAGCGGAATCTTCGGAGGAGCTGTCAGGAAACGAACGTCATTTTCGATTTCGTTATATTGGGAATTAGGGTAATCTCGAACAGGTAGGTATGAGTATATTTACTGTGAAGGAAGGTGTGCCCGAGATCGAACTTAATATACAGAGTGAGATTTTTAAGTGGCCGTGGATGGCCAATTCTGAAACTATAAGGAATAGCGGCAAACACTCAAAGGAGTCACGAGGCCGATTTTGATGAAAACTAAAACTGCAACATTGGCTTTTGCAAAACAACATTCCTAGCCAGGAATCGAAATCGTTGATTTTGAAAAAAATACGCTAATTGCTGTATTATTACACCATTCGATAGTGTCGCTAATAAGTATCAAATTCTGGGCAGTAATGGTATTTTCAACAAATACTTATTTTTTCTACGTTAAGTACCTCTAATCTTAAGGTTACACTAGTCGACGGCACGAACTATTTTGTGCGCGGGGTTAAAATGCCTGCTATCTCATCCGACAACTCGTGCGAAAGAGATAGATACTGTGATGAGCAGTAAAAAGCTAGTTCGCGTACTAATTAGCACTTTTGCAAGTTTGTAGCGAAATGGATGATGATTTAGGATGAAAACAAGTGCGCGAAATTTTATAAACAGACCTTTGGGAGTCTAGATATCATGAAAAAACTAATAAATGTATATTATCAAAATAAAATAATTTGCATTGTTAAACTACTAATCTATCCCTGCATAGTGGCCATTTTGTTATTTTTCTTCTACTTATGATATTTATTGCTACCCAAAGATGCATTAAAACAAAAAAGTAAAAAAGATAGATAATGATAAGACAAATTGATATCATTTTTTATTTTGATCGTAGATCGTCAAACAGTGGAGTAATCCCTAGACTACGTTTGTATGGAAGAATTATCGACTAGTGTAACCTTAAATTATGAAATGATGGCCATTATTTTCAATAAACAGCCGAATTCGACAACTCAAGCATTGTACTTGTAATGCTGAATGTACATCCATTACCGCATTACAAGTACAATGCTTGGCCATCCACGCCTACTTAAAAAACTCATCTTGTATAGTAAGCGTATAAGGGTAATAGGATAAACCCTATAAAACAGTTCTATAGTTATAGAAATGCTGACAATAATGATGACTAACCGTCAGGTAGAAAATAATAACAAATATTGAACACGGATTTTTCTTTGGACACGTAAACAAAAACGTGGATACGTACAGTGCGTTGAAATTTCGCGTGACGTCACGTTTTAGTAGGTACACTTTTACTCACAACTACTCACAAGTGACGTCTCAAGCCTTCTGGACTTTGAAGCGCTATATCTTTGTAATTTTTCATTGATTTGATAAAGCAAAAAATACGTGTCCAATATTATTTGATAATTACTGATAACGGACTCATTCCTATTCACAACTTAGGACTTAAAAACAGACGTGTGATATTTATTTTCCAAAAAACCGCTATCATCCGCTTCTAAAATCCCTGAAGCTACATATATCTTCGGAATTTTTCAACTGTACCTTAAATGCGTAATAATACGTGACATACGACTACGCAACAGTTCAAACAGTTTACTTTTAGTACACATCATGAGTGTGTTACTTCGTTGTGTCATTGTCATAATAATGTTTATCTTAGCAATTTGGCGCAAGGACCTCCAAAATCTCACGAATTGGTTGTGAAGGATTAAACAATTATTATGCAATGGTCATTTACATCTACTCTTCCATGACCTTGTGAGAATTACAGCAATCCCACCACACTATTCCCAAACCACTGCAACTCCTGAAATACAGAATCAACAGTGGCCACCACCAGAAAAGCGCCGAGGCAATGAAGTTCGACGAAGTCCCGGAGAATGAATTTAACTGTCTTGGATCCCGCAACGAAATTAATCAGAAAAGAATAACGGAGGAGTAGGAAAAAAATAATATTAATTTCCACTTCCCTCCATATCAAGCAGCAGACAGAACAAACAAGGCCAATAGGCACAAAGGGTCGTTACAACTGGGATAAGCCCAGTTGCCAAGCACCACGGATAAAAAATAGCATTAATATTTGGGCGCACGGTTGGCGCAGTGGTCGAGCGATTGACTGCTGCGCTGCGTGTCGCGGGTTCGATTCCCGCACGGAACAAATATTTGTATGACCTACAGATAGTTGTTCCGGCTCTGGGTGTTTGTGTATGTGAGTTTATATGTTTGTAAACGCACCCACGATACAGGAGTAATTCCTAGTGTGGGGCAACGTTTTACATTAAAAAAAAAAAAAATGGGTCCTAACATTGTGAGCTGTTATATTTGATTCAGACACAAATAAGAAGAACCTCTAGTATGTCTGAAGGAATGATTAAACCAAGCATGCTAAATTTCCTAGTAAATAAAAATCCAAACAACATGCCTAGCCCTCAAGGTAACATAACTGACAACTTGTAGCAACTACCGCCTCCCTCAAACACAGGTAACATAAATAAAACAACAAAAACAAAATCCCATCTTCCAATCCGGCTGGTCACCGTGGAAGATCAAGACCAAAACCCTCTAAAGAAGAAACTGGAAACTTTTTCAAAAAATCAAGAAACGACACTACCACTCAAAGCAATCAATTCAACTAATAAAATAAAAGACATGGGCAGACGAAATTGTAAAAATAGCTGGCCCTTGCTGGCCAGAAACTGCCCATGATAGAGAAATATGGACTTCTTTAGAGGAAGCCTTCACCTCTACCTGAGGAGGGTTCTTGCTAATTAAATACATAGATTTAAAATATACATAGTACTGAGTTAACCTATTAAGATTTACTAACAAACTTTATTTTTATTATCTTTATCTTTACTTTTATGTTTATTTTCAAATGTATCTAACACTAAACATTAAGTATATTTTTTATTTTTTTCAAACTCTGTAACCTACCTAAAAACTTCGCAGGAAATAAAAGGCTTTTTATTTTATTTATTTTATTTTATATTTGATTCCAATAATAGGTATGGCAAAAACGCTTGAACGCACGGAAATTTGTTCTAGTTTCCACAAGGTCCGTATAGTAAACAACTCCTGATGCAGCCTGTACATTATTCAATATTATATTGCGTTTATTCTGCCAAAGAATACACTCCCATAAGATATGATGTGCAGATTGTACATATTCGCAGTCAGATGTAGAACACTGACATAAAGGCGAGGCAACGTGGCAACGAGAATTACAGCAATACCAAATAAAAATTTAACTAGGAGAAGAAAAACATAACATAACATCACACCTCTATTTCCTGAAGGTTTAAGCAGAGTTGCACCTAATAGTACGCCTACTTTTTCCCGTATGTTCAAGTCCCAGGTAAACTATTATAACGCCCCAGGAGACGCCCTGGGCGTCGGAAGTCGCGAGCCGATTCCCGGCCACCGTAGGCACGGGCTTGCGGACGGTGTGCAATGGGTAGCTCGCCGTCCGATAAGGACCAGGCCCGAGGCGACGGCGCGTAGTGTTCCAGACAGGCCGATGCCTGTCTGGGTCGCGGATAAATTTGAAAGAGAGTTACCGCGGCCCTGACACATGCAACTGAAGGAACACGTGTGGGTTTTAGTCAGTAAAAGTCTGACACGCCCTTCCGCTACACCCAGAGCGTCAGAGTCATTGGATGATTTCCCACCCCAAAAAAAATTAAAAATAAATGTAACCTATTATAAGACCGGTAACGCATTACACGTCCGTGTCCGTGATCCGTGTCCATGATTTGAGTTTCGAGTTCAAAATGTTCTGAGTTATGATATGACGGATAAATAGAAGAAGGACAATTGCGAAACAGTATATTAGTAGTTCAACAATGCAAATAATTTTATTGTGAACAGATACATTTAGCAGTTTTTTCATGATATCCATATTCCCAAGGGCAACCTTAAGAGGAAATGCAGTCGCTGACATCCGACTGAATATAAATAAAAAGTCATAATTCAAGGTTTGGTTCTCGCCTATTTTGCCCTCCAATATTGAATTAACTTAAAATAAATTCCATAAACTGATTAAGAAAGATATTTACTGTGTTACCCTGTTTTAATTTGTGTTGATATATTATCTTTAGAAGCACTAGAACCCTCAAAAGATGCTCAAAATTTCGCTATCAATAGAGGTCTATTGTACAAATTTGACAACTATAAATGAAAAAATAAATAAAAACATAGAAGCAAAACATATAGCTGTTTTAATTCAATGTATGGAATATTTTTTAAATTGGTTTAAGGCGCCTCCCCGAGCGAAACGCCGCGCTAGTCGAATTTTGTGCAGTTTTTAAGAGCTATCTACTCTTTATTTATGAAGATATATCAATTAATAAAAATACATTAAATTTCTACATAATGTTGATTCTAAAATGGTAGTACACTTTTTTTTAAGAGTTATTTGTGTCACTAATCTCCTTCCAACAAAACCATAAAAATGTAAAATAATTATTGATAGCATGCATCTCCTCGTAAAGTGTTCATTAATTATTTTTTATACTAACACTAATAGATAGAAAATTTGATAACGAACATTTTGTAAGTTTTATTTTTTCAAAAGACCAATATTCGATCTTATAAAGATTTTAGAATAAAATCTGGGCGTATTCACTACCGTAATTCATGCACCACCAGTGCCGCTAGGCCAAGAGGAATGCTCATATCTCATGCTGAGTTTTTGGTCAGGGTACGGCCTTAATACTGAAGGAGGAAAAATGCGAGAGCCAAAACCAATTATGACTTTTTACTAAGGAAATTCAGTCGGAGCTCTCTGCCCGCATTTCCTCTTAACCTTGAATATAAAGCAATGGTAACATATACGATATATGTTAATCCATTTTTAATATTAATAATGGATCTTTATTTAAATCTGTTGCGAAAAATCAATAAAGAAAGCGACTTAATTAATAGACACACAATAATTCAATTACTTCAACCGCAAAGTGTCGTGTTGTAGCTGTCTCGCTCTAATAACACTTTCTAATGTTCCGTCTCACTCGCGCACGACCTTCGCGGAAATGTGAGCCGGTTCGCGTTTGGTGCAAGTGAAAGGCGAGTGGCAATTTTGCTTTATTTATTTTTTTCATCAATTCGTAAGTTGTAGTGAGTGAACTCCGATTTCAGAATTAAACATTTGAAGTTGAGTTTTATGTGTTGAGAGTTGAGTTAGTTGAAGTTGTTATTTGTCAAACTCTTATTTAGCCAACACGCTTGTCAAATTTTGACTTTAAAGGTATGAGACATTCTTAACTCAAAATACTCATTCTGAAATCGGCCCTGAGTCTTTCGTCGTAAGGTTGTTCATTATGATTTTATTTTTGTTCCCTTGGTCAGGCAAAGTGGTCAGTCAGGTTTTTCAGTTCCTCAGTAGAAGTCTGAATTTAAGTATGGCCCACAGAGATAAATCTAACTAGATAAAGCAAGTCCCTCCATCTGTATGAAAACCAAGCGTGCCACTCTTTCACACACAATTTAAAAACAAATTTACAGCAATGCTCAATATGGCATAAAACAAGTATTTTTATAGATTTCGGTGAATTTCCGGTGGCAATAATGCTACATGAAAAGCTCAAATTACGATCATTGATCATAATTTTACTTCGTTTTTAGGGTTCCGTACCCAAAGGGTAAAAACAGGACCCTATTACTAAGACTCTGCGATCCGTCTGACTGTCTCTCACCAGGCTGTATCTCATGAACGGTGATAGCTAGACACTTGAAATTTTCACAGATGATGTATTTCTGTTGCCGCTATAACAACAAATAAAAAAATAGAATAAAATTAATATTTAGGTGGGGCTCCCATACAACAAACGTGATTATTTTGCCATTGTTTTGCGATAATGGTACGGAACCCTTCGGGCGCGATTCCGACTCGCACTTGGCCGGTTTTTGACACGCGAAGTACATACAATTGCGTCATCTAGTTAGATTTATATCTGTGGTATGACTAAAGTATTTCAAGAAACCATTCCATAACTGGCAAAAAGTATAATACACCTCTATTACGTTTATAAGGAATTCAAGAATATCGTTTGATTTAAATAATTTCAATAAAACCCCTTCGTTGTTGTGTTATAAAAAGGGAGTCAAACGACAGTGAAAATCTTCAGGATTCGAAATTTTACACCAAGCACTTTGTCAATACTGAGCTACACTAGTTACAACAATAAGTACACTTTTTAGGGTTCCGTACCCAAAGGGTAAAAACGGGACCCTATTACTAAGACTCCACGATCCGTCTGTCTGTCTGTCTGTCCGTCTGTCACCAGACTGTATCTCATGAACCGTGATAGCTAGATAGTTGAAATTTTCACAGATCATGTATTTCTGTTGCCACTATAACAACAAATACTGAAAACAGAATAAAATAAATATTTAAGTGGCTCCCATACAACAAACGTGATTTTTTTGCCGTTTTTTGCGATAATTGAGTGCGACTCGCACTTGGCCGGCTTTTTATTTAGATTTATTGCTACCTCAAACAATTCCAATGCGAGCTACATACTCGTATTTTACACCGATATACTGATATTATGCCTGATGCCTTTATCCCATTGTTTAGGGAGAAACTACAGAACGCCTGGAACAATTCTTAGGCGTTTGGACTTACGTCTGCCTTTTAAATATATACTTTTTGTTAGTCGCCTTTTTATTTATCCTCTCAACACGGCATCATACTTACTGCATAGTTTAAATTTCTTTTCTGATATAGGACAAACACGAAAAAAAAAAAAAAAAAAACTTCGATACAAAGATTTTGAATTTAAGTTTTATTTCTTGCTTTTTAAACAACTTATAATATACATAGTAGTAGACACGCTTAAATTGACAAACTACATCATCTTGCTAAAAAACCCAGATTCAAAGAGTAAAAAGTTACCCACTTTTGAACGGCTAAACCTATTTTAATTAAACATAGCTAAGAATTTAGTGAGTAAATATTTAAAATTGTTAAGAGTTTTAATAAACTTTTGTTGTGCACATGGATGTACTATCCTCAAATGCAAATTTCTCCACGCAACTGACGTTTGCTATTAGAGAACCTAACTATGGGTTAAGCTCGCCTTTGTACTGTAAGGCGATAGATGGCGCGCGAGAGCCGTCATGAAGTTGACAACTGTGAAGATAGCAACGCGCGGGCCGCTCGCCTACCTCTCATATTGCACCGAGGCTCGCGTTCTCTTTTCTGGCGGACACCGACGGCTTAAGACCTACCTAACATTGTATTGTACTGCATAAGTTTATTTTTAATTAAATATTTTGCCTTGTTTTTCTGAGCTCCTACAGTACATAAACTGTCCTATTGTATTTGTATGTTTTGTGTACAATAAAGAATAAGAATAAGAACATTCTCGACAAAGTCACCTTACAAACAAAAAAAAACTATATCCAAATTGGTTCATCCGTTTAGGAGCTATGATGACACAGACAGACACACATATACACAGACACACACACATACTCAGCAACACAAGTCAATCTTATAACACCCCTTACTTTTAAACAATTCTTTTAAACAATCGCAACATTAAATCGCTTATCACTTACATGGACCCCAAAGACAATAAGCGCAGATCGCGTCGCGATTGCATACCGTCTCGTGCGAGATATTCGGTCAAGTCTAATATAGAAGAACGAGAGCGTTTTGTTTATTTTCTCGCTTTACTTAATGTTGAGAAATTGTCACGAGTACTGTGATGCCGTCCTCAAGATATAATGTCACTATCTTACAAAATCATATTTTGAGATTTAAGCAAAAAAAAATACGCATTATTTTAAATATAGACAAATAAATAAAATTAAAGAGTATTAGGTTAGCGAAGTAGGAATCCCGTCCTACTAAATATAAATGCGAAAGTTTGGATGTATGGATAGATGTTTGTTACTCAATCACGCCAAAACGGCTGAACGGGTCTGAATGAAATATGACACAGAAATAGATTATAGTCTGGACTAGTGTTAGGTTTTGATACTTTTTAACTAATAATGGCTTGTTTTAAATAAAAACGAATGATCTAATTTAACAGTATGGTTATTTGTTAGGGTTTTTGTTTTATATAAATACCTATATGTCATCATAATTCAAAAGGACTGCCATGGAGGCGATATTTTTATGCTAAACACTCGGGCGTTTGTCGAGTGTTTCCAGCTAGTAGGAGTAATGTGGCTGGAGGAAACACTCGGTCGATGGTCGTCGCCTGAGACGCTTGGTTAAAATAGAGTGCTCAAAGTCATAGACATTGTTGTAAAATTGTATTTCTTGTTTAGAACAGTTTTCTTACACTAGCACATAGAATTTTATTCCGGTAGTATACCCGTGGGATATCTGCTGACTATCACGCGGATGAAGCCGCTAACGGAAGCTATATATGCAATATATTTCCAGTGTCAAAAAAGTAGATCTAATTGCGCACTTCCGAATAGATGTATTTTTGGTTTGTAGCGATTACCTTAATAAATAATATCTAATCATCCATAAAATCTAATCAAAAATAGGTTTGTAAACATAGCAACACACGAGTAAGTCAATTCTCGACCAGCTTAACATCGTATTCAGACTCTACACGATCTGCTACCAACAAGTCCTGAGCTACTTTGGTCATATCTCTCGGAGATAGCCGGACAGCATGGCAGTGAAGGTGGATGGAAAGAGACCACACGGACGTTCACCTACTCGCTTGGTCAGAACAGATAAGGGCAATTACAGGACTGACGGCGACCACTGCCCCAAAAAGAGCTGAAGACAGAAGGGCGTGAAAGCAGCTCGTCAGTGTGACTTCTTCAAAGCGTTCCAAGACGGGAATGATCTTCAGAAATGAAGGCTACGAATAATATGAGAAACATAGCAATTTAGTGCGCATTTATTCAATACTGTTTAGAAAGATTTATAAAGATTTTTTTGCTGCTGATAACAAGCTACATTTCCGAATGGACGGTAGAATCAATTATTATTACTTGTAAATTATTATTTTTTGACGTTCAAAAGTGCCGCTTAATGGCATAATTGAATAAAGAAATTTGATTTGGTTTTGATTTGATGATTTTTTCTTTTAGTTTTAGAGCCCTACGGTAGTAACGTACCTAAACCATTGACAAAATACTCATTATAATTTAATTTACACATTGGTGCTGTTTGTTGCTAAGGAGTTCGGTTGTAGGTTCCATATCTAAAAAACTGCTGTACCGATTTAGATGAAATTTGCACTGTTCCCTAAGTTGAAAGATACATAAATAAAAACGATCGAAATAATAATCACGATCCGATGAGTAGTTTTTGAGATATGCATGGACAAATATGAAATTTGACACACGTGTTTAGAAGCCCATACAGAGATTTACATATGTGAATATTGTGCAATTCCAATAATATTACGTGTCGAATTGTTTACCTTCATTTTTTTGATTCGGTAAAAATCTCACTAACAACCAAATGTCATTTAGTGTCACTGTAGCTGTAGCCCGACAACGCTTTGAGAAATTGTCACGTCGAGTTATGAAAGATTAGTAAAACTTCTTTGTAATGTTAATGCCTGTTTAAAAATAAGGACCATGATGGACAAAGGGCTTGCTTGCACCACGCGTCGCTAACGTGTTTGGCTCCAAACGTGTTTAGGACATCGTTATACATTCACTCAACATTACGCTGGTATTTCAGAAAAGTTTATTACCTAGCGGTGTACCTAAAGTACAGCTCTATTGAACCCTTTAGATAGTGAAGAACTGAATTTTATAAATTTTTCTTAAGAAAAGAAATCAAAAATTCTAATTCCAAGTAGTATGTATGAAAGAAGAATGGATGAAAACGCCTTGAGGGGATGCCCTAGCTAGACGGACACATTTCTTATTGTTGATGTTCTCCAGAAAGGCTAGGTGAACCGATGTTCGTGTATGAACTTTATGTAGCAAAGGATGTGTGTATGGATGGTAAGTGGCTTCTTTTTCAGCTTCTGCACATACTTTTTTTTTATCGATAGGCTCGCATTTGACCACTATATCGCCTGATGGTAAGCGATGATGTGGCCTACGGTGAAGCACGCTTGCCTAGAAGTAACCTATAGTGACCTATTCACTCTCAACTTAAAGACTCCAAGGTTGTTGCTGCTTGTTGTGGTTGTGGTTGTACCGTATGGGCAAAAAGGCGTAAGTTAATAAATTCCAGCCAGTGTGAACATGTACAAGCCTTCTAAGGAAAAGAGCATCAAGATGCCAGATGCCAGTTACGTAAAATTCGCCAGTTGCAGCAACGTTCCGGTCTGTGAGTGGTCTATAAGGCTACCTACCTATTTCTTAACGCAAGCTATGTCTAGTAGAATAGGCAGTCTGATTAGTTTTCATTGTAATTCAATAATGGTAGATTTTTTCGTCGGAAACTTCCTAACTTATGTACGTTTATAGTTATTGAATCCTTTCACTTTTCGACAAGATCTGTTATATTGAATATTGGCTCATTAATAGATAAGAATACATAGTTTTAGCCGCAAGCATCGATGTTTTGATGATGATTACCCGACAGCCGGAGGACATACATAGACTGAATAAACATCCGTGTTTATCAGTCTATGTATGTATGTTTGTTGGAGGAGCTCGTGGCTAAATAATTACAGCCGCACTGGTCGATCATCAAGGTTAAGCAACGCTTGATGGGGTCGGTCCGTGGATGGGTGACCATTTCAACATACCGAGTTTCCTCCGTGCCTCGGAAAGCACGTTAAGCCGTTGGTCCCGGATGTCATTTAAAGATCTTTGACAGTCGTTACGAGTAGTCAGAAGCTAGAGATCTGACACCAGTCTTGCCAAGGGGTACCGTGTTACCCAGTTACTGGGTTGTGGAGGTCAGATAGGCAGTCACTCCATGTCACACTGGTTCTCAGCTGAATCCGGTAAAACTGGAAGCCGACCCCAATATAGTTGGGAAAAGACTAGGCAAATTGATTGTATGTATGTTTGTTCCTATGTGGCGTTCTAGAGACCAAATACGTTGGCCGATTTTGATGATTCGTACGTCAATCGATTCGTCTTAACGAGTTTCATTGGGTACATTAAAATTGGCTTGTCTTGTAAATTTGTCTTTTTAGTTTGCTTCATAAGCAGTCGGGTATTTTGATTTTGGAATTAACTTTTTTTCCTATTATGTTGGGGCAGCTGCCCGTCTGACCAGATGTAGCTGAGTACCAGTATTTTACATAGGGCGAATGATTATTTGATCACCAGAATCCAGTAACTGTGGTTACCTAGTCTACTAGTGAACCAGTCTCCTTGGCAAGACTGGTGTCAGAGTTCCTGGCTGCTAACTATACTACCCGTAAAGACTGTCAAAGATCTCTAAATCATAGTCGGGGTCAACAGCTTGACGTATTTTTCGGGGCAAGGAAGAATTTCGCTATGCCAAGACAATTCTGACTTGACTTCGAGGTTTTTGACATGTGGGATGTGGACTCAGCGATCATTGTAGCGATAGTCATCAGCCCTGCTTATGCCGATTATCCACCCTAAAACAGCCACCTTAAAGATGGTTTAATCGCCACGAGCCTCAACCTCAACCTTAGGAGGCACTCGTTAGGCAGCTGGGTCAAGGCCTTGATTCAGAAAGCAGTACTCCTGGCCACGGCTCTTATTGTAAGAAGTATATTATTATAATAATCATGTATTTGAATCCTTAATGTATCTTATTATATGCAATTATTGATATAATTACAGCATCTCCTAATTAAGTCATTAAAATGCTTATGGATAGGTATATGTTTCATAAAAGATGAGTATAATAACAATTAGAATTTTATCATTTATTTAATAGTAAAACTTATCGATGGGTATGTAATATAATATTTAATTATGTATTATATTTATTTAATAGCACTACTGTTTAGGTAAAATATAAGTTTGAAAATAACACTGTTTTTGTTTTATGTAGAATCGTCTCGCACTATAACCATTTCGTCATATTTTCAACAAAGAGGGAAGCAGGATTGGATAGTGAACTAGCTTCTGCCAGCGGCTTCGTCCGCGTGAAATTAGAAAATTATCCCACTAGAACATACTAACGGGATAAAAAATAGCCCATGTGCTATTTTAGACTATTATCTATATCTGTGCCAAAGGGGAATGCCCATTTTGTAAGGGAACTTGGGCCCCTTTGAAAAAATGGTTGTATCTTGATGAATTTGGTTGTATATTGTAGAAAAAACACGTTACATTCATAATTAGAAAACATTTTTTATTTATTTTGTGGGGTTCACGAGAAATAACGATGTTTCTGTTCTTGAAATGAACCCTTATTACAATGCAATAAGGTGCATACAAATGTCCAAGTGAAGAAACCTGATCTGTTGTTGTCTGTACATAAAAAGTAAAGGACACGGATGGAAAAAAACACAAAATATAAATCTAATTTTTGGATATTATTGAAATCGCAGACACGATATCTCATAAGGGGCCTGTGTATGGGCAATCTCCTTTCATCCAGATCTGTTAAGCCGTTCTTGCGTGTGCATTTATAATATTACTTGCTGCCGCCAGACGCTCCGCCCGCGTGGTATTTGTACTTCTCAAAATATCTTTATAAATGTATTATTCTGATGTATAAGCTATATTTTTGTAAGGTTTCATCAAAATCTGTTTAGTAGTTTTTACGTGAATGAGCTATAAACATGCATCCATACATCCTCACAAACTTTCACGTTTATAAAAGTAGTAGGTAGGATTCCTATTTTGCTAACCCAATAACATTCGAAATCGATTTCTGAACAAAAATATCCATGTGTCCCAAATGAAAAGATGTTTTTCTACCAATTACAGCTGGTAATCAGGTCCGCTGGATACGAGACGCAGGGGATCGGTCAATGTGATGATACTTGGGGTAGGCCTATGTTCAGAAGTGGACGACTTTCGGCTGAATGTTGATGAATAGTGATGGTAGCGAATGTGTGTTTATTTAACCATTAATTGAAAGGCGGGCGGGCTGTGCTGGGGCGGCTGCTGCTGGTGCAGAAAACCACAAACGGCGCAAATATAACAGCCTTATTGGAAGTTATATGTTTGAGCCGTTTGGGGTTGAAACTTTAGGTCCATGGGGTCCGAGTGCGCATCGACTTTTTCGAGAAATTTGCACAAAGCTCGTCGACTCTTCACGTGACCAGAGGGCTGGCCTTTTCTTCGGCCAGAGAATCAGCATTGCCATCCAACGCGGCAATGCTGCCAGCGTTCTGGGCACTTTTCCCCTTGACATCGATGTGGACGAATTTTTTGATGCACAATGAGCTCTTTTCCGTCTCCCTTTTCTATTTGTATATAGGTTTGTTTTTTTTTTAGAATAATCAATTGTTTATATGTTACTAATTGAATAATTAAAAATGTGTGTGTAACACATAAAAACTGACAAGAAGAAGAAGGAACAGAAAAAAAGGTAAAGAAACAACGCACACAAACACACACAATTTGTAATAAATAATTTGTAGATAACTTTTGTTCCAGAACCGTGCTAGTGTCAGCTAAAGAATCACCCAATAACTGGTTTGTGGAGGCTAGTAGCTCCATCTACTCCAGTTACTGACTGGATACTGACTCCAACAGAATAAGGATAAAAGTTGACCTCTGTTTAATTGCTTTACTTATCATTATTAATTGTATCATTTGTCATAACATTCAATTATAATAACTTTTGTTTCACTTAATTGATACATTACTATTTGTCATCAACATTTTTTATTTGACATGTCATTTTTAAGATTAATTTATTATCTAATTTTTTATGATAATTTATTATTTGAGATCTAATTTTTAATTACATTTTAATTGTGTTATAATAAATTGACAATTCAATTTATATTTGCATCTGTTTTTTTCTTTAAACTATAAAGTAAGGTATAAAAAGAAATCTGATATTCATGATGGACATCCCAACCATACGCACTAAACGTTTTGAAAATACTTTCATAATGCGTACAGCTAAGGAGTGGAATTCGCTGCCGGAGTCTGTGTTTCCCGATAGCTACAATCTCGGGGTCTTTAAGGCGCCGATTCCCTTGAGTAGCTGATTTTAAAATGAGAATCACGTCTAAATGGCTAGTCGTATTTCTTTGAAAAAAATATATGTTATATTAGACTATTTTCTTAATAATTTGTAAAGTTATGTCTAAAAGGGACGAAAACAAGACAATCACACCAAAACCGCTGGGCGTATTTTGATGAAATCAACACCATTTAAAAGATAATCAATTATCTACATTTTGACCTGAGGCTTTTTTTTTAAATCATAGAATAATAAGGAAAGTACAAACAACTACTAAATTTTGGGTCGCGCGGGTGTGAAACGAGTGCGCGTTTTGTTCCCTCAAGGTCGTTGGCGTTAGTCGTCGTCTTAAGTCAAGAGGGAATAGGTTACTTTTAGACAAGCGTACACCTTCGACCACATCATCGCTTACCATCAGGTGAGATAGTGGTCAGGCGCAAGCCTATCAAATATAAAAAAAGCTCTTCTAATAATTTGATATCTAATGATTTAATGAATCAGCAAGTGACATAAAATAACTGTGTGAATGAAAAGTGAATGTAAATTTGCTAATGATATTTGTACGCTTCACGGCAAAACATAGAGAATATATCTAATATTGTACATTTCACACACCATGTACCACCTGTGTTTACAAATAAAGATTCTGATTCTGATGGGCCTTTGTCAATCGTAGCTAAGACCTCAGCTGAGCACTTTCAATAACTAAACCATCACCATTCCCTACATAAATCTTTACCATAAGTACCCATAAAGCACAAATTCCTTTAACACCACTTAACATAGGAAAGTAAATACCAGTTGCCGTCAAACCGGAACGTTGCAAGACGTATTGCAATGTGCTAGTAATCCCAACAGCCCTGCAATAGAAACCTGTACGTTTACTTATTGTACGTAAAGTTATATATTATAACACATCACATCATAAGAGCAGATACGCAGTCACTCCAAGTAAAATGCTGGTACTCAAAGACGTCCACTGCTGAACATAGGCCTCCCCATCATCATCTTCAGCCAATGTTCCCACTGCTGGGACACAAGCCTCCTCTCTGTGAGAAGGAATGGGCCGTAATCCACCACGCGCGCCCGATGCGGGTTGGCTGATGTCACATTTCTTCGAGTTTTTGGCCTATTGACCGGTCTCTTGCGTCTCACATCCAACCGGTCGCCTCAACCTTCACCAAGTCATCGGTCACCGACAATAATATAGCTGGAAAAAAGCTATGCATAATTATTGATTGATTTAACACATCATGTCTGTATACCAAATGGCAGTGTGGTGCCCCCTTGTTCAAAACATGACTCAGTTTTTGAAGTGTCCAAGGTGCCTAAACACCTGAACCATTGAGGACTAAATTAACGCGACTGACGCCGCTTTAAAAATGGTCACCTACTAGGCCCACACTATGTACGAGTATATTACTGTAAGTATAAAATAAAACACGTGATATCGTAATTTTTTTCATCAAAACGCAGGCGGGAATATTTTACACACTAGAATTTGGATGGGATTTATTGCATTTGAAATGATCTTTTTACAATATATCGAGTTTTTTTTTGGGACAATCCCACTGCACTATAATTCCCAAACCACTGCAACTCCTGAAAACCAGAATCAACAGTGGCGAATAGTTATAAAGGGTCGTTTACAACTGGGATAAGCTCAGTTGCCTAGCACCATGGATAAAAATTATAATTAATATTAATGGGTCCTAACATTGTAAGCTATTATATTTGATTCCAATAATAGGTATAGCAAAAACGCTTGAATGCACGGAAATGTGTTCTAGTTTCTACAAGGTCCGTATAGTGCACAATTCTAGATGCAGCCTGTACATTAGCCAGAATTTATAATTTCACAAGATTAATTACATACTTACGGTCTCTGCAATCTACCGTTAGCCATTGGCTCGAAAAGAATAAAGCACCTATATCCCGAAGAGTTAGGACGTGGTGTACTAAAGTAAATACCATAAAAGCAGTAAAGGAAGAGTCTATTGACATCAAACGGGCACGAATCCAGACTGCAGACTACTGAAACAAAAATATGTTTGTTGTTCACAACAATAGTACATTGTGATACAAGGGTGGAAAGTAGGTTATTGCAAACGAGCTGACATTAACAAGCCCGAGCCGAAGGCGAAGGTTTTTAATGACACGAGTTTGCAATAACCTACACACCCGTGTATCACACGACGTTTTTCAATATAGTTGTGAGAAACAGTTAAAACAAATCAAAGAATTAGATTTGTTTATTCACAAAAAATAAAATTTTCAATATGGCGAGTTTTTGCAACTGGACATATTTTTTTACAAAGAGCCTATACAGCCTATTCGATTTTTGACAAACGTTGATGTGAAAATAATTAAGTGAAAACTGGTAATTAATATATTAAACAACCATTTAAAAGACTTTTGAGAATTCAACGCTAAAACGTACGGAATCATTCATTTTTCCTCGTAGAAAATCTATCCCATTTTATTCTATGTTTGAAAACTCCTTGCTACTATTTTTTTTTAAATTGACTTATAAATTTAAAACTAAACTGCAAACATAATGATCGAGCTCGTAAACAAAAGTCACGACCGCGTAACAGAAAGATGCCTATGCGTAAGATTTAACTTTCGAATCATAATTATAGCCTCTGAAAGTACGCCATGTTTAACAACTGTATTGAAAAATTATTTTACATACTTCTCTAGCAAAACTCTTCAAAATAATGATTTCTTAAAAATGCTTGGAAATTTGAGCATCATTTTGACAACCTTCTTCGAGATTAATCGAAATTGCTGTACTGGCCATATACATGCGAGCAGCGGCCGGCAAAATTTGTATGAAAATCCATGCCTGTCGTGGTTTAGCGGCCAAATAAATTACATAGTAAAACTCATATCTGTCGGGAAATTTAAAAATGGAACGATAATTTACTTCGAAATATGGCAACCAAGGAGGTAACTTATCAAAGGTTATATTTAAATTTCGAACCGGTTTACAAATAGAAAGTAGTTGAATGAACAAAACAACAAATAGACACTTTAATGCGGGAAGAAATATTGTTGTTCATTGCACGTCGTTCGTCCATCGATGCCTCTTTAGCTGGCCGCTACACTAATGTACTATTTCATGCATACAGCCTTAATAAAGGAACATAAATGATCAGTCATATAAGTAAACATTATCACATATCCGGCAATCCAGTAAGTAGTAATTAAAAAACATGAGCTGATCATTTTCAACATGAAATTGTAAAATCCAAGAGAATTTATTCGCAAAATTGTCTTTAATGGGGATTTTATTTATAAAATGGTTGGGTTGTTTACTGATGGTTATTTTTTGTAGGTTTTTATACATATGCGTACTGGTAAACGTAAGGTAGAACGTCCAGGCTAGGTGGAGCGAAGATCTTCGCAGTGTGCCCGGTAGCAGTTGTGGATGGGAGTTGCTGAAAACGGAATTAAATAGCGTGCAACTGGAGAGGCCCATTGTCCAGCAGTGGACTGCTGGAGGCTGATGATGATGATGACTTTATACATACCTGTCATCATCATCATCATATCAGATAAAAGACATCCAATGCTGGACATAGGCCTCCCACAAGCGTCGCGTCGCCACATTGACCGGTCCCGCGTGTCTCGCAACCAGCGGATCCCCGCAAACTTCACCAGGTCATCGGTCCACATGGTGGGAGGAAAATTACATAAGATTTTTTTTCCCTACATACCTATGAAAGTCAGAAATTATCCTATTGCAATGAACTACTATTTGATGTTTTGTGAAACCTCTAAACATACAGACTTTCTCATAATATTTTTAGGAACTATGACAGTGTAACACTTAGGATAATATGATTCAGGGGAGACGCCTTTTTAGTCTCCCCAGGGAGTCTCCCTAAGGGCCGGCGCTCACTGACGGCATGGCACGGCAAAGGATTTTTCGTGGACATATGATTTTCGACCTTATTTCAATGAATTTAGCGTTGAAATTCCTTTATTTCTACACGAATGCCGCAGCATGCAGCGGCAGAATGATTTGGCATGCTGAAAAGTGCCGTGCGGTGCCGCGGCAAAGTAGAAAATCATATGTCCACGTGAAAATGCTTTGCCGTGCCATGCCGTCAGTGAGCGCTGGCCCTAACAGATGTTGCACCGACGGAGTAATTTATTATTTTTTAGCTTGGAGAAAGGCTCATGCATACTGCGCTACCACGGGGAGATACCGCAGTTATGTGGGACCCCAACCCGCTACAACTCCACGGTGCCGCTTATGCCGGGAACACGGGCACGCGTGAACACTCGTCCGTAAACCCACCGCGGCTGTCCATCACCGGACCTTCCTCCGAACACATTGCACGCCAAACCAGCACATGGGTGCCAGACAACCCCATGTATGGCACTCTTGGTCCCCCTGTGACGGGTCAGATCAGTGGCCCAGCCACTTACCACTTTCCTCCGCTGGGAATAGGGACCTCCTCTGCGGCCCCACCGCATCCGCCATCAGACGGTAGCAACCCCATTCAGGCCGCAAGGTAGGGCGAGTGGCACACAGCAATACCGGCACTCCTCTACCACCGCGGCCTCCAACCCTCAGCAGCGATATCGTATGGGAGGCCTCATACGACATCGCGGCCCACCTCAGTTGCGATGTCACCTCTGATACCAAGCGGCACCGCAACCTACTTGTTGGCCACTTCGTCATCGGCTTAATCAGCAAAAGCCATGACGAGCGGCCGCTCCTCGGGTTCCTCTTCGCTTCACCTTCGCATCGGCTACTGAGCCCCTCCGCCTCGACAATGCGGGAGTCCTGGAGTGGTTTTTAAGAGGTGTTCTTTGTATTTTTTTTTTGTCATGTGCTGATGGTGATCATCGCGTGGTTTAAGTGAAGTATAAAAACCCAAACTTCTTGGTCTTTTCCCCAAAAGTCCGTCTTTCGTGCGATAGCAAAAATGGTCAGGATGGTTAGTTTGTATTCTAATGGATGGTGATGCATTTATTATTTATTTACCGCTTCGGAGGCATTTTGACACTTTTAGGGTTCCGTACCGCGAAAGGAAAAACGAAACCCTTATAGGATCACTTTGTTGTCCGTCCGTCTGTCTGTCTATCAAGACCCTTTTTCTCAGAAACGCGTGGAGATATCAAACTGAAATGTATATCAAATACTCAAGTATACTGTCCCTTAAAGCTGTGAAAAAATCAAACTTCTAAGCCAACGCAATCAAAAGATACAGCCGTTCATGGCGCAAATTTTCGACACTCGAAACCTACAGGGACCTACTTCCCGTGAACTCAAGATCTTGAAATTTGATACGAAGCAACGTCTTATAGCACAGATAGAGGAAAATCGTAAAGTTTTAGTTACATCATATAATATTTGTTTTTTAGTAATTTTAAACTTACTTTACCCCTTTCCTCATGATCGCGTAGAGATATTAAATTGAAAGTCATATCAAATACTCAGGTCTACATTACCTTTAAGCTGAGGTTTGTACGGAACACTCGGTGCGCTACTCCGACTCGCACTTGGGCGGATTTTTTTAACTACAGTTACGAAATTACTTAGAAGGGCATGTCATGAGGGGCGTTTCATAATAAATTAAAGTAATTAGCAACACAATTTGGCAATGTTTGTTACTATTATTAAATTTGGTTTGTACTATGTCCGGTTTATTTCTACCGGAAATATCATCATTTCATCGTCATCATTTTTGTCAGGAGAGCAGTGGTGGCATATTGGAATCGGCTGCGACTTACAAGTTGTAAGTCGTGGGTTCGAGCCCAGGTAGACACTTTACTTTGTGGAGGGGTGAAGGAAAACATCTTGAGGAAACCGGCATGACCTAGAACCAAAAATTCGAAGACATTGTGACATCCACCAACCCGTACTGGGCCCGCGTGGTGGTTTACGGAACATTCCCTCTCACAGAGAGGAGGCCTGTGTCCTAGCAGTGGGAACATTAAAATGCTGATGATGATATTTTTGTCAGCGTAATACTTACAGCTTTAGACTTTCAAACCAGAGGCAAGGTACAATCTAATATGAAAGCGTCGCAGTAGCGATGGAAAGAATATTATAAATGTATGGAATAGGGTAGTTGACTAAAAATATCAATTTAGTCCGTCAATTAGATAACCTAGAAATATTGGACACGTATTTATTCTTTTGCCACGTAAATAACAAATTACGGCGATAAAATGCGTTGAAATATCGTGTGACGTCACGGTGTGCTACACTTTATACTGACAAACTGACGTCACAAGCCCCCACTCCAAAATTTTTATGCGTTTTATTTTTATTTATTTGTATAAGCAAAAAATACGGGTCCAATATTATTCTATTTTGATGGACTAAATAGAATTATTATTTTTCTACCCACATCCCTATTATCAAGCGCACTCAAAACGGTGAAGGAAAATATCGTGAGGAAACCGGTCTGTCCTTGAACCAAAAATTTTAAGACAGTGTGACATCCACCAACACGCTCTGGAAACATTCCCTCTCACAGAGAGGAGGACTGTGTACCGGCAGTGGGACAATTAAAATGCTGATGATGATGATCAAAATGTCACGTGATCAATCCCTAACATTTTGGCATAAAGACTTACTCTTTGTCTTGTTTATGAAACTTAATATGGAGGTGAGTGGCAAAATATATTCTCAGGAGAAATGCTGGAAACTGTTATTAAGTTATTGGTAACTGAAGTTCACGACTAAATAATACATTTGGCAAATGCATAGGTTAACGCATGACTAGCTGTTGCAAAGCAAGGATATCATTACGAAATCATAGTGCAAAGTAACTGGGAATGATACGAGTATGTAGTAACTGTCGGTAGTTTATGTAGGTATTTGATTTAGAAATTCAATTACAGATTTTAATGTTTTTAACGTTTTTTTTTTTAAAAGAAAAGAAAGAAAGAATGTGTTCGTGGATCCTCAATTAATTTGAATCTAACATGCTAGAAGAAATAGCGAAAATTACTAACAGGACCTCGGGACTGATTTTCCGAATCACATTTTTTTTGTGGAAAACGACCAAAATCTGTATTATTTGCCTACACCAATAGTGTCGCTTCTCGACTTCAAATGAAATAAAATAAGAATAGCCAACTCCAAAATATTGCAAAAATGCAGTAACTAAGGTATTGTTGTAAAATACTCTTTCTCTTTCTGTACAAAACTGAAAAGAGTTACTCCAACAAAGTTTGTTACACAATTTCTCAATATTATATATTAAAATTGATCCTCGGAGAAGACAGAAAAAGCCCTTTTCACCGAACAAAGATTTGTTAATACCATATAATTTATAATAAGCTTATGATTCCATCTACCTTGACACCCTTAACCAAATTTTACAACACCCTCAAGAAAATTCCACTAAGTCTTTACTCAGACCACACCTTTGTATACATATACATGAATAATTAAATGATTTCAATACAATTTACTGGACTTGGCGCGTTTGCCCCCTTCTTACAGTGCGTTGCGTAAATATTGGGCCGGCGGTGATCGCGCAGTGCTCACGACAGTAGGACAAAGTGCATACGAGCGATGTGGTGGTTCATAGTGTTCTGTGTTGTTGTTGGGGCTTTTGGACAAAATTTTACCAAAAGAGGTAAGTTATAGAAGACAAAGACTTTTAATAGATATTTTTTTTACAGGTAATGTGTAAATTTTAGGAAAAATATCGATTGTTTTTTGGTTTTTTTGACCCATTTTTTCGGACAGCATATTTTTGATATAATTATTATTGTTCAAAAAGCAGCTTTTAAAAAAAACAATATTTCAGCAGGTTTAAGATAATGTGGTCAACCGTAGACAATTTGTTTTGTTTTTAATGTTGAAATGAACCAAAGAGTATTGACACAGTTTTTTTTTTCCGCGGCTTACGCGCAATTTCAGATCAGTAGGACTAAGGACAAAATCTAACGGAAAGAGTATTAGTAGACTTTTTGTAATATATATTTAAATATCGCGTGCCATAGTGAGGTTAAAAAAATGTAATGTTGTTATGAGTTTGACTCTAGACGAAATGTCATTCTATTAGCGATAACATTGATCGAAATGCTAAAATGTAAGGGATTGGGTTGACATGTCGATAACATTTGGCATTGCAATACTTTTTTAATTTTTCTCCAGTCACCATGGCGAAGTTTTTGTTGACAGAATGCCACTTATCTAGAGCAACTTGTTTTTGTTATAACTTGGCTTTCAAAGATTAGTGCATAAGAGGCGCACGGTTGGCGCAGTGGTTGAGCGATTGACTGCTGCACTGCGTGTCGCGGGTTCCATTCCCGCATGGAACAAATGTTTGACCTACAGATAGTTGTTCGGGCTCTGGGTATTGTGTATGTGACTTTATATGTTTGTAAACGCACCCACGATACAGGAAGAAATTCCTAATGTAGGGTAAAGATTTCTCAAAAAAAATAAACGATCGGGTTCTTCCTAGAGAGGGCAATTCTTCGTTTTGGCTCAAGTAACTTGTTTTAACTTTCAGTTTAACCGACTGAGTCGCCATTTCTTGATAGTTTCGGATAATAAGCTTATAATGTTCTCACTGATGGGACCTGGGGACTGGGGACTGGGGGCCTCCTCTCTGTGAGAGGGAATCATCTACCACGTGGGCCCAGTGTAGGTTGGTAGATGTTACATGTCTTCGAATTTTCATGTTCTAGCACATGCGGTTTGCCTCATGATATTCCTTCACCGTTTTTGAGAGCATTGGTGATGAAATAAATTACCCAAAGTTATGCGCCAGACAGGCTTCGAACCTACGACTCGTAAGTCGGTGCCGTAACAACTGCGCCACCACTGCTCTCTAATCTCTTGATAGTTTTCTTTTTTTAATTGTGTAGAGGGTTTTAATTGAAATAATGGGTCACAAGATTACTAATTAAGAAAAGCTTGAAAATATAAATGTTTTGACAAAAACGTTAAATTTCCTTTTGAGGTTTTATTGCTAATGTAATGACGCACATTCTTTGTTATATTGTATGTTTACCTTTAAAACGATTGTTTTTCTTGATGAGTGATCTTGATAACCCAGAATTCAAAGCCTCTCTTGAGCTTAGCTTTTTTTACCCGACTGCCGAAGGAGGGTAATGTGATTATCAGTCTATGTACAGTGTATGTATGTTTGTTCCTATGTGGCGTTCTAGAGACCAAACGCGTTGGCCAATTTTGATGATTCTTACGTCAATCGATTCGTCTTAACCCTGCGAGTGTCACTTGTTACATTAAACTTGGAAAAGAAAAAAATGGCGGTTTTTGGGCGCCATTTTGTGGTGTTTTTTTTTTTCTTCCAAACCCATCGTGTGGGGTATCAAAATAAAGGGTTTTAAGAGGTGATTTCAAAAATATAACACTTATATGTTTAAATGTACGTAATTCTAAAAAAAATAACTAAAAAGTAGCAAATAAAAAAAAGTTAATAAAAAAATCAAAAACCCGACTACTTAAAAAGCGAACTAAAAAGACGTAAATAAGAAAAAAGTCATGTTGTGTCTTTTGAGTTCACTTTTCAAGCAGGTGGGTATTTTTTTTTTTTGCATTGTGTTTATGCTCGCGCTTGACTACTATCTCACCTGATGGTTAGCGATGATGTGGTCGACGGTGAAGCACGCTTGTCTCATCATCATCATGCGTATGGGTGGGATATATATGTTGGAACGGGCTGGGCAGAATTAGATCATGCAATTTGCCGTTGGTGCTTTAAAGCCAGGCAAGTACGTATCCATCTGCCTAACCACTTTCCAACTATATTGGGTTCGGTTCCAAGTGCAACAGGATGCAGCTACTGGCAGCAGACCAGTAACTGGGAAACACGGTGCCATTTACAAGAAAGGTGTTGGTTTTTCTGGCTTCTGAGTATCCGTTACAGCTGTCAATGATCTACAATAACTGACCAAAGGCTAGTGCCGTAAAACGGTAATTTTCTTTTGTGAGTGTGTGTGTGTGTTTGTACGTTATTACTTCTTCACGTTCAAACAGCTGGACGGATCTAGATGAAATTTGGCATAGATTATATTCAGGAATAGCACACATAATACTTTTTATCCCAGGCATTTGTTCCCTTGGGATAATTTTCGATTTTCACGCGGGCCAGGGCGCAGGCAGAAGTAATATTATAAAAGCGAAAGTTTATGAGTGTGTGTGTTTGTATGTTTGTTACTTCTTTACGCTCAAACGGCTGGATGGATCTGGACGAAATTTGGCACAGAACTGATTATAGTCTGGAATAGCACATAGGATACTTTTTATCCCGGGAATATGTTCCCTCGGGATAATTTTCGACTTTCACGCGGGCGAAGCCGCTGGCAGAAGCTCGTATACATTATTTGTGAAACATAGTTTGTTTGTATGACTAATACTTTTGCTTTAAATAAATAATTAACAACAAGTTTTTTTTTTGGTTGTTTTGCATACTCCTCCAAAACGATTAGGATGTTTAAAAATATTTTTAAACATCTAAGTCGTTTCGGAGGGGTTTCCAAAAGTTGCAAAGAAATATCGTGTTGTTAATTATTTTTTTAAAGCAAAACTATTAGTTACACGAAAAAACCTTGTGTTCAAAATTATGTACATGAATCAATACTAAATATTTTTTTTTCAAACCTAACCTAGCCGTTACTAAGGAGTATGCTTTAGAAAATTACCGTTTTACGGCACTAAAGCGGATTTAGGCCATTTACATTGGGATATAGGAATATATACGCCTTAACGTTGTTTCCGAAACACGGAGGTATCTTGATATGTATTGATGGACACCCATCCCCGGACCAACCTCGGCAACCGTTGCTTAACCTTGAGGATCGACCCATGCGGTTGTTATTAATTAGCCATGTAAGCTTCTCCAAGTACTTATGAATGTGACATTTTCGATTCACTATAAGTACCTACTAAATATCTCGAGTTGCTATTTTTGTGACTCGCCGATATTTTCAATCAATGTGTACCTAGTTCCATTGTCTCATTTTGTTCGATTTAATAATAGCAATGCAACCCATTGTGGCTAGTTTATTGTGACCATTCGTTCTAACGTGTGACAAGCTATTGTCAGTACTTTTTAGGGTTCCGTACCCAAAGGTCCGTCGGTCCGTCTGTCACCAGGCTGTATCTCAGGAACCATGATAGCTAGACAGTTGAAATTTTCACAGATTATGTATTACGGTTGCCGCTATAACAACAAATACTAAAAACAGAATAAAGTACATATTTAAGGGGGGCTCCCATACAATGAACGTGATTTTTTTTGCCGTTTTTTGCAATAATGGTACGGAACGTGTCGTGCGCGGGTCCGACTCGCACTTGGCCGGTTTTTTTTCAATCAATAAGTTAGTCAAACACTATCCAATAATGTTTAAAAAATTTCAACCAAGGGGTCTTTATAAGTCAAGAGTGAATAGTTTACTTGTAGGCAAGCGTGCTTTACCATCGACCACATAATCGCTTACCATCAGATGAGATAGTGACCAGGCGCGAACCCATAAATAATTACGTATATTATAGAAAGGTAGAGAAAATTGAGCTAGGGAATAAGAATACTTTTTAACCGACTTCCCCAAAAAGAATAGCTTCTCAATTCGAATGTTCATCCTTAATCCTTAATTATTTATTGTACGCCAAAAGAAACAACATTACAAACACGTGATAATAAAGTGCTTCTATATTTTTCATGTATTTGCAAAATTATTTTTTTGTTCGAAAGAAGTTTGTTCCGAAATGGTCCCATTTAAATCCCATTTTTGGTCAAGTTCTGATGAAGACCTTCGGAGATATGCAACAGAACTCTTAGATAAATGACGGCAAATCTCTCGGGATTGTTGCAAACGCATGTCTTTTAATTGTTTACACCATTACATAACATACCGTCACGCAAGTATGTTCTAAATGGGTGCTCAGATGTGTACAGTTCATTCTGATACACTGTCATTCCACTGGTTATTTTCAAGTTACATGTTATTCGGGTAACCTATTCTGGCATCACTGAGGGCATTATAGGTACCTACTATAGAACTTGTTCATTATGTACCACTGCAAAGTGAAAAATAAATTCTATTTCAGAAGGCAGTTATTGCGCGAGCGAAGCCACGGGCAGACGCTAGTTAGACAAACAAAACTAAAAATATATACTTCGGATTTCGCACTAGTGTCCAAAGTGTTAATTGATCAACAAGCTATTGCAAACAACTAGTGTTCTATTTTGGCAACGTTATTGTCATTGAACTGTTTTTAACATCGTGAGGAAAGCGGCATGTCCTAGAACCAAAAATTAGAAGACATGTGACATCTACCAACCCGCACTGGGCCCGCGTGGTGGATTACGGCCCATTCCCCTCACAGAGAGGAGGCCTGTGTCCCAGCAGTGGGACCAATGTTTAGTTTTTTATCACCTATTATTATGGAGACAGTTAGAGACCCTAGGTAGGACATAGGATAGTTTTTATGCCGGTACTTAATGCGCAGGTGAAGCCACGGGCAGACGCTAGTTAGGCAAATAAAATATATACGTTCTCCGGATTTCGCACTAGTAAAGTGAAGTGTCCAAAGTAATCATTGATCAACAAGCCATTGCAAACAACTAGTGTTCTATTTTGGCAACGTCATTGTCATTGTACTGTTTTTATTTTTCTTCTTTTATGTTTTAGTGAGTAATCGAATGCAGAAATAATGTTGTAAGATTTACTAGAGAAATGCTCTAAATCGTATTTTAGTTTAGTGGATTTAATCAGCGTTGCGAATTGATTGAAATATAATTGTTTGGCATCGCTTTTATATTTAGGGTAGGCACATTATGTGGAAAAATATGTACCTCTTTTCACCTGAAACACAGTATTACCTAGTTCAGGCACATGACACGTGTGAACTTGACAAAGATTTGAGCAAAAATTGTACTTATTACTTTAACTAATGATTTTAAATAAACTTTATTATTACATACATACATACATAAACTCACGCCTTTTTCCCATGGGGGTAGGCAGAAACTACAGAACGCCACCTGCTACGATCCTTACATACTGCTTTTGCTTCACTCACATTCATACATCTTGTCATACACACACGCCGGTTATGAGTACTGCGCACCTTGCCTTTCTGAAGAACACTTTATTATTATTGTGTCCTTTATTCATGAAATTTCTTATTATTCTACATTTTTAAACATATTTATAAAATAAATTAAAAAAAACATTTAAAATATTTTTTTTATAATAGGATGGTAAGCGATTATGAGGTCGACGATGGAGCACGCTTGCCTAGAAGTAACCTATTCACTCTTGACTTAAAGACACCCAGATTGTAGCTATCGGGAAACACAGACTCCGGCAGGGAATGCCACTCCTTAGCTGTACGTATAATAAAAGTATTCTCAAAACGTTTAGTGCGTATGGGTGGGATATAAAAAATAGAGGCCTACCGGTATCGGGAACAGGGCCCAAGCTACCAGCCGTCAGGGCTCCAGAGAGAGGAACCGCCGAACAATACGAGCCGTGTCCAGAAGTACTGCTTTCTGAATCAAGCCCTTGATCCAGCCGCCTAACGAGAGCATCCTAAGGTGTTGGTCGAGGCTCATGGCTATTAAGCCATTGGCAGACACAACTATCGGTACAATGATCGCTGAGTCTACATCCCGCATGTAGACAACCTCGCGAGCCAAGTCAAGATACTTGATCTTTCTCGGCTTTCACGAGGTTCCCGTCATGCGGGACTGTTATGTCGACAATCATTGCACGCCTCTCGATTCGGTCCATCATCACTATATCAGGCTTATTAGCCATAATAGTCCTGTCAGTGATGATGGACCGATCCGAATACAATATCAATTGCCATTTTCGAGAGCTGGGTTTGGCACATACCTGTAGTATGGCACCTCCGATGCCACAAGAGTGTATTTCAGAGCAAGTTGCTGATGAATAATCCTGGCTACAAGGTTGTGACTATGCAAATACTCTTCGTTAGCTAGACGAGACCACCAGAACCAGAGATAATGTGGCGTATGCATTCACCCGGACAGTGACATGCCCGACAGATGTCAACCGTGCCGTCCTTCACAATAAATCTCCGGTAGTTATTCGTCATGATAACTTCATCCATAATTGCACAGACAAAAGCTTCGGTTTCCCCAAAGAGGTCACCGAAACGCAGCCAGGCTACGGACGCTGATTGGTCTACATCGGACCCATGTAGGGTCCGGAAAAAATTGGCCGTGAAGTCCGTGGCCGAAAATATATAAATATATAAAAATAGAGACCCACCGGTATCGGGAACAGGGTCCAAGCTACTAGTACTACTACTAGGTCAGGGTTTATTATATGTATTTTTCATTCATATCTCTCCAACTACAGTAGTCATCTCAGTAAACCCTTGTACTCATAAATAAGTGTTTTTTTGGGAAGTGCTTGTTATAGACACACACTTGTGCACTATAATACCTATGTTATGAGTACCTACTTGTCTCATCTGCCTTACAATTGTTTTTTTTTCTGTCTGGACGATTACTAAAAGTTATTATACTTATTTTCTGAACATGCGTAGCATATCTTTGCGTGTATAAACCATTCATTTATATACATGGAATTCTGAAAATGGAACTGGTATATGCTATATGCATTTGCATATTAGAATATTGTAATTCGTCTTACGTTCTGAAAATGAACGAAATCTGAGTTAGTTATGTTTAAGCTTAAATAGTCTTTAGATTTCGAAAGTAGCAAAACAGACGGTTGTTTAAAATAAGCTGCTTCTGCGATGCATACTTTATTTATTTGTTGATGATGATTATATCAATCATAGGTATTGTTTTTGCTAGCCTATTCTTTCCCACTGCTGGCCCCGGTCTCCCCCAAATGCTTTCATGTAGTGTTTTCCTGACTCTGCTCGAAATTGCGGTGCGATGACCTAGGCGCCTACTGTAAGGTTTGGTTGTGTTTAAAGGTGAACGCGCACCTATCCGCGCAGGAGCCGTGGTCATCGCATTTTATAAATCTTTATATGCTTTATGCGCTGCTAAATGAAAATAGTACCACAGACGAAATCAAACTTCAAAAAGGCAGGTGACTTAACGGAAACACGAATTAATTATTGTTAATGTAAAGATTTCTTTTTATTTGAAAAACATTTTAAAATTCAAAAATGGAAGGTTGATCACTGACTGTTAGTTCATTCAAATAAAATAATTGGTAGCTAAATCCATTCAAAATCTTTGTAAAAAGTGTTATTAATAATTAATCAAATATTGTACACAATTACTGTATTTTCACAAACTTAAATCTAAAATTAATTGATAAACTAATGTCACCGGTAGTTGTAGCTCACATAGCCACGTCACAACGCCTTTTCAATTGTCTAAACTTATAAATAAGCTAGTTCTAGTCGAAAGAACTCATCTTGTCCGTTCTTCTCCACGTAGGCTTATTCCGACGGGATGGTAGAATCACTTTATTAAGATCCAGCCATAGTTGGACAAACGTTGGATAGTTGGTCGAACCTCGGCTCAGGGCGTCGCTGGGGGGACCCCCAGCGACGCCCTGAGCCGAGGTTCGACCCCACAGGGGGTAGCCCTTAGCGTTGTCGCTTAGGATTAGAAATTTGTACCTGGCTGGAGGCTATATAGCTTAGTCTCCACAGGGAAGCCCGGTTAAGTAGTTGTCAGTCACTTTGACCGAACTACGAGACGACAAATAGAAAAAAAAAAGAACTCAATGTTGAATTGTATTTTGAACTGTGCGCATCTTCTTATAAAATTAAGTTGATTTACTGTTGGTGCGAGTAATAAAAAGTGTTAACAAGATGTCTAATCGTTATCATTTGAGAACCCTGAGTACTCCCGCTCTTACATATATCGGCGCAAAATAATTTGCTCTAAGAGCTTGTGGTCACCTCCGCTCTAGACAAGTGACATTCAATGTCGGTGACGGCATCGTTCGAAATGCGAAAATTTATGAATTGATCACGTGAAATTTCTATAGCGTTTGACATTCCCATAAATTATTGACATTTTTTCAACCGCTATCACTGCGCTTTAGATGATAGAATTTCTCCTGTCTAGGGCCTCTGTTAGCAAGTAGGCATAGATAATATTATGTAGGTTGTAAACTAGACTGTCATTACGAAAATACCTGTTTATGTCGAGATTTTCTAGAAACGAACCAACTTACGCAATTTCTTGCCACTTGAGATAAAACTAGGTTTTTCACAACGGTTGAATAGCTTTTTAAATACATTGCAAATACAGATGTGTACAGTACAAACTATTAACTAAATGTCCCTCGGCATACTTCGTGTTTCGTCAGTCGTCGGATTTTGCACTTTGCACAGACTGGACGCTCAATCAACTTGGAAGTACATAGAGTTGTTAATACTCTTTTAACTTAATACAATAGGAAGAAAACTGCTAAAAGAAAATAGGAAAATAGTTTTACAACGCTTTATAGTTCACACGGAAATCAAAACAAAGCATCAATAAAGTACTTAGTTCTGACTTCAAATTACGGATGGACTAAATTATATTTTTGTCAACTACCCTATTGATTGACTATACTATTAAACGAGCGGTATTTGACAATTATATATTTTCACGTTCTCGGAAACGACTCTAACACTATCGATAAAAGTTGCAATATACGGGTTTTTGGGAACGAAAAATTGATTTAGCTAGGTCTCATATTTGGGAAAATTAATTTTCGGCGTATTTTCACGGAAAAAGTAATAGCCCAGGCAATGTGCTGCGTAATTTCGCTGCGCGCCGCTGCTACCGTCTGCATAGCATAATCACGTCCACTGCGCCCAAGATTGTTACGTTTTTTGTTTGTTTTCGGTTCGTTAGTTTTTTCGATTTTATTATACTTTTTAAATTTTATTTTAATCTCATGTTTGGAAAAAAGTTGTTTTCCTTGTTTTCACCAAACCATTTACCGAGCAGACTAAAGCTCGTGGCTAAATAATAACAGCTGCTCGGGTCGATCATCAAGGTTAAGCAACGCTTGACGAGGTCGGTCCGTGGATGGGTGACCATTTCAACATACCGAGTTTCCTCCGTGCCTCGGAAAGCACGTTAAGCCGTTGGTCCCGGCTGTTATTTGAAGATCTTTGACAGTCGTTACGGGTAGTCAGAAGCTTGAGATCTGACACCAGTCTTGCCAAGGGGCACCGTGTTACCCAGTTACTGGGTTGTGGAGGTCAGATAGGCAGTCGCTCCATGTAAAACACTGGTACTTAGCTGAATCCGGTAAGACTGGAAGCCAACCGCAATATAGTTGGGATAAGGCTAGGCAGAAGAAGACTCCAACCCGTTACTGAATAATTCCTGGAGGAAAATTCAATAAAAAAACTGGCCAAGTGCGAGTCGGACTCGCGCACTAAGGGTTCCGTACCATTATCGCAAAAAACGGCAATAAAATCACGTTTGTTGTATGGGAAAAAAAAATTAAATTATTAAATAAAAATAAATTATTCAATCTTAAATAATTTTATTTTAATTTAATAATATTTTTTTTTTAAGTGAACATACAACTAATTATTCTGTGAATATCCCAAGCGTCTACCTGTTGCCGTTATTAATATCGAGCAAAAAACGGCAAAAATATAATGTTTGTTGTATGGGAGCCCCCTTAAATATTAATTTTATTCTGTTTTTAGTATTTGTTGTTATACCGGCAATAGAAATACATCATCTGTGAAAATTTCAACTGTCTAGCTATGACAGTTCATGAGATACAGCCTGGTGACAGACGGACAGACAGACAGACAGACAGACGGATCGTGAAGTCTTAGTAATAGGGCCCCGTTTTTACCCTTTGGGTACGGAACCCTAAAAAATCCCAAACAGGAAATCTGACTTAGGATGCAGATTGAACTTGATACTTAGCTAAAGCGCTCGCGACCATTGGAGAGGCAGGTATTTCAAGTAAGTAAATAAAATAATGATTGACTGACCATATTTGGTGTACATAATTTATTATGTACCTGTATGACTAAACATTACAGCCTTGAACTAAATTTTACAATATTTACTTACCTACTTTATATTATATTTTCATCACCAATATTTACAATAATAATTACGCCATAACAATAGGAGTCTCGGTGACATATACTTACACAGACATTACATAGAGATATTTTTATAAATATTTTAACAATGTCAACAGTTTTGTCATAATCGGCTTTGTGTTGTTAGGTTTTGTAAGTCGATGCAGATAAATTATGCTGGTCAGAATGCGATGTTTTCTTCTCTTGCTTAAATAAAAATCAAAAATTACTGACATCTTTTTTAGGGTTCCGTACCCGAAGGGTAAAAACGGGACCCTATTACTAAGACTCCACGATCCGTCTGTCTGTCTGTCCGTCTGTCACCAGGCTGTATCTCATGAACCGTGATGGCTAGACAGTTGAAATTTTCACAGACGATGTATTTCTGTTGCCGCTATAACAACAAATACTAAAAACAGTACAAAATAAATATATAAGTGGGGCTCCCATACAACAAACGTGATTCTTTTGCTGTTTTTTTGCGATAATGTTACGGAACCCTTCATGGGCGAGTCCGACTCGCACTTGGCCAGTTTTTAGTTCATTATTTTTAAATTGCATTATTTTTATACACATACATTGTTGATCGAACACGTAATTATGACACGTCACATCTTTCCAACAATACCCCGATTTAAACAGTAAAACACCCATAACGTTTGAACGGCTGAACCGATTTTTTCACGCCCGATAATATCACCTTTCAAACAAAACAAAACAAATCAAAATCCGTTCATCCGTTTAGGAGCTATGATGCCACAGACAGATACACAAATACACACATACACATCTACACAAAGACACTTCAAACTTCTATCGGTTTTTCCGTCGGGGGTAAAAAATAATGCTCATAATTATGTTATTTTCTACGTCACATTCTTTCAAATGACGTCGGATTTACTGTCAAATAACTATCAAATATAAATAACAATTCATTTAATTAAGGTAATTGCGGCTAGATATTGACAGACAAACCCAAAGCGATCTATTTTACTATAAAGTATTTAATTTTGAAATATAAGTTTAATAAAATCAAAATTACCTGTTGATTTTATCAGTAGGATCTTAGGTAGGTAATTAAAAGCACGTTTCAAACATCAATTTTATTTGGCATTCATAATAATTATTTTATATTATACTTCTACAACAAACACTATTTCAAATTCAAATTCAAATTCAAATTAAGTTTATTGCATCCATAATGTACATACAGGTGGTAAATATAAGTTACAGAAACAACTATGGACCCTGTCGGGCACAGCAACATTCTAGATACAGTCAGTGTCTAGGAGAGAGGAATAATGCTTAATAATTTGCCTATATAATTAACATTCAAGTATGGGTTAAATATACTAATATGTATGTGTCATTCTGTGTGTATGTTAAATTATGTATTATTTTTACTTATTTGTTTATTCGATTACATTTTTGTATTTATTACAATTAGTTTATTTGATATTCATAGATTATATTTATTAAAATTAATACTTAAAAGGTCCATATTATATTGTGCGTCAATTAATTATTAATGTCATTTTCCTTATCGGGTTAACAGCAATCTTTATTTTTAATAAAATTAATATTTAAATGTCCATATAATATATTATAATTCTGAGTCAATTAATTATTGTTTTATGTAATTTTACTTATCAAGCTAATAGTTGTCTATATGTTTAATAAAATTAATACTCAAAATAAGTCCATATTATATTTTGAGTAAATTTTTTATTATTAATGTTATTTACTAGTCTTATCTTTTATTGAATTTATCCGACAGATATTCGTCAATGGTGTAATAACTTTTATTAATTAAGAATTGTTTTAATTTATTTATAAATAGATTGGTTTTATTTACTTGTTTTATGTTTTCCGGTAATTTGTTGTATATTTTTATCGACATAGAATACGGACTAGAAGAGTGCAATTTTAGGCGGGAGGAGGGTAGATCTAGTCTGTTTTTGTAGCGCAATGAATAGTTCGTCTGCATGTCATCACGTGTGTTGTAAGACTCTGGGTATTTGCGAACTAGTTTACATAATTCTAAAATATAAATATTAACCAAGGTAAGGATTTTGTGTTTCTGGAAATAAGGTTTGCAGCTATCTGTTTGTTCTATATTGGTAATTATTCGTATCAGCTTTTTTTGTAGGATAAATAGACTGGGGGCGTCCGTGCTATTTCCCCATAAGATTACGCCATAGCTTAACCAAGCGTGCGCATACGCGTAGTATGTCACTAGTGCGGTTTGTAGGTTGGTCGTTTTTTTTATTTCTCGTAGGGCATACGAAAATTTTGAAATTTTTGATTTAACTTTTTGTATGTGGGTTTTCCAGTTTATATGTGTGTCTATTGTCAAACCTAGGAGATTGACATCATTAACTACTTCAATTTTTTGTTGGTTATATATAAAGTTTAAATTGATTTGATTTTTTTGTCGAGGGTGAAAAGTAATTAATTTGGTTTTGGTGAAGTTGATTTCGAGATTATGCTCGCTCATCCAGTTTATTATTGTATTAAGAATATTAGTAAGTTGGTCATTTAAATTAGCATTTGTTTGGCATGAGGTGAGGATAGAAATATCATCTGCAAACAGTACACAGGGCCCGTCTATGATTTTAGGTAGGTCGTTTATGTATATAAGGAATAAGAGGCAGCCTACTACACTTCCCTGGGGAATAGAAGCGTGTATCGGTCTGACATCGGATCTTATCCGCTGTATTTCTTTTGTTTCCTTATTATAATATTCTACCTCAACAAATTGCTCTCTGCCCTGTAAATATGAAGCAAACCAGTCGTGGGCTTTCCCACGTACTCCTATTCCGTATAGCTTATTTAATAGTATTTTAAATTGCACTTTGTCGTAGGCCTTAGACATATCAAGTAGTATTCCTATTGCGTACTGTTTGTTATTTAAAATATTTAAAGCTTCTTGTATATATTTATAGACTGCTAATGTAGTAGATCTATTTTTCCGAAAACCGTTTTGACAATCATCGAATAACTTAAATTTTTCACAAAAAGAGTATACACGATCGCACATTGCTCTTTCAAAGACTTTAGATGCTGTGGGCAGAAGGGCGATTGGCCTAAAATTATTTGGGTCTGTTTTAGCATCTTTTTTATGGATCGGTTAATTAAAGCTTTTTTTAGTAAATTGGGAAAAATGCCTTCTTCAAACGATTGATTAATTAATTTGTAAAATGGTAAGGTTAGTTCGTCAGCGCATTGTCTGAAAAGAGTTGGTGGGAGTTCGTCTATGCCGTGACTATTTTTATTTTTTAAGTTTTTTAAGATATGGTTTATTTCATATCCATCGACTGGGCTTAGAAACATGGTATTTTCAGTGGGGTTAAGCACTGAGGCTACTCTCGGTTGGAAGCCGGGTGTTTGGCTGGTATTTTCCCCAATGGATGCGAAGAAATTGTTAAATATGTTAGCTACTTGTTTAGGCTCACTCACTAGGTTCGTCGTCGTTTGTATTTTTATGTTATTTTTATTAATTTTAGTGTTTTTATAAGTCCGTTCCTTTACGATATCCCACATAGTTTTAACTTTATTGGTTGATTTGCTCATTTTATTTATGTAATATATTTTTTTTGCCGTTGTTACAGTCTTTTTGAGGATTTTTTCATAAGTTTTATAGTATTTCGTAAGCACTGGATTGTTTATTTTTAGGGTTAGAATTTTTAATTGTCTTTTATTTTTACAGGATTGTTTTATTCCAACGGTTAGCCAATAATTATTATGTTTTATTTTTAATTTAAGTCTGCGTGAAGGGATAGATTCGTCTAAATTATTTATCAGTGTGTTTTGGAAAGACTGGTAGTTCTCATCTACATTTTGATTCGGCAGTATTATATTGTTCCAGTTTTGTATATTTAGTTTGGATTTGAATTTTTGTATGTTACTGTTGTTAAATATTCGTTTGTTTACAAACCAAATTGATTGTTTAGTGTGTTGTTTTTGCAACATATGTATGATTGTTCCACTGTGGTCGGAAAAACCTAACTCTTCTACGGTTGTATACATATTGTTTCCGTTAAAGTTCGTGAATATAAGATCTAAACATGTTGACGTGGTTTGTGAGATACGCGTAGGTTTTTTTATGTGTTGTCCAAATTTATACTCTAACATAAGATTAATAAGCTGGTTAGTTTTTAAGCTGTTTTCTAAAATATTTATATTGAGATCTCCTCCTATTACGACGTTAAATTTTTTATATTTTTTATTTATACAATGCATTATTTGTTTTAATTGACTAACAAAAGTTTCTTCCTCTCTTCTATTCCAGTAAATTACAACTATTAATAGGTTTTGCTTTAGGAGCTTACATGCACATACTTCTATACAATATTCGATAGACATATCTCTAATATCATAACATTCTATACAGTCTAAATGATCCTCTAACAGAATACAGACGCCGCCGCCACTGCGAGAGCGACGGCAAAACGATGCTGCAATTTTATAACCAGTAAATTGCAGATTTTCTAGTTTGTCCTGTGTTAGCCATGTCTCGCACATGCATATTGCGTTGTAAATGGGTTTATCGTTGATGAACGCCTCCAACAGATGTTGTTTGTTAAAAATACTCTGGATGTTTTGGAACATAATTTGTAAATTTTGGCCTGAAGTTTCGAAAAGTACGGTTGTCACTATTTTTATTTGTGATGTCTTGAGTCAGGTTATTATCGGTACTCGTAGATCCCGTTATGTTCACGTCGTCATGGTTCTGTATTTGAGATGTCCTAGCGCTATAGTCAAGTTTAGTGCGAGCCTTTGTGGTTTGATGTAGGACAGACCTTTCTTCTTTTTGTTTCTTTCTTTTCTGTAAGATGTCTTTATCAAGGAATTCTGATACAAATAAGCCTAAATTTTTCAAAAATCCCGTGTTTTCCAGTATATATTTGGTAATTCTTTTACTGATCAGTTCTACCCTCAGTGGTCGATTTGTACAAACAGCAGATGAGTGTTGTCGACAACTTACTTAAAAGGAAAATAAAAACAATAAAAGTTATTTTCATTTTCAATGTCACAGGCTTACGTCATTTCAGTTTTTATTAATAAAAGTTTTGTATTGGTATTTTAACCTTTGAAAGGCGAATCAAAAACCAAAATTTTAACAAACTGGTTCCCATTTTGGCTATCAGGAAAATGTTCACTAAACACACAATAAAAACCAGCAACCAGATTACAAAAGAAATATTGGAACAGTAAATTTGGTTTCGGATTCACAAAATTTAACATTTAAACCAGTGTTAGACATCTGTACCATCAGCGCATTAAACGTTTTTCGCAACTCAACCAATGATGCCTCACTTCAAAGTTACTTCACAAAATTTTCAAACATAAAGAAAGAATAAGAATTTATTGGCACCAGGCTGATGAATACATATATTAAAACAACTAATAGAAAAACCAAAAACTTTAATACAAATAAGAAAAGTATGCGTCACAACCACGCAAAACGGCCATCGCTCAGCATAATGCTGGGAACCGCAGTAAAACACCATCACTTTAATAACTATAAGTCTTAGGGTCATAACCTTTGCCAGCCACCTTGTCATCGATCCACTCTCTTACAACAGACACACCGACGTACACCCCAGGAGTACCATCGGCCAATGCGGTTTGACTATATATTATTAGAATATATCATTTTCATAATTGAACATAATTCAAAACAGTGGTTCAACTAGTCCGTTAAGTTGAGATTAAGGAGATTCAACTTTCAGGGCAATCAACTTTGGCGTATCTAATCATTTGATAAAGGGCTTGTTGGCAGGTTCTAGTAAACCTGATTCAGGCAGTTAAGATTGTCGTCACCGAGACGCATCCAGTTCACGCTGAGAGTTGGCCGCCGCAACAGACTAACAAGTTTCACGAGGATAAATAAGCACATATTATTATATACAAAAAACCGGCTGCAAGGAAACATGTTGTGATAGTTTTTTTTGGTGATAAACAAGTACGACGTTAGAATTTGGAGGAAAATTCGAGACGTTAAGATGTTGACGACACTACTTAATTTTCTGTTCGTGGTTCAGATCTTCGGCCCTGCCCAAACGGTGGCTACCAATCAAACTCAGAAGAGACTTCAGGGTATGAATCCTATTGTGCCTTCAATGCAAACTGGGACACAAATAACTGAAGATGCACGATGCCTGGATGGAAAATGCATTCCATACTACCTCTGCAAGAACCTTGACGTCACTACTCAAATGAACGATTTTGGAGTTATTGATGTAAATGGAGGCCCCATGTATAATTGCGCTTCGTATTATGACGTTTGCTGTCAGCCATCTGACATAATATCTCCTGATCAGCAATTGAAACCGCCTATGCGAAAACAGTCTGGATGTGGCTGGGCCAATCCTGATGGTGTCGATTTAGAAATTGTACGAAGAAGCAACGACGACACGAAATTTGGTGAGTTCCCTTGGATGGTAGCTATTCTCAAAGTTGAGCCATTAAATGATGATGAACCAAGCGCTAACAGACTACCCGTTTTCATTGGAGGTGGTTCCCTAATCCATCCAAGCGTGGTCCTAACAGTTGCTTACCATGTTGCCAAAGCAAAAACTCTAAAAGTCAGAGCAGGAGAATGGGATACACAGACCACCAAAGAAATTTACCCGTTCCAAGACAGAGACGTAGCTTCAATTGAAATTCATAAGTACTTTGATAAAAAAAGTCTCATCTATGGTATCGCAATTCTCTTCCTCGATGCACCTGTGGTTTTAACTCCTCATGTAGGAGTCATCTGTTTACCACCAGCGAGAATCCTTCAAAGAGAGAACACGCGGTGCATAGCTACTGGTTGGGGCAAAGACAAGTTTGGCAAGGAAGGACGGTACCAAGTTATTTTGAAGAAGATTGAATTACCAGTGGTAACACATGGTGACTGTCAGACCGCTCTACGAAAAACCCGTCTTGGGGAGAACTTCACATTGCATCGTACTTTCATGTGTGCTGGAGGTGAACTTGGTAAGGATACTTGTAAAGGAGATGGTGGTTCACCTCTGTCCTGTCCTATCGAGTATCAAAAGGACCGTTACGTTCAGAGCGGCATCGTTGCATGGGGTATCGGCTGTGGAGCCGATGGTACTCCTGGGGTGTACGTCGATGTGTCTGCTGTAAGAGACTGGATCGATGACAAGGTGGCTGGTAAAGGTTATGACCCTAAGACTTATAGTTATTAAAGTGATGGTGTTTAACTGCGAGAATTATGCTGAGCGACGGGCGTTTTTCTTGGTTGTGACGCATACTTTCCTTATTTGTATTTAAGTTTTCAGTTTTTTTTTTGTTCTTTTTATATATTATTATGTAGACATCAGCCTGGTGCAAATAAATTATTGTAAGAGACTGGATCGATGACAAGGTCGTCAGCAAAGGTTATGACCCTAAGATTGAAGTAATGTGTGTTAGAAGTAGCTGTGCTTTGAATATTTTCATGAAGGAAATGTTGGTTAAACTATTTGGGTAAATGTCACAATCAATCAAGCGATGTTTACGATTTTCAAATAAAGATTAAAGTTTGAAACAGGGTTTTATTACCTATCTACTTAAATTTCCTTGCCTTGTCAAATAAAACTAAACAAATGACGCCGATAAGCAAAAGTAAAAATAATGTTTCGTTTTGCACAGACAGTATAGAAAGCATTCTTATCTCTGGCTATTGACTAAAGTACATGCCTTTTCGGAATAAACAAGTACTTTTTACCTCGGAAGTATGTTTCCTTGGGATTATTACAGACCTCCACGTGGGAGAAGCCGCTGACAAAAACTATCATCATCACCATTCATCATTTCAGCCGAAAGACGTCCACTGCTGGACATAAGTCTTCACCAAGCGCCACCACATTGACCGGTCCCGTGCGTCTCGTATCCGGCGGGATCCCCGCAACTTTCACCAGGTCATCGGTCCAGTCTAGTGAATGGCCTATGTCCAGCAGTCTTTCGGCTGATATGATAATGATAATAATGTAATCACTGGCGACACACACTGTTCATAGACTTTCGTCTTGAGACAGTGCGACAAAAGCTATCATCCAAATATTTACAAAACTGTATCTAATAGCCGGTTTTTAGTATTTTCTGAATTGATTTTCCTCGGTTAACTACTCGTAGTTAGTCAATGAAGTTATATCTCAAAAAATTACTTAATTCTCCAATTTTTCTGGTCTAGATGTCACTAGCTCTATTGCTAAGTGGGGGGTCTTAGGTTCGATTCCTAGCACTGTTTCTGAATTGAGAATTTGTAGCTGAGAACTAGATTTTGCTCAATTCAGAAAGATATTTCTTCTTAATTTTAGACATCGCGTCTCTGTATACAATCCATATTTTTGGTCATAGCTTTCGAGGTTGTCTGCGCGGAAGCTGAGCGTAGGAAACTGGGTCCAATTCCTAGTTTGGACAGAATGTAACATTTACATTTGAAATCTCTCAATACCAGCCCTTAGTAAGGAAGACATTGCGCAGTGGTGTGATATACCCACGCCTCGGCGATCACGCATATTTGTTGGTCTTAATCCGCTCGTGTCAGATTGCTGACATCATCAAAGTGCTATGAGTGTAATAGAAAAGAGACCTGTGTTTACACACACATTTGTGCACAATAATAATATCGTCTGCATACTTGGGTTGACCGTTAAGCTAGGAGTATTCTCCTAGGTGGATGGATGAAATGGTTAAGGTTGATGCGGGACGCACGGGATCGGTTAACGTGGCGACGCCTTGGGGAGGCTTATGCCCAGCAGTGAACGGCTTTCGGCTGATATGATGATGATGATCGTGATCATTCTAGCTTGAAGTCAAACCACATAAAATATTATTAAATGACTGCATGCACTCTATAAAGGTCAGAAATAAAAAACAATGCATTTTTAAACAATTTATTTCGATTATACAAATAAACAGTTTACAGAAAATACAATTTTCAAAAGTTAGTATTAAACAAGAATCTATTTCAATCAAGAGAGCCTGACATTCTATGCCCTTGACAATAGTGTTGAAAAGTATAAAATGTATGGGACTACCGCAATATCATGTAGTTTTTCTGACAAACCAATCATTATGGTTCTCACTTGTCAGCCCTCACCACTATTACAATGTCACGTGTGGTTTGTTAATAAACATTGTAAAAATGTTTATTAACAATTTGAAGATGACATTGTATAACTGCCTCTTTAAGAGGAAACGGGGACAGAGAGCGCCGACTGAATTTCCTTAGTAAAAAGTCATAATTCGAGGTTTGGCTCTCGTCTCTTCCCTCCTCCAATATTGGACCAGTTTAAAAGACATTATTATATACTGAAAATGAAAGATATATACTATGTCCCTATGTTTTTCTTTTTGATGATACATTATCTTTAGAAGCACTAGAGCCCTCAAAAAATAAACAAAATTGCGCTGTCAACAGAGGCTTAGAAGTACAAATTTGACAAATATAAATGAAAAAAGGAAAACATAGGGACATAGTATATATCTTACTTTACCAGTTTATGAAATATCTTTGGTCCAATATTGGAGCAGGAAAAAGACGAGTCTCGAATTATGACTTTTTACTAAGGAAATTCAGTCGGCGCTCTCTGCCCATATTTCCTCTTAACTCGCTTACGTATGTCGCATCGTACTATCTCGCTTATTGTATGCAGTGTACTCCATGACAAATTGTTTCTTGAGCAATGGTTCGCAGAACTAACTTCAGAGATGCAAAGATCCGCTGTGACTACTGTACTTATAATATAACACAAGTATGACACAAATTTCGGCTGTCAAAGACATACACAGAATTGTTACGGACCGTCAATTTCTAAGCGTAAACAATAACACTCACTGACATGCTTTCATTTGTTTTGGCAATATCGTCTCTAGCAATGGCCGTCGAGGCTTCTCAAGATACTGTTCAGGTTACATCTATACTAACTTGTCTGACGCTGTACAGCAAACATCTATATACATAGTGCAATCTGAATCTTCAAAATTTATAGAAATGGTTTCGGTTTCCTTAGTATCGTGATTTTCACTTTTGCAGAGGTAGTATGGTACACACTGTCCTTTCTGGCCGTTGGCTAGCGTGCATGCCTCTGGCTGCTTGGGTGCGTCATCAGTTTGTACTGTTGCTGCTTGAGGTTTATTTTGAGTTCCAGTTGAATTCCCAGCTCCAAAGACTTCATCGATAATTTTATCCAGGTCGCTCTCGCAGCATACTACTGCCATTAGCAGGAAAATGGGGAGGATTTTGAACATTTTAACAACAGCAAGAAAGTCCGTTTTCGAAGTCAAACGTTGCACTATTTGCACAATGTATATCACAAATTGTTCTACTGGAGTCGGATTGTGTTTTTGAGTTTATTTTCCTGTTACAACGAGTTTGAGAAGCGCGGTGCGGCAGTCGGCTCTCGATATAAACTGGTCACAGCTCAGCCAGGGTCTTAGTCCTTATATACAGTTTCTTTTTTTTTGCATATTTTGTTCATAACAATATTATCGACTAGTGGTTTAATAATAAGCCGGTTTAGTCTTTTCTGGCAGTTGGTCTCGAATGTTATTTGTAGGTATTTTACAGTAGTTACTGGTAAACAAACAAATCATATGATTTTTTATTAATTTAATTATTTAAAAATATTTACTTTAATCCTAGATATAAACGATATTCAGAGTCATGTTTTTACTAAACATTGGTCGAGTGAACTACGTCTAAAAAATCAAATGTCATCAACACAGATAACTAAAATTTGTAATTAATTACAGGACAAACAGCCAATATATTGAGAATAATGGGACAGCAAAAATGTAATCCGTTGATATATCTAACAAATAAGATGTTAATTTTATCTGTACACATAAAGTTTTAAAAGAGTGTCCATTTCTTCGACACATCAATTTAGCTAGATTCGTTTGTCAATTGACATGAATAATCAAAATATCATAATAGGGAAGGTTTTAGATCTTAATTAGGAATGTAGAAAAAGATGTGAGATCTTAGGGTACCGGGAACTTATTATATATATTAGTCAAAAACTAAACATGAACATAAACTTTTTTTAGACATAAAATGTGACTAAACATGACTAACATGACTAAACATTGCAGCAAACAGCGAAGAATGTTTAGTTATTAAGGGTTAAAGTTACACAATACTATTTTAAAAGCAGAAAAAGAACAGGTACAATATATCTGAAAGGATTCCTTTATAAGTTGTGACAGTGATAAGTAAAGTTTAATACCTACAAATAAACTATTCAACCGGAATTATAGAAGAAGAAGCAACATATATCGAAGAACAAAGAGCAAAAAGTATAGCTGATGTCCAGTACTTATCTTTCTTGAATTTGCAGAGGCTTAAGTCAACACATTTACCTTTACGAGTATGGCCATCAAGTAAGGTAAAATTCGTTCCCTTCAGAATTTTCTCTTTTAGTTCTTATTGATGACACTGAAACCTTTAAACTTCCTTGTATTGATTGGTCGTTGGTCCGAAGATCTAATCTACCACTGAATCCAGGTTTCCAAAGTCAACTGGTGCGGCAGTTGAATCTTCGGTACTGTCCTGATTTGTTTCAGTATTGGAGGGAATCGGTCCAAAGATTGCCTGCAATAATGAATCGAAACTGGATGTTGGTGCAGTGGTAGATGAAATTTTGTCCTGGTTGTCAGTGGCCGTTGATCCAAAGATCTGGTCCAGCACTGAATATGGGTCTATAATCTTGGTTGTCACCAGTACGGCCGTTGAAGCTTCGATGCTGTCCTGAGTTGGTACAAAGATTCCTTCTAATACTGAATCAACACTAGTTGTTGGTGCAGTTGCAGCTTCGGTGTTGTCCTGAGTTGGTTTAGGTTTAGGTCCAAAGATTATTTCTAATACTGAGTCAAAACTGGTTGTTGGAGCAGTGGAAGATGAAATTTTTTCATGGGTGTCAGTTGCCTTTGGGCCAAAAATCTGCAACATCACTGCATCCAGATTATTATCGCAATTAGCAACGGCCATCAGCAGAAGGATTAACAGTGTTTTTAACATCGTGATCCTGGTTTTGTCTTCTAATTCAAAGACGATGCACTATTCGTTAATAATTATTTTCTAGTAGCTCGTTTTACTTAATTTATAAACTTATTTTCCTTGTACAACAAGTCCGTCGGGTATGGCGGTCGGTTCTCGATGTGAACTGGATTGGGATCAGGTATATTCATGTTTCGTTTTTTTCTTTTTGATATTATATTATCACTAGCACTCCGCCCGCGACTTTGTTCGCGTAATTTCATATTTTATCCTTCAGATGACATTATGTCCATATAAGTTTTTAAACTGTCATGGTCACTAACACTAACATTAACATTAAAAACGGGATATTTACCATGTTTACTGTTTGTTGCGGGTTCCCGATATTTCGGTGCTGTTGCAAGCACCATGATCACGGATAAACTGAAAGTCATTGCGGGTGGGTGTTTATGAGGAGACAAAACGGTCTACCCTCTTTCTTGTTCGTTTTTTGCACTCAGTACCGCTACCATTGTCACTCACAACTCGATTCTGTTCCCGACACACGAAACTCACTGTGTCCGATCGCGAACTTTTTTCTTTTTTTCTCATAAACACCCACCCGCAATGACTTTCAGTTTATCCGTGATCATGGTGCTTGCAACAGCACCGAAATATCGGGAACTCGCAACAAACAGTAAACATGGTAAATATCCCGTTTTTAATGTTAATGTTATTCTTATGTCCAGTTAGTGAAGGCGACCAAAAATAAACTATTGTTAAATTAATAAAAATGAGGTATCGTAGATATCTAGGGTTAACTGGTTTGGGACGATTCGTTATTTGACTTCTAGTTTTTAGGGGGTTTTTAGGGTAGTAACTATACCTAATCCAAAAGTGTTTCTACTCATTTAAAGAATATTTAGAGTCTAGCTTAAAATAACGAATCTATCTCAAGTGGCGATCTGTCCTATACAAACAATAAGATTCTATCCTATTTAACTTCATACAAAATTACAATTATAATTTGTACTAGGTACCTGAAAAGGCTGACATTAATATTGCTGATTATTTGTATGATATTCACTATTTTTGACATTTAATTTTTGACATAACTATATTTTTCTCAATTTAATTAAAATAATGTTAAATAAAATAATTAAGTAATAATAATGTTTAATGCATGTTAATTTAGGATGATAACGACAGGATAATGATAATTGCAATGCTTGTAAAAGGCTGCTAAGTCTTAAGTACTAATATAACAAAACACCAACATTATAATTATTCACTCTTTTCTTCTCCATTATATTTTTTGTTTATGTTAGTCAGATTGCGCAGTAAGATTCCTCAAAAAAACTTTAACACCGCTTAACCTTAGATGGGAGCTAGTTTTAAAAATCTTATTATTTCATATTGATTTTATCTCCAAAGAATTCGATTTTTCATAAAAACAAATTTCTCCCTATTCCCTTAAAGGTTTTTGGAATTTCAGAAATTTCCTTCATAGCTCCCCTAGACCCTTACATCAAAAACGAAACCATGTGCAGTAAGTTTCTTAGCAATATTTAACACCCGCTAAAACGTATTTTGGTCGTGTTTTGGAAAACTTATAATGACAACCTTATTTGTTTACTTAGGTTGGTATTTATATTTATGTCAAATTTCAAGTTTATTAACCCAAGACATAATTTTTTTTCCAAAAAAATTATTGTCCGCTAAATCTTATTTTGGGGGAAGTTTCGAAAATATAATAATAAGAACCTTTATTGTTTACTTAGGTCGGTATTGGTCGCAAGTTTCAAGTTTATTTACTTAGGAAATAACATTCTTCTAAAAAACTTTAACACCCTCTAAATCGTCTTTTGAGGGTAATTTTGAAAAACTAATAATTACAAACTTTATTGTTTACTTATATTACTATTGATACCAAGTTTCAAGAATATTAGCCAAAGTAATTTGATTTTTCATACAAACTTTCACTCCCTTTTATACCCCCTTAGTGGTGGAATAACCAAAGATCCTTTCTTAGTGTTCAGTTACGTCATTTGAGGATCGTCAATTCATCTTTATACGTTAAGGCGCCGATTCCCTTGAGTAGCTGATTTTAAAATGAGAATCACGTCTAAATGGCTAGTGGTAATTCTTTAAAAAAAAAAATGTTATATTAGACTATTTACTTAATAATTTAATGTAAGCAAATTTTTAGTTTTATCTGTACAACATAGTGTAATTATTTTGTAAAGTTATGTCTAAAACGGACAAAAACACGACAATCACACCAAAACCGCTACGCGCATTTTAATTAAATCAACACCATCTCAAAGATAATTTAATTATCTACATTTTGATCTGAAGCTTTTTTTTAAAAAAGTCGTAGAATAATAAGGAAAGTACAAAAAACTACTAAATTTTGGGTCGCGCGGGTGTGAAACGAGTGCGCGTTTTGTTCCCTCAAGGTCGTTGGCGTTAGTCGTCGTCTTAAGTGGTTTTCGATATTTCGTGATGAGTGAGTGAGTGACCTTTCACTTTTATATAAAGTACCTGGGCGACCGAGCTCTACTCGGATGAAAATAGAGAGTACGACGTTTTCTAAAAATTAAACCTAAGATCGATTTATCGCCCCCGAAACCGCCTGCGTACTAAATTTCATGAAAATCGCTGTGTCCAAGATTCAGATTATATAATTATATACAAGAATTGCTGATTTAAAGGTATTAGATATATATATATTTCTTATTTATAAATTTTTGGGTTCGCGTTTTATCACGATCTTATGTGGCGGTAAAACATGTATGTTTAATATGTAGAATTCACTTTTGGTTTCAGTCATCTTTTTTGTTGAATTCATTCTGAGTCTTCTTCATATTTGCTATGTCGTTCTTTTTTTAGTCCTGATTGACCAGCTATATCACGAACTTACAGATATTTTCATCTATGCACTATTTATAAAACAGTTTAAAATCTAATTAAATATAAAAAATATTAAAATCAGTCATTATTTGAATAGGTGACATTTATTTATTTATTTATCCAAAAAAAGATTGTACAAAAAATTACAACTTAAAAACTAGCAAGCTATTATAAGTTCAATACAATGTAGGAGCATCTGCAACCGAACTAGGTAAAAACCTGTATCTCGGTATACAGCGCCAAACCTCTCAGAAATATATTTGCATACAAAAATTGATCTAACGAGTACAGCATTATTTTATTTAAGAAGAAAAATAAAATAAAGTATAATAAGCTAAAAAACTAAACTAAGTGAGTTGGTGTGTATGTATGAAGAATGGTGAGTAATAGTGTAATGGGAGGTGAGTGTTGAAATGTGTGTGTGCGTGTGATGATGTTTGATGTACATACGTGGAGTAAGCGCGTATGAGAGTTTGAGTTAAAGTAATTCAAATATAAAAAATTGCAAAAGGACCCAAATTACTCTGGTAAGGTAAATAATCTCTCTTGTCTTCATAAGTTAAGGTCAATAAGTACTTTTTCACCCTGTCTTTGCAACGAACCCTATTAAGCGAGTAAACATCCAGAATATAGTTAATTTTATTATAGACATAAGGACCCAAAAATACAAAAAATCTTCTAACAAAAGTAGTTACAGGTTTGTGTTCACGAGTACACACTAATTGTTTCCTACGCCTATGTATAAGGTTGGGGTCGTAAGCTAATTCTTGATGTTGCTTCAAAATTATTGTGAGTAGGTAGGGTTGTCTAACCGTAAGCACTTCACAGTATTTATATAGGTATTCAAATAATGACTGATTTTTTTAATTTTATTATTAGTTCATCTTTCCTCATTAGAACTTTTTAAGCTATCGACGAGTTGGTTGGCTATCGGCTGTATGCTCTTAATGTTAACTAAGTACGACTCAGCACTGCCTTTTGTTATGCAATTGCCACTCTAGTATTATTCTTAGCATAAATTAACCATGTATTGTTAGAGGAAGGTCTCAATGCATTTAAGGAAAATTTTCTATCTCTTGTATATACCGAATATTTTTTTAGAACCGAGAACTGCCAAATATTGCGCCGGGTAGTGCATTAGATGATTACACTTGTACCAATTTTATTTATGACCGTCATCATCTTCCTGTCCTTATCTCATGTTACTTGAGGTCGGCGCAGCACGTTTTCTTCTCCCACCGTCCTCTTCACACTATCACGCTGTCACTGACTCCCGTCAATATTATTAACTCGAAAAACGTGATCTAAAACTAAACTTTCCTTACCAAATACATTAATTCTTTATTTTACACCAAAATACAGCATTACATAAATCTATACTTTATAATATATATATATTAATATTATAAAGCTGAAGAGTTTGTTTGTTTGAACGCGCTAATCTCAGGAACTACTGGTTGGGGAGCATAAATGAAATATGTTGCAAAAACGGGACAAAAATATTCCTTTTTGCGTGCTTCCGTTGCGTGCGCTGCGTAAACGGTTAAAGTAACGTAACCAGTTGACGGGAGCGAAGCCGCGGGGGACAGCTAGTGTAATAATAAAGTACATGTACAAAGGCGAGCTTAACTCAATGCTGAGTTCTCTTACAGCAAACCCTAGAGTGACAGAGAAAGTTGACAATTATAGAGGATAGGCATCGAGTGCACAATTTAAAATAACCTTTGACGAATTAAATTAAAACATAAATATACTTACTACGTACGTACATAAATACATATATAACATACTAATATTATGTGATTACGCAAGGAAATGATCTTTAATCTTTCTCCTGAAGACCTCCAGAGAAGGGCTGTTGCGTAGGGAGTGTGGGAGAGAGTTGCAAAGACGCACTGCTGTAGCAAAGAAAGAGCCATCATAGCGGCTGGAAGTGTGTCGCAGAGGATGAAAGAGGAGAGAAGTGGCAGTGCGTCAGGGTTTACCTCTCGGAACGAGGAATTCAAAGCGTTCACGAAGGTATTGAGGAGAATTAGGATTATGCAGGATAGTATAGAGAAGGGATAGGATACGGGTTTCTCAACAACGCTGAATCAGCAGCCTCTTTAATCTGTTCCGAAACTCCGACACATGGTCGTATTTGTGGAGGCCAAAAATTAAGCGGATGCACAAGTTCTGCAGTCGCTCGAGTTTCCAAGTTACGTATACACCGATTTAAAAATATATTGAAGACATTTTTCCTAAAATATCAGAAACGGCTCCTATAAAGATTTCTAATGGTTAAAACATTTTAAGGTTTATGAAACTGAAAAATACTTTTAAAAAGATTGCTTCCATTGCAATGAGATATATTTAGTTTCGATATTTACAGAAAACTAGTGGCTAGAATTTCTGTTCAATATGTGGAATAAAAATGGTTAGGTGCATGACTTTGCAGGGTCAAATAAATTAAGTAGTAAAACTCCGTAGACGAAGGAATCGATTTCTATTGACGACAAAAGAAATTAAAAAATATAATAAAAGGAAAAATTACAGATATCGTTGAATACGTCGTTGGAACGAAGTTGATTTCTCTTTATAATAATAGAAACAATGAAATAAAAAATGTTGAAAATAAACATTTTGAAAATAACAAAACTGATGCATGATATTCTCGTTCGTTTAATAATGTTGATTAAGGTTACACTAGTCGAAAATTCTTTCATACAAACGTAGTCTAGGGATTATGCCACTGTTTGACGATGTACGTTCAAAATAAAAAGTGATATCAATTTGTCTCATCATTATCTAGCCCTGTATGGAAGCAAAAAAGTAATAAAATAAATACCATAAGAAGACGGAAAATTGCAAAATGGCCTCCATACAGGGATAGATTAGTAGTTCAACAATGCAAATAATGTTATTTTGAACAGATAGATTTAGTCGATTTTCATGATATCTAGACAGTCAAACGTCTGTTTATAAAATTTCGCGCGCTCGGTTTTGTCCTAAATCACTATCCATTTCGCTACAAATTTGCAAAAGTGTGTATTCGTACACGAACTAGCTTCCTACTGCTCATCACAGCGTCTATCTCTTCCGCACGTGTTGTCGGTTGATATAAAATGCATTTTAACCCTGCACACAAAATAGTTCGTGCCGTTGACTAGTGTAACCTTAAGTGAACGAGATATTCTCGTTCCTATCAAATTTGTTTTGTAAATTTTTGTATTTCTCTATTGCTCATTTCCTTTCTGTAACTTACGATGTTTGCTGTTGTATACCGTGCTGTATAATTTATTTTGAAGTAGCTTTTTCTTGCGAAGCCCGTTTGTGGGTAATATTTCCTATAGTGTTTTGCCCGTTAGTGTTTTTCATCCCGGTAGTGTGTTTCCTCATCGAGCGGCTTGTAGTTCAGAGTAGAGTGGAAGGAACGAGAGCGCGCGGCAGGTCGCCCATGCGATGGACCGACCAGATTAAGTCTGCAGTGGGTGGCCCATTGCATGAGTGCACACGAATAACAGCCGATAGAGAGGGCTGGCGTCGCATCGTTAAGCAAATTATTGCAACCCGAAGTTTCACTGCAAAATGATGACCAAGACCGCTCTGCCAAGAGTGTACCGACGAAGAAGAAGAGTGTGTTTCCTTGGGATGCCAAGAAAACACATTACCGGGATAAAAATCATATGTCCTATATCCTTTCTAGGGTCTCAAACTATCTCCAAGCCAAATTTCATCTAAATCGGTTCTGCCGTTTAGTAGTGAAAAGAAAAAAGACAAACAAACAGAGTTACTTTCGCATTTATAATATTAGTATGGATGGATTTATGTTTTACGTTGTGTATGTTTTTGAGATTCTCGGGACTTTAAGGTCCCGGACCTTTGAAAGGCTTACCAGGGACCGAAACCAACTCGCAGTGAGGCCTCTGCGAGTTGGTTTCGGTGCCTGGTAAGCCAGTTAGACATGTAGGATGAAATGTGATACCAACCGACGATTATCGCTGTATGCACTAGTCACTACGCAAGAGCACCCAAGGACAATCCCCGGCTGGTGCAGGAATATTGCAGAATATGGAGACAAAACACATTGAGCTATGGGTTTGGGAGGTTTCGTGGATAAATTACCTAAAACTATAGAATGACTATTGGCCCCTGCCTGACCACTATTGATCAATTGTGTATGTTATTATTAAAGCATGTATTTTCCCCCACCAGATGAACCACCAGAATCGATATTCGACTACCATTCAATGCCAGCTCTGTCAGACCTGGATGACTTCGATCTGTGCCTGAGGAAACCTGATGCCGTCTACTGCATCGTAGACCTGGTTCTCCTGGAAGATGAGACGCCACTGTATCAGTTTATTAAGGTATGGATTTTAACAATATAACAAATTAACTATTAATCTCCGCATTGGTATTGTGGTTGCAAGCGCTACTGCTGCGGATGAGGTCCAAGGTTCGATGCCCGGGTTGGCGAAAGTGTTGTTGGGATTTTCGATCTGGAATTTCTCAGTAGCAGCGTCTGGACTTGTGCCCCGGTTGATGGCAAAATGCTTGTCCCCTATTACTTACATAGAACTTAAAATACCTAATAGAATGTGGGTTCACTATAATTAGGTGCACTTGTTTTCTTTTTTTTTTTGGGTTGGGAAATCATCCAATTGACTTCTCCCGCTCTGGGTTAAGCGGGAGGGCGTGTAAGACTTTTACTGACTAAAACTTCAGTTTGTTCCTTCAGTTGCTTGTGCCAGGGCGGCAGTAACACTCTTTTAAGTTTAGCCGGTACCCAGACAGGCATCGGCCCGAGCAGGTCCCGTAAATTAACTGACATCTCTTCGAGGCGCGCTAGGAACACTACGCGCTGTCGACACGAACTTGGTCCATATCGGACGGCAAGCTACCCATTACTTGCTGCACGAAAGCTCGCGCCTACGGTGGCCGGGAATCGGCTTGCGACTCCCAACGCCCAGGGTGTCTCCTGTCAGGGTGAGGGCGCCTCCGTTGCGTCTCCCTCATGCGTTCCGCGTCCTCTTTTGCAAGCATTACTGCTTTGCAGAAAGACGTGACAGCTTGCCATGACCTTTCACTCCGTACCATGGCCTGGACCAGGGCCGGACGTGAGAGGTCACCACCGCCGATCGCCTCCACGACTGCCACGCGGTGCTCCGTCCAAGCGGGGCAGTCTGCCAACGTATGCTCCACCGTGTGCTCCAGGCGGTCCGCACAATGGTGACACCCGTGCGTTTCCTCCCAACTGATCCTGAAAAGGAACCACCTAAAACAAAGCGGAAGGTGAGGACACCATGACGCCTCTCAAGCCACTCCTCAAAGAGGGGCCTTATCGCTGCAATTATGGCGTGCCCAGCACTGGGTTTCGACATTCGCCCATGTCGCCATGAGATCCTGCCGGAGCTCTGTCGGCCGAGCCGCGATTTGTCATGGCGTCGGAGTTTCGCCCCGGCATTTCGCCTCCTCGCGCCACTCCCATTTTTTTTACCGCCAGATCCCAGCGGCTAGGTGCACCTCTACCTAACTCGCCGGGTAAAACTCTTATGATGACAGAATGCAATTTAAATGTGTTCGATAGGCGATATCGTACATGTATTTTCTAAGAAAATTTCAAGTGCAAATCGGTCGAATTGCACCTAGCACCGCATTGCGTCCCTTTGAACGTACTTGCAGTTTCGCTTTGTAAAACTTGCTTATCGGTATGATGTAAATCGAATCACGTCAAGCAATCAGAGGCCCCAGAAAAGTGATATTCTATCGTCAAAAGCGTGGCGACAGCGAAAGTCAAAAAAACTTTTTTACAAAAAAGATACTACCGACTTCCAAATAAGAAAACTACAAAGTGAAAAATAACTTTATTTTTTCGGAAGTCGGTAGTATTTTTTTGTAAAAAGTTTTTTTATTTTTCACTTTTTAGTTGTACCTACCTAAAACGCAAGTTGTTTAGTAAGTTTCCTATAACGCCAGAATAGATTACCCGAATATCATGAAACTTGAACAAAACCGATCAAATGAGAGGTCTGCTTACCCCTTAAGAGCGTACTGGCGTGATGTTATGTTATGAAATGGTATAAACAATAAACAGACATGCGATTGCAGCAGTCCCGAGAGATTTTCCGTTATTTATTGAAGAGTTCTGTTGTATATCTTCGAAGTTCTTCATCAGATCTTCACTAAATTAAAATGGGACCAATTTCGGAACAAACTATTTCAGACAAAAAAATAATTTTCAAAATCGGTACACAATTGACGCAGATACCGGTGAACAAACACAAAAAAAAAAAAACATACAAGAAGTCGAACATAGAACCTCCTCCTTTTTCGAAAGTCGTTTAAAAAAGGCAAAATTGTATTGGTACAAGCGATGTAAAAAAATCACGTGATCAATCCCTTACATTATGACATTTCGACTATCGCCTTCGCTAATATCGAATGCCACTTGTCTAGAGCTTCAATAGTGCGTTTATGTGCTCTGAGGCTAAAGTGGGAACATTAATAGGCTGATGATGATAATCGCCACGCTATCAACGATAGAGTCTGGACAAACGAAATTAGACACTCGAATTATTTTCAAACTTTTTGAAAATAATTAATGTCAACATCGATTTTTGGTGATTTGTTGTGGTCTTGATAATAGCATTTATTATGTGAAAAATGAATAAAACAATTAAAATTGGATTACGGGCGATGTCGTCTCGATGTCTAAATATCAAGAAGAACATCAGCAGAAAAACGTCGAATTCAAACAAAAACAAGATTGTTTAAGTGTGGTGTTAGAATTCATAAGTTAGAATGACGCTTTTAAGTTGAATAAACCAAAATTATTATAGAATAATGTTGTTTTTTTATTGAGATTGATACTTATTATCTAAAATATTACCTACCTCAATTACCTATAGTATTTTTAATCAGACGAAATAAAATAAATAATTCTAAAGTATCAAATTAGGTTATTCCAGGTATGTCATACTAGTTTTGGGGTTGCTATGCTGATATTTTTTAAATTTGCCGCGCTTTTTCAGTCTCTACTTTCGTTTGCCAGACTCTAGAATTTCACTTGTCTTGGGCCTCTGAAATTTTTGAATAACAAAAGAAACATTTTCAAATCGTTCACTACACTTATTGAAATAAGCTTCTCACCGCAAGTAGTTTACTTAGAACAAAGATCTTTGTAATGCCTAACCGCTAAATTGTTTGCGCGATGTAGAAAGCAACCAAAGGCTTTAGACAGAATAGTACAGAAGACATACATAGACCTCATTGGTGATGTTCTTCAAAGAGGCCAGGTGCGCAGTACTCATAACCGGCGTGTGTGTATGACTAGATGTATGAACGTGAGTGAAGCAAAAGAAGAATGTAAGGATCGTAGCATGTGGCGTTCTGCAGCCCCATGGGAAAAAGGGACGACTTTATGTATGTATGTGTAATGCTGAAGATAAGCTCAGCTAATAAATCTGCCTAAACTTTTTCCAAACTATGTTGGGGTCGGCTTTCAGTCTAACCGAATCCAGCTGAGTAACAGTATATAACTAGGAACGACTGCCTCTCTGACCTCCACAACCCAGTAACTGCATAAAACGATACACTTTTGGCAAAACTAGTGTCAGATTACCCGCCAGAACAGTTGCTCAACTTGTATAAAGCGCAAGTTCGGTCATGCATGGAGTACTGCTCTCATCTCTGGGACGGATCTGCCAAGTACCAGCTGGATGCACTAAGGTCGATCGAAAAGCGGGCCAAGTGGCTCATCGGCAATGAGATACTGGTCGAGTCCAGAGCCTTGAACATCGGCGCCAAGTTGCCAGTCTGTCGGTTTTTTATCGGTTACATTTCGGGGAGTGTGCGTTGGAATTGCATGACCTATTTCCTCCTAGCCCTTTCCATCATCGGACTACAAGAAGTACGGCGATGCGACATCGGTACATGGTGGATATCCCACCCATACGCACCAAACGTTTTGGGCATACTTTCATTATGCGTACAGCTAAGGAGTGGAATACCCTGCCGGAGTCTGTATTTCCTGAGAGCTACAACCTGAGAGTCTTTAAGTCAAGAGTGAATAGGTTTCTTCTACGTAAGCGTGCAACATCGTCGACCACATCATCGCTTACCATCAGGTGACATAGTGGCCAAGCGCGAGCCAAACAATAAAAAAAAAACAGGCTTCTGACAATCCGTAACAAAAGACGCCCGAATTGTAAAAATTACGGAGCCAACGGCTTAACGTAATTTCCAAGCCACGAAAGTAACTCAGAATGTTACGATACACGGCCCTACCTCGGCAAGCGTTGCTAAGCTTTGAAGATCGACCTGTGCGTCTATTATTATTTAGCCACGTGCTTCTCGAGAAGGTTGCTCCATACAACGAGCGAGACATGCACACACACACATAGACGCGTACGTACGCGGCGATCTCAAACAAATTCCGTGGCAAATGCGCTTGCACTCGCTGTACGTAAAACGTATATGTAAAGAAAGAAAGAAATCAATTTTTGCCAACTGTAACAGAACATGAACAAACACAAGTTAGCTCTGAGGCACAATATTGTTTCTGTGTGCAAAAGGAGCGGGCTCAGCATATGCTGGGCAGTGTAAAGCATGGCCATTACGCTGGTCAACGTTGATTTACATAATCCACCCCAAATATCAAATTATACCTACTTATCTACACATAATAACCACAAACAAAAAAACACTCGCAAATAATAAAAAGAAAATCCAATAAAAATAATTGTAAAAATGTTAGTAAAAAGTAGTAAAAAAATCCAATTAAAAATAAAATTATATAGAAATAAATAAAAGCCACTAAAACATCTATTCATTAATAATTAATTAAAATACCAACAATAGTTAATATAACAATAAATTATTAACAATAACATGCATACGATTTGGATTATGATACAGATAACATTTGAGGCCGTGCCCGAGACATAGTTTTCAGCAGACAGAGGATGTGCGCGCGCGTTTTCACTGGAGTCGACCTTTTGTTATTTTCTGTTCATTACAGAAGATTCTGGCCTTAGTGACTGTTAAACTTTAAGGCTTTAAACAAATACCACAACACGTAGACACTTAATTTGTTTGCTCAAGTCGTTTCAATTGCTCAGTAAGCTTGCAAACATTGCCTTGACACAGTATGCATGTTCATACTTATGTTTGCTCGATTTGTTTGTTGATAAGTTGAGTGAAGACATAACTTCACGCCTGTTTTTAAACGAATTCTCAAAAAGGACGAAGTTCTCAATTCGGGTGTTTATATTTTTTTAAGGACCTTGTGGAAGCTGTAAAACGTTAAATGATAAAATCCGTGGTTGAGTTAGTAAATTAGGTGGCAATGTATAAATAAGAACGACAAGTTAAGATAATTGGCCAAGGCGCACGGTTGGCGCAGTGGTTGAGCGATTGACTGCCGCGCTGCGTGTCGCGGGTTCGATTCCCGCACGGAACAAATATTTGTATGATCTACAAATAGTTGTTCCGGCTCTGGGTGTTTGTGTATGTAAAATTATATGTTTGTAAACGCACCCACGATACAGGAGAAATTCCTAGTGTGGGGCAAAGTTTAAAAAAAAAAAAAAAAAATTGTGTATCTTTACTTGACGCTTACCATTGAATATTTAGTTGGCGTTGTAAAAACGACGAATTAGTTTATTAGAGGCTATCTCATTTTCCCTTTGCTTAGTTATAAAAAAAATGTAGTTCTAAAAACTAAAAAACACGCTTTATTGGTAAATTATACTAAAAAGTCGCTAATCCTGAAGATCCTGGTAAGGCTAATGGGGAAAACTATTTAAATTATTGCATTGTCATCGGTCCTTGATAAGTGTCCTTCAAATCAATCCGACGTTTTTAAGGGGTTAAAATCACTTTCAAAGATTCCGTTACATTGATACATAGGTACATAGATACATACGTACCAAGCTAATAAATTGTAGAAAAACTAAAAAACACGCTTTAATTGTAAATTGAACTAAAAAGTCGCTAATCCTGAAGATCTTGGTAAGGCTAATGGGACAAACTATTTAAACGCGCACGTGACGGTAGAATCAACTTTCATTACTTGTAAATTTGAACCAAGTTGAATAAACATATTTGACTTTGACTTTGGCTTTGTCTAAATTATTGCATTGTCATCGGTCCTTGATAAGTGTGCAAAGTTTCAAATCAATCCCACGTTTTGAAGGGGGTGAAAATCACGTTCAAAGATTCCGTTACATTGATACATAGACACATACCAAGCTAATAAAAGCGTGTTAATGAGATGTTTGATCATGTGGCCAATAAAGAAATGTGTGGCTTGACTTATAATGTCTCTATTTTTCTTATGTATGTTCTGGCATAACTTCGTCATATATTGGATTCGGATTTGCAAAACTCTTTTTGTTCGAAAGGTAAAAAAAAATGATAAAGATCTGATGAAGAACTTCGGAGATATACAACAGAACTCTTCACTAAATGACGGTAAATCTCTCGGGATTGCTGCAATCGCATGTCTGTTTATTGTTTTAACCATTTCGTAACATACCATAACGTCTGCATGCTCTAAACGGGTACGCAGATGTGTACAGTTCACTCTGGTACACTCTCATTCCACTGGTTATGTTCAAGTTACATGTTATTCGTGTAATCTATTCAGGCATCACTGTGGGCATTATAGGTACCTTACTATAGAACTTGTCCATTATGTACCACTAAAAAGTGAAAAATAATAAATAGTAGTTCTAAAAACTAAAAAACACGCTTTAATGGTAAGGATAATGGGACAAACTGATTAAATTATTGCATTGTCATCGGTCCTTGATAAGTGTGAAAAGTTTCAAATCAATCCAACGTTTTGAAGTGGGTGAAAATCACGTTCAAAGATTCCGTTACATTGATACATTGATACATTGATACATTGTTACATTGATACATTGATACATAGATACATAGATACATACATACCAAGCTAATAAAAGCGTGTTAAAAAAGGAAGTCGGTTGTAAGTAGTTTTTTAAGCGAAGTGTTGGGCAGTCATGCACCTATATGAACTACATGTTTAAGTATTGATTGCAATAGGTTCGTCCCTTAATGCATGGGGAATAAAGGGACGAACCTATTGCAATTAAACGTGCACAAGTCCAGACTCCGGACTGATACTGAGAAATTCCAGATAGAAAAACCCAATAACACTCTGTCCGACCCGGGCATCGAATCACCTCATACTCAGCTGTAGCGCTCGCGACCACAAGACCAACTATACAGTCGAATTATGAGTGAACTTAAAACAAAAACACTACAAAGTGAAAAATAACTTCAATTTCGGAAGTCGGTGTTCCTGTTTTCATTTCTTCGTTTTTTGACACAGACTTCCGAAATTGAAGTTATTTTTCACTTTGTAGTGTTTTTGTTTGGAAGTCGGTTTTAATTTTTGTAAAAAATATTTTTATTTTTCACTTTTTAGTTGTGGTACATAATGGACCAGTTCTATAGGCTAGGTACCTATAACGCCCAAAGTGAAGCCAGAATAGATTAACCACACATGAAACTTAAATAAACAAAACCGGTGGAATTAGAGTATACCAGGGTGAACTGTTCACACCTGCGTACCCCTTTAAAGCGTACCAGTGTGATGTTATGTTATGAAATGGTGTAAACAATAAACATACATGCGATTGCAACTATCCCGAGTGATTTGCCGTCATTTATTGAAGAGATCCGATGTATATCTCCGAAGCTCTTCATCAAATTTTGATGAAAATTAAATGGGACCACATGACAAACACCAGCTTTCGAATAAAAAAAGAATCATCAAAATCGGTTCACCCAATAAAGAGTTCTGAGGTAACACACATAAAAAAAAAAATACAATCGAATTGAGAACCTCCTCCTTTTTGCGAAGTCGGTTAAAAATGAGATTTGACTGATCTTAAAAAATCTGTTCTTATGTTGTCAAGACTTTCAGTACTAAGTGATTCGATCTTTATAGTACACAAAGCAATTTTTTGCAATTTTTGGGCCGTGAAAGTGCCTACAATGGGAACTATCAATCAATCTGCCTAGCCTTTTCCCAACTATATTGGGGTCCGCTTCCGGTCTTATCAGATTTAGCTGAGTACCAGTGTTTAACATGGAGCGACTGCCTATCTGACTTCCACAACCCAGTAACTGGGAAACAAGGTACCCCTTGGCAAGTCTGTTGTCAGATCTCAGGCTCTGAATACCCGTAATGACTGTCAAAGATTTTCAAATGACAGCCTTAACGAGCTTTTCGAGGCACGGAGGAAACTCGGTATGCTGAAATGGTCACCCATCCACGGACCGACTTCGTCAAGCGGTGTTAAAAAATAAAAAAACTCAGCTACTACTACGCTATGACGAGTTATGCGAACAAGTAGCGGCAATTTTTTTTCATATTTCAGCTTTGATTTTTGATTATTTTTCTTTTCGAAAAGTGTAGCGACATAATTATATGACACCATATACGAATTAAAGACCACAAAATCTTGCATCGCGCTAGCAGAGTTTTCGGCGCGATTTAAACATAAATATAACAGCACAGTTATCTGTGCTATTATCATCATCACATCACATCATCAGCCTATTAATGTTCCCACTGCTGGGACACAGGCCTCCTCTCTGTGAGAGAGAATGGGCCGTTATCCACCACGCAGGCCCAGTGCGGGTTGGTGGATGTCACATGTCTTCGAATTATTGGTTCAAGGACATGCCGGTTTCCTCACGATGTTTTCCTTCACCGTTTTGAGAGCAGTGGTGATGAAATAATTTACACAAAGTAAAGCGCCTGCCTGGGCTCGAACCCACGACCTACAACTTGTAAGTCGCGGCCGATACCACTGGACCACCACTGCTCTCCATCTGTGCTATTATATTTATCTTTAAATCGCGCCTCTATAATACTATCATACAGATGCCTCATCCCATACAAAAAAACCGTTCCACGTAACTAGCGTTTTTCATCTGATTATACCGATTATTTTTTGTAAATCGATCGCGTTCGGTTCCGTTCCACGGCGATAGATAGATAATCATCAAATAATCAATCGATATCGATCGATAAATCAAATAATCAGAATAATCAGTACAGTACGTCGGGACAGTTTCTTTGTATGGGATGAGACACCACTGATAATAGTGACAACACCTTTTGGGCAGTTGCCTGGACCAGACACAACACCCGTCTGCGTTTATTCGGAGGATCATCCCTATTTAATGGAGGTTATGGGATTTTACACCCTGTTCCGCATACCACCATAAAAGTTCATTCACCTTCAAACCTAGCATCTAAAATACCCGGTAATTTTAATTTGTTTTGTATTTATGTAACCGTCTTTTCCGCTTTTTGTCTAGAATTTCTCCTCACTCTCCTACAAGAACTACCAGCATTCGAAGCTGCATCGAGGAGTATGTGGCTCGCAGCATTGTGGCATGAACACTAGCCACGCCAATGGTGGCGAGTCTACTGCTGAAGCACTGAAGAACTGCCTGAATGCCACCATCCATCAAGGGTATGGTTTGCAGGTAAGAGCTAAGATAGAATACTGATTATTGTTAAAACATTCGAACGAACTAAAGGTATCTTCTTCTTGTTCAATCGGTTCTTCATTACTGAGGATTGTGGGCACTGGACCACTTTGTGCAGATTATCCTCCATTGGCTCCGTTCCAAAGTTGCCATCATCAGTTTTCATGACTTTAACGGAATATGCCTCTCAAACGGTATGCTTGAAAAAAATATTATGTACAAAACCCTGCCTTCTTTATAATCCCTGTTCAATGATACCACACATCATGGGGCAGGTCGTTATTTTTTTTTTGTTCTTGTCTTCGTGCCCCCTAGAGGGCGCCACTTTCAATTTAATGTGACCTCAAAGCCTAGCGGACAAAAAAGACGCTTCCAACGACACCTCATTTGTCAATTTATGATAAGTAGTTTAGAAGTTATGAGGGAACAGATGAACATACATACACACACACATACCAGTCAAAAACATAACCCTTCCTTTTGTTACGCCGTAGTCGGGTAAAAATATGTAAGAGCTGGAACCCCATAATTTAAAGTAAAAAACCTAGGCAAGTAGACATATGGTTTTACGTTTCTAGTTTCGGCAATAATTGGTTTAAATTACGACTAACATCTGTTACCAAGTGCGCTTCAACTAGAAAATGCATTTTGGTATTTTTGGTAACCGCTTCGTAGTTCGTTTGATTTGGTTAAAAATAATACCATTCATTTTTATAAATCTCAGTTAGGAATATAAGACTAAGGTATTTGCTTTGTTAAACGAGTGTGAGATAGATTTACGAAGTATTAAAAAAAACAATATCAAATCCTTATTGCATTGCACACGAATCGGCGAATAGTTACAGCACTGATAATAGTATTTGTGCCACATGTAAAATTTAGTGTTGTGTTTTTTTATTTTTTTTTATTTTTATTTTACCTTTGTACAGATTCTTTTACCGATTGTGAATGTGTGAACATTGTAGGCTTTCTAGATTTCTAGATATTTGTTAATTTTTTACTTCGTTTAACATTTTTTTTTAATTTGTTTTTTTTTTAATTTCGTACGACTTATAACGGGCCTACGTTGTCCCCCCATATCCAAGTAATAATGCTGTATCATGGAAATATTGTAAACACAAAATTTTTAAAAGAGTAACCATGGAGTTTCTTGCCGGTTCTTGTCCATAGGAAACGACTAACCCGAACCGTGCACCTTTTGTCGACGTTTTATAAGTGCCCATGTAGGCCTATGTAAAATAAAAAAATATATTGTGATTTTGATCATGTCGTCAAGATCCGCTCAATCTTATAAATAGTAGTACAGTTCATATGGACCCTGTCGGGAACAGCAATTTACTAAAGCAATAAATACCTAGCTTATTTATTTATTATTATATTCTTTATTGTACACCAAAAAAATATATATACAGGATAAAAATCATAAAAGCAAGTGTACAATAGGTGCACAGTTTATTATACATTCAATTAATAAATCGGTGGAAAAAAATATAATTTAAGTTTTAAATGTAATTAATGATACTACAGGATAACAATATTATAAAACAATGAATTTCAATTAAAGTATAGATTAAAGTGAAATAAAAAAATAAAATGGTAATAAGTGAATACAAAATTAAAAAAAAGATATAAATAGATTTGCTGTTGAAACTTGGTAAGTAGATGTATTTTGTGAACCGCATTAAGATTTTTACGCAAAAATTAAAAAAAAAACTATAAATTTTGAGGGATACTTAGAACTGAAACTAGAAATATTTTTTTCAAAAATCAAAAATCTTAAAAAATGAATTGAATTGATTTTTGAATTTCTTCAAAAATGATATTGTGGTTTCTAATATATTTTTTTTCTAAACTGAAAAGTTTGCGCGAGAGACACTTCCAAAGTGGTCAAATGTGTGTGTAACTTCTAAAATAAGAGAATGATAAAACTAATAAAAATATATGATGTACATGACCATGTAAACTTCCACCGAAAATTGGTTTGAACAATATCTATAATAGTATTTTTTTTTAATACGTCATAAATCGTAAACCGCAATTTACAAAGTACGGAACCCTTCGTGCGCGAGTTCGACTCGCACTTAGCCGGTTTTTTTAGGAATAAAATGATTACTAGATCTGTAGATACATTATGTACATGAAATACATAAATTGACGTCTTTATGGAGGAAGTTAGAAAATAACAACAAAAGTGATTTATGCAGATTCCATCCAGGATTTATTTTACAATCTGAAAAGTCGAAGCTTCAAAAAGAGTTAATAAAAATATTGTCGACAGCGAATTGCACTCACAATAGCTCGGATCAATGGAATAATTGATTATATTGAGAACAATACTAGTTTCATTCACCTTCCCAAATTGTTAAAATTGTAGCAGATATTTATAGCAATAAAAGCATTTTTTGCTGCCATTTCCATTATACAGAAGGCAGATATTTTATGAATTGAAAATGCAATAAATGTTATCCAGCGTTTTTTTTTAAATTAAATCTTGACTCAAATAATAATGGAGCAAATCCATATTTATGAATCTATACTAATGATACATGTATGTAATCCATACTATAATATTATAACGCTGAAGAGTTTGTTTGTTTGAACGCGCTAATCTTAACAATTAAAAATTACTACAGGCCATGATGCTCCGTGGACTTATACACAACAAATTCGATTGCGCTGAACTTGTGAATAGTATATTTTATGTTGTACCTAGAACTGTAATACGCCGAGAGGCGCGCGCTTACCCGCTCTTTGCTACGACCACCAATCGTACAAATGCGGGTGAACGGGCGCCTCTCCATAGATTAGTCAAAACATACAACAAACATTTTGTAACAATAGACATATTTGCTTTATCTCAAACTGTATTCAGGAAAGAATTTGTTAAAAATATTGAAAACCTAATAATTTAGTATGTACTTCATATTAGCAAAATTTAACTTGTATCATGCTGTACGAAATTATAATAATACTATTAGTAATATGTGGAAACGTTGTGGATTGTACATTTACTTATTTTGTTGTATACTTAGATGTAAGACTTAATGTACAATTGTTTGTTTTCCCAAATAAAATAAAATAAAATAATCTCTAAAAAAACTGGTTGGAATTGAAAAAATATTTTTGTGTTAAATAGTCCATTTATCGAGGAAGGTTATAGGCTATATAACATCACGCTATGACCATTAGGAGCGGAGCATAAATGAAAAATGTTGCAAAAACGGGCAAACATTTTCCATTTTTACGTTTACGCAACAATCACGCATTTAGAGTAGGTAGGGTAGATGGGTAGATAGGTAGCCAGCTGACGGGAGCGAAGCCGCGGGGAACAGCTAGTATATAATAATATAAATGTGACAGAAACTTTGTCTGTCTGCTATTATTAACGGTTGGACGAATTTCAATAAATCTTGATATAAGTGTAGACCATTAGGACATAGAATGCTAGACATCCCGGTAGTTAGTTCCCTTGGGATAGTTTCCGACTTTCAAGAGTACAAAGCCGCGGGCAGAAGCTAGCAAAATATAACCGCATAGAAATTGAACTGAGGTTCATTATGATGCTTCATCATTACGTTCAAAACGGCAAAGCAAGACATTGTGAGGAATTTGGCATGTCCTAGAACCAAACATTACCCGCGTGATGGACTACAGCCCACACTTTTTAACCGACTTTCGAAAAAGGAGACGGTTCTATGTTCGACTTCTTGTACGGCATTTTTTGTTAATGTTTGTTCACCGATATCTCCGTCAATTGTGGACCGGTTTTGAAAGTTCTTTTTTCTTTTAAAGAGTATGTTGCGAAATTTGTCCCATTTTAATTTGGTGAATATCTGATGAAGAACTTCGGAGATATACAACAGAACTCTTCAATAAATAACGGCAAATCTTTCGGGACTGCTGTAATCGCATGTCTGTTTATTGTTTATACCATTTCATAACATAACATCACGACAGTACGTTCTTAAGGGGTAAGCAGATCTCTCATTTGATCGGTTTTGTTCAAGTTTCATGATATTAGGGTTATCTATTCTGGCGTTATAGGAAACTTACAAAACAACTTGCCTATTAGGTAGGTACAACTAAAAAGTAAAAAAGAAAAATCTTTTTTACAAAAAATACTACCGACTTCCAACTATGAAAACTACAAAGTGAAAAATAACTTTATTTTTGGAAATCGGTATCTTTCGTAGGTAACATTTTTTTTGCGTTATGGACACCGACTTCCAAAAATAAAGTTATATTTCACTTTGTAGTTTTCTTATTTGGAAGTCGGTAGTATTTTTTTGTAAAAAGTTTCTTTTTCATAATGTTGTGGCCTGTGTCCTTGTAGTTGGAAAGTTCTTAGCAAATTATCCGTGTGTATCTTTTCTCTTATTTTGTTACTGTTGCATCATCTTTCAGCCATTTTCTCATGTGATTTGGGGTTGACGCTACACGTTTGCTTCTTCAGTACCGTTCATTCCACCGTCATGCTATTACTGACTCCCTTTTCATTCATATAACTCCTTATACAGTCCATCCGTCTTTTCTTTGATTTTCCTCTCCATCTACATCGATATTCATAACTTATTTTAGTAACATTTTATTACTGTTCCAAAATATGAATATCCTGATGCCAATCGTCGATCAAGCGAAGTCTTGCTAAACCTTTTTTAGCAGTGTGTTTCCATTTGAGTGGTGCAACTGTGGTCCCACAAGCACTCTTCAAATACCTCTAACAAACATCTTTTCTGTAAACCAGGTGGATAATCTATCAGTGCGGTATTGCAAAACCCAAGATGACTACATACCACCGGATGTCCTGGATTATGTGATCGGGGTGCTACTGCTAGGACTATTGCTGGTCAACCTTGGATGCTCAGCGTATTACTTCTTATGGCCTGTGGAGAAAGGACAAGGTAGGTTTTGCATATATTTGATTTGTGAATTTATCCTGTAACTGTTGGGTAAATGTCTAGTTATATCTACTTTGGTCTTAATTCCCTAAGCATCTTCTACTCTTGAGGTACGTTTTAGGAAGATAAAAAGTAAAAACCTAGCGTAATCCATCATAAAATATAGTCATATTTTTTTAATGTTTTTAGTTTTAATCTAGCCTACAAAAATAAATGTGGTAAGCTAATCTACCCCCTTTTTAATGAGCGCAGAGTGAATTAATACTAGAATTGACTTCGATTTAACCTTGCATCTTTGGAGAATGGTTTTACGGTAATTCTAATTCAAGTTTATAATTGCAATAGGCTAGGTTAATGTAGGGAAGGTTTAAAGTCATCCAAAGGACCATGGAAAGGGAAGAAATATGGATAACCGTCGGACCAAAGTTACCGATATAGCCCGAAGGATTGCCAAACTTAAGGGAATATTGATCGCAGAACGAATGTTTGATAGGGCTGAAATGTTCTGGAGTGGTGAATGCGTACCGAAAGACGCAGTGTTGGCAGGTCTTCCATTAAGTGGACTGATGGCCTGGCTAGGGTTATGGGAATCTGGTGAATACGAGACGCAAGGAACCAGTAAATGTGGCGACACTTATGGGACCCCAAGTTCAGCAGTGAAAGTCTATCGGCTGAAATGATGATGATGCGTGTGCTAGGTTAGAGGTACCTTATTGACTATTTTATTTTACTTATAAATATTTTTGTTACAGCTAATATATTCATGCTGGCTTTCTGCGTGCAAAAGAACTGGAAAGCTTTGAAGCATGGAGGCAGTGCTGAGGGTGGACTCTTCAAGTGTTTCCAAGCGTTGAGGTAGGAAAATTTGTCACCCGGACACTCTTTTTAACCGATTTGGCAAATTTAGAACTCTACAATAATGCGTATTTCATAAGTGGCGATAAGATATCTTGAATGGTTAAGCGACTACGATGAAAAAAAGTTTAAATAAATAATTCTGATGAAAATGGTACTATCGAATCGAACTAATCTGATGATTAAGCCTGAATGTAGGCATCGGAACTCCGTAATAAATCAATGTAACCCAGTCATCTTTGAGCTTATTGGAATTTGCATGTGATGCATTTGTTAGCTGTGCAAATAAAAAGTGAAAAAGAAAATAAAATAGAAAATTATCGAGTGCCCGACAAAAAACTTTTGGCAGTCGGTGTCAAAAAACTAAGAAACAAAAGAACCACTGGATTATTTGTAGACATTAACATGATATCGTATAGCAAACCATTTGCAACACTACATCAAAATTATACATCGAATACTAGCTAACCGCAATAGCTGCAGAGCAATCATGTCGATTTTAATCGCTAGGGAATATTCGTCAATGCTCCTTGCACGATTTTAATCATCGACGAGACTGGCGTCTGATTGAGGTGGCGAGAATCATCGCTAAATGTAGGCTAAGATATTACTCAGATAGATTATTGTGATTGCAGGCAATGTATGCTAGTTGGTATTGCAAGATATCATCATCATAATCATACCAGCCGAAAGACGTCCACTGCTGGACATAGGCCTCCCCCAAGCGTCACCACATTGACTGGTCCCGTGCGTCTCGCAACCAGCGGATCCCCGCAACCTTCACCAGGTCATCGGTCCACCTGGTGGGAGGCCTTCCAACGCAACGTCTCCCGGTTCGCGGTCGCCACTCCAGATCTTTTCTGCCCCATCGGCCAACCGTTCTGCGAGCAATGTACCCTGCCCACTGCCACTTAAGTTTGGCAATTCGTCGGGTATGTCGGTAACTCTGGTTTTCTTGCAGATCTCTACATTTCTGATTCCATCACGCACTGTATGCTTTCTGATGAGGCCCTTTGTAAGCGACCACGTCTCAGAGCCATATGTCAACACTGGCATAGACTTTTGTCTATGATCAGTTTCGTCCAACTTACCACAGTGTCTCAAGACAAAAGTCTATGGCAAGATATATAAGTATTAAGGCGCCGATTCCCTTGAGTAGCTGATTTTAAAATGAGAATCACGTCTAAATGGCTAGTCGTAATTCTTTGAAAAAAATATATGTTATATTAGACTAATTACTTAATAATTTGATTTAAGCAAATTTTGAGTTTTATTTGTATAACAGGGCGGGTTTCTGATTTGAGTATTCGACGCTAAGTATGTGCTGATCTCGGTTTAAGCATCTGTCACTCTTGATCATCTGCCACTTTAAGTTTTCTGCGTTACTGAGCAAGGTTTGAGTATTTTAGTCAACGTCATGCCAAAGTATACCTTATGTCATACAAAAAACCTTCATTGACGTTCAATTGGGTTTCTCAACTGAGAAAAACACATTTGATCATTCTCAAATTCTCGAAGTTTTCTCAAACCGTTGTCAACGTTACATCAACAGTGTAGCCAGATTGTGCGACTTTTTGCCATTTAGGCTACTCGGAAGAGTGTCGGGGCGACCAATTTTTACGAGTGGTGGCAATTAGGCTACCTCAGAAAAAAAAATGGGGTGATTTTAGATGATTTCGGAATGTGACTATCTAATACAACATTATCTGAGGAATGATGAAAATAACTGGAAACCAAAATGCTTTTAACTGTTCATCACTATTTTAAATTATACATCAGTCGCGACAACACAGGGAAAATAGAGAAATGCTGAAAATTGTTTTATATGGAACCTATAATGATTATTGTGTTTAACGCATTGAAGTTTCGAAAAATGTTTCGTGGTTTTAGTGAATAATGTTCGACTTGAGTTTTTTATAAATGGAAAAACGAAATTTTTGCCGATTTGGGGCTCGTCGAATCTGGCTACACTGGTTACATTTGGCAGTTGATAGTTGACAAGCCTGTGCTTAAACGGTGATCAAGCGAAATAAATACAAAATAATATATAAACTTATAAAAACGAGTGACGAAGATACATCCTTGTCTTCCTTGGAGATTCCTCAACGAAGACCGATGCGTGGAAGAAGAGTGTTCGCCCTGAATTATCGAAAACATAAGATTGGATGCAAATATTTCATGCCTGATAAATCTCAGATGCTTGAAGAACGGATGGTCAATGGGGCTGTTAAGTTCTGGAGTGGCGACCGCGTGGTGGAATACGCATTTAAGGCCTCCGTAGACCGATGACCTGGTCACGGGAATCCGATGTATGAAAGACGCACAGGACCGGTCGATGTGGTGACGCTGGGTAAGTCCTGTATCCAGCAGTCTTTCGGCAGAAATTATGACGATGTTGAGTGAGATCTTCAAGAAAAATATTCAAAAAGTGCCAGTTAATGTGTTTGTGGTCGCGTGGTGCGCGAAAACCGAGTCTTGATCAACAGGAACTATGTGAAAAGTGATGCGCGATAACCAAGGGACATGGAAAAAAGTGACAAACTGGTACACAAGAGATGGGAAAAGAAGACGTGGAAGACGCGAATGAAATATGGGAAAGACCGCTGGTCCAAGATGTACAGGACAGACCCCAGTGGAAACTGTTAGTGGAGTGGAGGCCTATGCCAAGAGGCACACTGAGATTAGGGACATTTTATAAACTATAAACATGTATTGTATAGACTACAGTTTAATATCTCTGATTTCAGAATAAAAGGCTTTATTATGCCGTGCCGTGTATTTATTATTAAACTATTTTATTATATTAATTTATATCCTAGGTTCATTTCTCATCATTGTGTAATTGTTTTCCAAAGTATATACTTCCAAATACGTTCAACCATTAAGGTGTGATTAACAAATAGCCAAACATACAGACTTTCATACCTATATAGAATAGGTATTAGTAGGATCCACAAGACAAGAAGATGTTACAACGATGAAATTGTGTACAGAATTTGGCTTTTGTATGATATGATTTTGGTATCAGAATAATAAAAGACGATAAAAACAACATGATAGGTCTTATTTATTTATTATTTTACAAAATAAGTAGGCAGATAGTATATTGTTTGTTAACACATATTAAAACACAGTCCTCCTTCATAATATCCGACACATATCCAATAGCACCGACCCTGGCTACTACTCTTTTTCTTCGGAGGCTCTTCGATGGCTAGCAAAGCCTTTGATCTTGAAAACCCAGGTCACTCATTAAAAATTGCATCACAATAGTCCATTTTTGTTGGTAAATCACAATTGCAACCAGATTCCAATACAGATGAACAAGGGGCACTTGAGAGATCTTGTGAAATTCTGAGTAAAATATTCTATAGTTCTATGAGGTATCACAAGAACCAGCAACTGCTCGCTCTGAACACATTCACTCCTAGTAATTATAAGCTTAAATTCTTTATTTTGGCAATAACAAATTATATTAGATATTATTTTCTTTCGATAAGACATCATTGACAAAATAAATACGGTTGCCATGACAATCTTGAAGTAATTGACTGGTGCCTACGATCCATTTCATAGTTTCATAATAAGGTTGTATAGATTTCAAATAGATATCTTTGAAATTGCTTCATCACATCATCATCAGCCTATTAATGTTCCCACTGCTGGGACACAGGCCTCCTCTCTATGAGAGGGAATGGGCCGTAATCCACCACGCGGGCCCAGTGCGGGTTGGTGAATGTCACATGTCTTCGAATTTTTGGTTCTAGGACATGCCGGTTTCCTCACGATGTTTTCCTTCACCGTTTTGAAATTGCTTTAACTATGAAAAATCAAGTTATTACAGATTATAACATCTTTATTAACTTGATTTTTTACTCTTGAATAAAGTAATATAATACTATTGTACTTTTTATGGCTGTATAAAATGTATAAATAATATTTATGCAATCTTGTGATGTCTCGGATTTCTTTTGTAAAATGGAACGTAAGGGTGAAAGAGAAAGTGAATGGAACTTTGGCAGGTCCATACATAAGTAGGTACTTACTTAACTGATCTAGGTAGATTCTCAATTGTGAAACGTAAAAAACTCAAACGCTTCCTAAATTATTTGACAATACTCAACTGATTATTGCTGCTTTACTTAAATCAGAAACCGGCCAATAGTGTAATTAATGTGTAAAGTTATATCTAAAACGGACAAAAACACGACAATCACACCAAAACCGCTAGGCGTATTTTAATAAAATCAACACCATCTCAAAGATAATTTAATTATCTACATTTTGATCTGAAGCTTTTTTTTTTTAAAGTCATAGAATAATAAGGAAAGTACAAAAAAATACTAAATTTTGGATCGCGCGGGTGTGAAACGAGTACGCGTTTTGTTCCCTCAAGGTCGTTGGTGTCAGTCGTCGTCTTAAGCTATGAGCTACACAACGCGAAAGGCCGCGAGTTTACCTGCAAGCAACTTGCATGCAAGTTTCATTACATTGCGTGACACGTTCGAACGATTGATCACATTATGCCTCGAAAACCCCCGAAATTTAATACAACTCGAAATGAACTGAACAGATTTTTAGCGATTTCAGTGCTGTTCCCGAAGTAACAGTATTTCATTTATTTGTGACCAATGGATCACCAATGGATCATCATCTGCCTAGCCTTTGCCCAACTATATTGGGGTCGGCTTCCATTCTTATCGGATTCAGCTGGGTACCAGTGTTTTACATAGAGCGATTGCCTATCTGACCTCCACAACCCAGTAACTGGGTAACACGATACCCCTTGGCAAGACTGGTTTCAGATCTCAGGCTTCTGACTACCCGTAACGACTGTCAAAGATCTTCAAATGACAGCCGGGACCAACGGCTTAACGTGCTTTCCGAAGCACGGAGGAAACTCGGTATGTTGAAATGGTCACCCATCTACGGACCGACCTCGTCAAGCGTTGCTTAATCTTGATGATCAACCAGTGCGGCTATTATTATTTAGCCACGAGCTCCTCACCAACAATGGATGCACCTTCATAATGCGCACAGCGAATGAATGGAACTCACTACCTGCGTCTGTATTTCCGAACGCATTCAACCCGAATCTCTTCAAAGATAGAGTGAACAGGCTTCTTCTGGGTAAGCTCACTCCATCGTCGACTGTCTCTGTCACCTATGACCTAGACTAGAGTCAAGAGCAAACCCATAACAAATAAAACAAATAAAAAACTACAAATCTAGGTTTCCTCAAGATTCTTTTACCAGTTAGCATGCAGGTGCTGCATACAACTGGTTACAGGTGGCAACGTGACCTATCAGACTGAACGCAATGCCTGAAAAGAGGACATTGCCATAGGATGACTGCAATTCATTATTATGATATTGCGTTGAGGTCCAGTGGTTAAGACCTCAGCTCTCACCTCTCGTGCGTGAGATATTGTTAACATCCCAGCAAATACCAATGTGACTCTCATTCATTTGCGCTTTCTTAGTTTATCTTGGATATTACTGACAACGGTGAAGAAAAACATCTTGTGGAAACCTGGCGTTCAGTTAGTTTTATCTGTTTGTGATCCATTGGTGGAGTTACTGCAAAAAATAAAAATAAAAAAAATAATACACAAATAAATAAAATACTTACTTACTTAAAGTTACTATGGGACTAAAATCGCGAAAAATCAATTCAGTACACGTCGAGTTATTTTATGTTATTTTATTTTACGGTTTTAGGAAAACTTACATCTAAACAATTTAACACAAATGAGAGTAACAAAAATTTTAGTTCTAAAAACTAAAAAACACGCTTTAATGGTAAGGATAATGGGACAAACTGTTTAAATTATTGCATTGTCATCGGTCCTTGATAAGTGTGCAAAGTTTCAAATCAATCCAACGTTTTGAAGTGGGTGAAAATCACGTTCAAAGATTCCGTTACATTGATACATTGTTACATTGATACATTGATACATAGATACATACATGCCAAGCTAATAAAAGCGTGTTAAAAATAAGGCCAATTAAAAGTTTTCACAGCTAGAAGAGAGCTAGTATAAACAAAAAATTGTAAGTGGGTAGACAGTGTTTTAAGTAAAAATAGTAACATAATTAAAAAGACAACGAATATACAAGATAATTAAGAAACGGCTCCTTTTTAGGGTTCCGTAGCCAAATTGCATAAAACGGAACCCTTATGGATTCGTCATGTCTGTCTTTCTGTTTTATCAAGCTCATACGTGTGGGGTATCTGTGGATAGGTCTTCAAAAATTATATTAAGGTTACTAATATATTTTTTTTTGTAAAATGTGTCCCCCCCCTCTGTTACTTCTAAAATAAGTGAATGATAAAACTAAAAAAATATATGATGTACATTACCATGTATACTTCCATCGAAAATTGGTTTGAACGAGATCTAGTGAGTAGTTTTACTTTAATTCGTCATAAATCGTAAACCGCAATTTACCAAGTACCCTTCGTGCGCGAGTCCGACTCGCACTTGGCCATTTTTTTTTTAAGTCTATGCAAACGTAAATGTATGGGCAGTTGATTTTCGTGATTTCAGTGTTGGTGACATAATAAAAGTTGTTCATAATGAGGAGTACCACGACCCTTATTCAGCAATGAAATGAGCTGTTTTGCTCACGTTTTGGATTTCGGGTAACCCACAACTAGAGTGGGTTTTGTCAGACCTATCCATACAAATCAAGCAGGTCAGCTACTGTCCCCGTTTACTCATAGAAACTGACAGCCCGTGACAATTCTGATTACGGGTTTGACAGCCGAAACTTGTGCAATGGCGTTACTATTAGCAATGGTGAGACGTGCGTGGTAGCAACTTAGCAAGGCCGTGCGAGGATGCGTAGCGATGCTATCAAAATATGTGACTGTTTCCACCGGGTGGGATACTCAACTTAAAAAACCGAAACATCAACAATCAAAATATCAACACCATATAATCAACAGTTTAATTTGTCAATGAATCAGAATAACATTAGGTTTAAACATAAACGGTTGAAAATGTCAACACTTCAGTTGAGCAACGAATGTGAATAAAACCTTAAATTCAGAAACTTTTGCGAGTATCTTGCGTGGTAAAAGGATGCGTAGAGAGACTGTGAAACGGTGTGTAGCTAAATGGTGCGAAGATGCAGACTCTTTTTAGCTACGTGCGCACACTTTTCTCGCTTTTGCGCTTCTCGATTTCTCACTCGCAATCCCCGCACGAAAGCATGGAGAATAAAGTAAATCCATTGGTAGATTTTTTTCTCGTGTTCCGCTTTGCTATCCCGTTCATCTTTGATGGAAAAGTCATCTTTGGTCTCTGCCGGCGCAGCGTTCTGTGCTCAGTAGGTTAAGGATTTCAAAATCTCATCTAATCTACTCCCTCAATATTATTCATGCAACATTCATTATTATTAGTTGCCAGTGCGGACCAGTCCTTTGGCTAGGAGCTAGGCTTAATTGTGTCAATTTAGTGGTATGGAAGAAGAAAACATGTTGCGCCAACCCCAAATAACTTGGGACAAGGGCAGGAACATAATGATAATGATCATAATGATGAATCTCTAAAAATATAAAAAATCATTTAAGAATTGCCAATAATTATAATTTTTTGTTTTGTGTTAACTTATGAAATCGTCAACGCAAGAAGCACGTTTATAGTAGATTAGTTGCCAAGGGCTGTTGTTAGCGACGAGACACAAGTATCATAAGAGGTCAATCATATTTTTAAGCGTAGATACATAAGTTGTATAAAATAAAGAGTAAGTTTAAGCGTAGATGTCATTTAAGTGTAGGTTCGTATCTTTAAATTGTATAATGATTAAGTAGACATCTAAGTTTAGGCTAGGAATAATGAATTGCTGTATTCAGCAAGGCATAGTAGCATAGAATTAATAATAGTTTCACCATAAGATTGGAATGCGACCCGCCTCCCGACGTACACTCGGTTTCAGGTAGAGAAATTCGGCCAATCGCGTTGGCGAAACGATAGCCACCATAGATTTCAGTATTTCGGTGTTTCTAGTGTTTAAATTAAGGTTTATCGTTGAAATGTATTGTAATTAGATAGAATAAGTGTTTCAACATGTATTAGTCATAAGTTCAACATTGTAAGGGATGTTTTACCGCAGAAAAGAGGCAGAGACAGTTCCCAATACCACGCTGCACGGGATACGCGCGAACATGTAAGAGCGCCCTGATTGGTCAACGGTCTTAAAGTCAGATGCTCGCGCAAATTGTAGTGTTGTGGTTGGTTAGGTCAGTAGAGACCACGCTTCCCCGCTCAAGCGGGGGATGCGTCTGTTTTTATAGAGGGCCCACATGTGCGGTCGGGCATTCCGAATCAGTAGCGTCACCAGTGTACATTCTAAGAAAATAAACAACGAGTAATATTCAATCCAACAAGGCTTTCTTTTGTGTCTATAACGCCGCTCAAGTACTCCCGCCAGCGAACCCTATCTAGTCAACAAGTCAACAGTAACATCCAGACAAACAGTCTGCAACAGTGGTCCTTCGAGAAGCCGGATCGGGTTCAGGAAAGAAGATGCCTTCAACAAGAGCCGGAGCAGGACGTTCGAAAACTACAGAAGAAAGCACATCGTCGTCGGGTTGCAGCATGCACACGCCAAGTGAAAACGCAAGTGAGTCAACTATAAGCGCGTCGGAGGCCAGTCGATCTACACATAAAATGTCGCCGCCGCCCGACGCGAATGCTCGCCTAGCAGAGGATGCTGCTGTGAAGGAATCATCCGGAAAAGCTACCTCCAATGCACCCCACACAACTCGTACCATTGAACGAATAGAAGTGTCAAGTCACGCACGCCAAGAAGAGAGCCACCCTACGCAGCAGAACCCGGAAAGAAGTGTTGCTGTGAAATTGCGTCGAGTAGAAGGAAGTACACCGACGTCAATAGAAGGGAGCCTGCAGCGACCGCCTCACGCTAAAAAGTCGACCCGCGACACAGATACACTATCTGTCCGCTCGTCACATAGAAGGAAAGCTGAGGCGCAAGCCAAGCTAGCGGTGGCATTAAGGGAAATGGAATTGGCGGAAACGCGAACAAGAGTGGCTCAAGCAGAATTAGAACTCGCAGCGGCTGAGTCAGACGAAGAGGATGGTGCCGAGCTGTATGAACGAACGCAAGAGGTCGAGAATTGGTTCATTGAAACCGGAGCCGGACCTACAAAGGATCAGAGGCCGGCTGAAATAGAAGAAAAAGGAGCGACATACAAGAGTTAGCCCAAGTGATAATGAAGCTGTCAGAAAAGTCACGCGACATTAACACACCGCGGCATGTTGAGCTCCCTTACTTCAACGGTTCATGTGACGAATGGTTAGCTTTCAAAAGGTCGTACGAGGACAGTGCTGTTTCTTATAGCAATGCGCAAAACCTAGCGCGTCTCAGAAGAGCGTTACAAGGGACAGCTAAAGAAGCAGTACAGAGCCTGCTGTTCACAGCCGAGGAGCCTCGTGAAGTCATCAAGTGCTTGGAGTCAAGATTCGGAAGACCCGGGGCATTAGCATTAGCGGAACTCGACAAAATAAAGAATTTGTCAAAGGTGGGTGAAAACCCAAGCGACATATGCGTTTTCGCAAGTAAAGTGAAAAATGCAGTCGAAACGATTAAGGCATTGAAGAAACCGCAATACCTCAGTTCACCCGAAACCTTGAAGGCCGTAGTCGACAAGATGCCAACCTCCATGAAATTCAGATGGTTCGCTTACCATAGAACCAGAAGAGACGAAGAACTCCAAGAATTGCTGTTAATTGAAGCGTTCTTGGAGATAGAGGCCGATATGTGCGGGGACTTTGCTCCACCTGAAGTGTCTTCGGAGCATAAGAAAGTGAATAGAAAACCCGTACATACAGTCCAAGAAGTATCTTATAAGAAGTCGTGTCCTACCTGTAAAGAAGAGCATTTCGCAATCGAATGCAAAAGCTTTAGAGACGCTAACATCGACGAAAAATGGAACACAATCAAGAAAGCGAGGATTTGTTTCAAGTGCCTACGATTTAAACATTCAAGGCTCAATTGTAAAGCTCCAGTCTGCAAGCAGTGTGGGAGATGGCATCACACTATCCTACACTCCGACAGGCCACCTGTATCGATAGGGAAGCAAATCAACAAAGAAGGCGGTGCGTCAGAAGAAACGGTTGCTTCGATTAACAACGCTAAAGGTGAAGAGAAAGCATACCTGAAAATCATCCCTGTGGACCTCTATGGACCGAAGGGTCATGTTCGTGTGCTCGCGTTGTTAGACGAAGGATCAACAATAACGCTCCTAGACGCATCGATAGCCAAGCAGATTGGAGCTAAAGGGAATCTTGAAAGATTAACGATCGAAACTGTCGGTGGGAAACTAATAAGAAATGATAGTTCGCAAAAGATTGAGCTGAGAATTAAGGGGGCTCATAGAAGTGACAAGCGAACTATCACAGTAAGAACCATCGACGACCTGAAGCTGTCTGAACAGATAATAAATAAGGATACAGTAAGGAACTGTCAGCACCTAAGGACGATCGAAAATCAAGTACTCTACGTCACAGAGAGGCCCAAGCTGCTAATAGGTCAAGACAACTGGGGGCTCATTGTGACAAGAAAACTGAGAAAAGGCAAGCCATCCGAACCTGTAGCCTCCCTTACCAACCTAGGGTGGGTGCTGCACGGATGTGAATCAGGAGCTAACGCCTTAGTGAATTTCACTCACTATGGCAGAGCTACAGCAAGCGAAGAAAGTGTAGAGGAAATTGTCCGTGAAAATTTCCAATTAGAATCTCTTGGGATTCAAAATCGTTCACCGTCAAACGACAGCGATAGAAGAGCTTTAGAAATCCTCGAGAAGACTACGAAGAGAATGGCAAGCGGTCAATTCGAGACCGGACTTCTATGGAGAAGGGAAGACGAGAGCCTGCCTAATAATTATAAGCACGCCCTCCGACGCCTATTCAACCTCGAGAAGAAGTTAGACAAAGACAAAGAGATGCAAGATTCTTACAAGATCCAGATTGAGAATCTGATTGGAAAAGGTTACGCAGAGTTGGCCCCGGCGAACGCGAGCGAAGGGAGGCTTTTCTACTTGCCTCACTTTGCCGTCACTCATCCAATAAAGAAGAAGCCAAGAATAGTCTTCGACGCAGCAGCTAAGTACGAAGGGAAGAGCCTGAATGACGCTTTGTTATCGGGTCCCAACCTACTACAATCACCGTTTGGCGTGCTGCTGCGCACAAGGAAGGGACAATTGCACACGTTCACTGACGCGAGCGAAGAAGCATACGCCGCGGCGGTATATTGGAGGACAGTTGAACCAGACGGAAGCGTACACATTTCACTGATCGCTGGCAAAGCAAGAGTGACGCCAACGAAGCCTGTGTCAATACCGAGGCTAGAATTACAAGCTGCCTTGCTTGGCAGCAGGCTATCAGCCGCGATCCAAGACGAGATGGAATTAGAGGTTTCCAATAAGACCTACTGGACGGATTCTAGTACCGTACTGCAGTGGATCAGGGCAGAACCAAGAAAGTTTAAAACCTTCGTGGCCAATCGACTGGCTGAGATCGAGGAGAAGTCCAAGCCAGACAGCTGGAGATGGCTACAAAGGAGAACCCAGCAGACGACGCCACAAGGGGAATTCCAATTGAATTCAACCATAATGCCAGATGGTTCAAAGGTCTTTCTAAAGGAATTTCTCCGTCAACCAGAAGAAGAGTGGCCATTTCGGGACTTCAAGCCTGAAGATACCACGTCGGAAGAAAGAGGCAAGCTGAAGGTGATGACGATGAAGGCTGTGGAAGAAACCTTCATCGATCTGGGGAGGTTTTCGAGCTGGGAACGACTGCTCCGCACAATGGCAAGAGTTGTTGCGTTCACGCGGCTCTTATTAGAAAAGACCCGCAAGGCGACCTCCGCCGCCGCGCATCGGGCAGACGAGCCCTGGAGACCTCAAGGAAGACGCCAGAAAGATAAGAAACATCCAATCACCAGTCGAGCCGCCAACAAAGAGGATAAGAAATTGTCGTACTTACCTCTGGAAGAAGAACACCTAAGGAAGGCCGAAGAAATATTGCTAAGGATGAGCCAGAACGAGAGTTTCGCGACAGATATAGCAAACTTAAGGGCAGAAAAGCCCTTAGAGAGCGCTAGTCGGCTCAAGAGGATAGACGTCTACATGGGAGACGACGGGATCGTCAAGTTAAGGAGCAGAACAACGAAGTTCCGCGACGAAGGAATAAGAAAAATGAATCCCGTAATTCTAATTGGGAAGCAGACAATCACTCGCCTCCTAATAAGATTCTATCATAACAAGTTTCTTCACGGAAACACCGCAACAGTTATGAACGAGATTCGACAGAAGTATTGGGTCTTGGGCTTAAGAGCAGCTCTGAAGGAAGTCGCGCACCGCTGTCAATGGTGCAAGATGAGGAAAAGTATGCCAGAGATACCCCCGACAGGAGATCTACCGAGCGAGAGGCTGCAACACCATAAATTCCCGTTCTCTTGCACGGCCGTAGATTATTTCGGTCCGATGCAAGTAACCATCGGAAGAAGAATTGAGAAGCGCTGGGGGGCACTATTTACATGCCTCACCACCAGAGCCGTGCATCTGGAGTTGGCACCTTCTCTAAGTACCAACTCAATGATCATGGCGCTTCGACGGATGGCGGCTAGAAGAGGAACACCAAGAATGATATACAGCGACAACGGAACCAATTTTGTAAGAGCCAAGAAGGAGCTAGAAGAAGCCGCTCAAGAGAGGGGCATCAGCTGGAAGTTCATTCCCCCAGGCTGTCCGAACATGGGAGGCGCCTGGGAGAGACTTGTTCGCTCAGTGAAGACAGCGTTGACAGTGGTTCTCAACGAAAGGAGTCCACCCGAAGAAGTACTTCATACACTTATGACCGAAGTTGAGCATATAGTCAACTCTAGACCGCTCACTTCAGTCAGTATGGACTCTGAAGACGAAGAAAGTTTAACGCCAAACCACTTCCTACTGGGGCGATCGTGCGGAGCAATGGCGCCGGGAGAGTTTGACGACAAGGAGCTCATCGGGAAGGCGAACTGGAGAACCACCCAACGACTGGCAGACCACTTCTGGAGAAGGTGGGTCAAAGAATACCTACCTCTCCTAATGCCAAGGAAAGTAAAAGGAAAAGAGACAAACGACCCGAAAGAAAGAGACATCGTGTTGATAGTAGACGCTACCCTACCACGAAACTCATGGCCTCGCGGTGAAGTTATCAAGACGTACCCCGGGCCAGATGGAAGAGTTCGAGTGCTGGACGTGCGGACGACGGGAGGAGTGCTTCGACGACCAACGCGACGGATCGTCGTGCTGGTACCCGCCACCTCGTCGCTTCAAGAAGATGCAGTGCAACGCACCGTGGGGGAGAATGTTAGCGACGAGACACAAGTATCATAAGAGGTCAATCATATTTTTAAGCGTAGATACATAAGTTGTATAAAATAAAGAGTAAGTTTAAGCGTAGATGTCATTTAAGTGTAGGTTCGTATCTTTAAATTGTATAATGATTAAGTAGACATCTAAGTTTAGGCTAGGAATAATGAATTGCTGTATTCAGCAAGGCATAGTAGCATAGAATTAATAATAGTTTCACCATAAGATTGGAATGCGACCCGCCTCCCGACGTACACTCGGTTTCAGGTAGAGAAATTCGGCCAATCGCGTTGGCGAAACGATAGCCACCATAGATTTCAGTATTTCGGTGTTTCTAGTATTTAAATTAAGGTTTATCGTTGAAATGTATTGTAATTAGATAGAATAAGTGTTTCAACATGTATTAGTCATAAGTTCAACATTGTAAGGGATGTTTTACCGCAGAAAAGAGGCAGAGACAGTTCCCAATACCACGCTGCACGGGATACGCGCGAACATGTAAGAGCGCCCTGATTGGTCAACGGTCTTAAAGTCAGATGCTCGCGCAAATTGTAGTGTTGTGGTTGGTTAGGTCAGTAGAGACCACGCTTCCCCGCTCAAGCGGGGGATGCGTCTGTTTTTATAGAGGGCCCACATGTGCGGTCGGGCATTCCGAATCAGTAGCGTCACCAGTGTACATTCTAAGAAAATAAACAACGAGTAATATTCAATCCAACAAGGCTTTCTTTTGTGTCTATAACGCCGCTCAAGTACTCCCGCCAGCGAACCCTATCTAGTCAACAAGTCAACAGTAACATCCAGACAAAAAGTCTGCAACAGCTGTAATGCGAGGGCGCCTATAGTTTCAGGGTGCAATTGGTGCTTACACCCGAGCTAACTATTCTGCTTTACATCTCGATTGTGAGGTCAGTAGAAAAAAACCGGCATTACAAGAATAAAATTGATGACTATTATACACACACGAAGACAAGGCTGAATAGCAAAGCGACCTCTTTGGTCATTGGGCTGAATGTATGATGTCTATTGCCAGTATGATGGTTAGATGTACGCGAACTTTTTGAAAGAAAGGAGTGTTTTTTTTTAAATTACTTACCGCCCTAGAGCTTTTCTAGCTACATTATTACCCTAGAGCGCTAATTAGTCACCTACAAGCCCCATTTGGAGGTATAAGAACCTACTTACCGAACATGAGAGATGTAAAAGGAATTTATTTAACCAACTATCCTTGAAGGTGAAGTTTTATTAGGTCCTTACCAGTTTCTGCCAGCGGCTTCGCCAGCGTGAATGTCGAAAATTATCCCGAGGGACCATATTCCCGGTATAAAAAGTATCCTATGTGCTATTCCTGACTATAATTTATTTATTTATTTATTTAGACTTCATGCACAAAAGGTACAAAGGCTGACTTAATGCCTTAGGTATTCCCTACCAGTCAACCAAGGGTGGTGAAGAGATAACATGGCAGGTGCATTGTATTAAACAATTTAAAAAAAAAAAGTTATTATTAATCTGACTCTGTGCCAAATTTCATCCAGATCCGTCTTTTAAATTTTCGTCTTTATAATTTCAGTGTGATTTGTTAGTCCCCTTGCAAAGCAAACGATTCCTGTTGAAGTGTGGCTTTTTCATCTATTTGATCATGTAATTGAATAAGACAATGAATGAGCCTTTATCTTTTTATTTTTTTTATTTATTTCAACCTTATCTAATTAGTTAATTAGTTTACAAACAAATTTTATCCATAACACATTTTAAACAATGCACTCCTTGTGAATTCACCCAGAGTACAGCTGAATAGATCCGTCTCAATAGCCACAAGGTTGAGCGTGCGGAGTGCACGCGTCAGCGGCGCCTCTCTTAAAAGGTTGGTTCGACTGCGCGGCTCAACTAGCAAGCTCGGCCGCCGGCGTCGCCATACGTACCTGTCCGGAACACACAGACACACGTCCTAAAACAGTTGCATTATGCACCTTCCCTCTCAATATTTTGAAAATATATGAGTCGAGTGCCAGTTCCCTTCTAACCCTCAACTCATTGTATCCTACCATACCTTAAATAAATAATGTTGGGTACATTAAGGGATAAAATGGGTAAACACCGTAATACCTCGTATACAAATATCTAATAAATTTGTTTTGGTTAAATCTTCTTCTCTTGTGTTATGAGAATAAAGCAGCTTTAGACCAACCTGGCGTGCAATCATAATTACGCCATCGTCGCGCAGTGATTGTGGTTAGCCATTAGACATTCATCGTCGGTATTCGATTTATCCTAGATATAGCAGTACATAGGTTGGTAGGTACAAGTCTTGGTCTTCACGTTATACGTGGCTTACCAAGCGCAAATCCCTCTCTACTTTAAAATAGTTAAGTAATTGTGCTTTTTGGCGCTGCTGTTCCTGGCAATTTAGATCTTGTGTTTTTCATTGATTAAAGACAATAAAAAAATTTGGTGGGTCTGGTGGCTTAATTATACTCGCCGCACGGGGCGACCTTCAAGGTTTATCAAATCATGCTCGGTTCGGGGTCTGGTGACCGAAACTCCTCCGTGCCTTACACACCGAGAAAGCATGTTAAGCAGTTGATCCTGGGCGTCATAGATCTTTGACAGTCAAAACTGGTAATTAGAAATCCGAAAGTTCGGCAACCCTTCTTGCCAAGGAGTATCGAGTTACGGAGTACCTAGGTTTTGGGGGTCAAGTCAAAAAGTCGTTCAATTTGCCCAGCCCGAATGTGTAGGGAAAAAAAATTGAGGCCAGCTTCCAGTTTAACCGGATTTAGCTGAGTACTAGTATATTACATGGAGCGACTGCCTATCTGACCTCCACAACCCAGTAACTGGGTAAAACGATAATAATATGATGCCATCTAGCCGGTTTCGGCCTCAGCGACCGCTATCATTGTCTACTCAATATGGTTGAGAGCTCAGATTTGCGGCTCTGTTATGTGCTCTCATGTGACTTGCATATCCACCCTTGGCCAAAAAACTCCGAGCGCAAAGCCGACACGTCAGAACACGGTTAACTATGTGATAAATAGTAGCTGTTGGTGGTCTAGCTTTGAGTTCGTCGCATTTCTGGTCCAATTCCGACCTCCTTCTATCCTCAAAGGCCTGCACCTGCCGCTGAACACGACGTCTCCAGTCGAGCTGATTTTTTGCCTGATTCTCCCATAGTGTGGGGTCAATGTCGCCTCTCTTCATGTGTCTATTCTGAACATCCTTGAAGCGTAGGAACTACCCGCCACGCCTCCATTTTCCTTCCTGGAGTTCAGAATAGAATGTACGCTTAGCTAGCCTTGGAGGATATCACCTATGTCTCCAGGATGCAGGAACAAAGGATCAAACGATACCCCTTGGCTAGAATGGTTTCAGGCTTCTGACTACCGTTAACGACTGTCAAACATTTTCATATGACAGCCGTGACCAAAACGGCTTAAAATATTTTACGAGACACCGTGGGAACTCGTTATGTTAAGAAGGTCACCCATCCACGGACTGCCCTCGGCAAGCGTTGCTTAACCTTGAAGATCGACCTGTGCGGTGTTATTATTAAGACACCAACTCCTCAAAAGGTATTAAGGCTAACGTTTTGTTTCAGATTCTACACTATGGTGATGATCCTCGGTCTACACTCGATGATCTTCATCGGCTATGGATACACGGCGAACCCCGAGTTTATTGAACATGTAAGTTATTAGAATAACCCTAGTATACTTAATGAACCTTAAGTTCCAAGTACTGGGACACAGGCCTCTCCTCTCGATACGAGAGAGTGCTGGGACGTAACTCACCACGCGGATCCAGGTTGATTTCCTAGTATTTCTTAAGAAAAGTTACGCTAAAATAAAAGTTAATAAAATCAAAAAACCCGACTGCTTCAAAAGCGAAAAATGTAAACAAGATGAAAATCTTGCTGTACAGTCGGAGGATATATATTCGCGAACTGGCTGACAAAAACCAGATGTTTCCTCCGATTGCACAGCAAGATTTTCTTCTTGTTTACATCTTTTTAGTTATTTTTTTTTTGAATTTTGTACATTTAAACATAGAAGTGTTGTATATTTTTGAAATCACCTCTTGAAACCCTTTATTTTAAAACCCACCAAGATGGAATTGGAAGAAAAAAAAAATTACCCCACAATATGGCGCCCAACTTTAATGTAGCCATTGACACTCGCAAGTTTAAGATGAATCGATTGACGTAAGAATCATCAAAATCAGCCAACGCGTTTGGTCTCTAGAACGCCACATAGGAACAAACATACATACATAGACTGATAAACACATTAACCTCCTTCGGCAGTCGGGTAAAAAGAAGTCGACATAAAACAGTGCGCACAAGGCAGAAAACCGGGTGTTGTAGTGCAAGTTGTGAGAGGCATGTGTCCAGCAGTAGAATGCGATGAGCAGAGTTGATTCATTGAGTTTCATCATCTGCCTAGCCTTTTTCCCAACTATATTGGGGTCGGCTTCCAGTCTTACCGGATTTAGCTATGTACCAGTGTTTTACATGGAGCAACTGCCTATCTGACCTCCACAAACCTAACTAGGTAACTGGGTAACACGGTACCCCTTGGCAAGACTGATGTCAGATCTGATCTCAAGCTTCTGACTACCCATAACGACTGTCAAAGATCTTCAAATAACAGCCGGGACCAACGGCTTAACGTGCTTTCCGAGGCACGGAGGAAACTCGGTATGTTGAAATGGTCACCCATCCACGGACCGACCTCGTCAAGCGTTGCTTAACCTTGGTGATCGATCCGTGCGGCTGTTATTATTTAGCCACGAGCTCCTCTCGAAATTCATTGAGTCTAAGCCCAAGAAAAAGGTCTAACTTACAGACAGACACAGAATTTTGAAGTGATTATCTGCTATTCATTTAACAGTAACATTGTCTATCTCCAAACGTCTGTCTTGGGTTCCAGACAAATAAGTGACATTCAGCAATAACGATGGTCAAACCATCTTAAATATAATGGCATTGCTAGGCGCACTCGAAACGTCATGTGGACAATCCCAAAAATTTTTGACCCTCTTATGTGTTTTATGCTGAGATCGAAAAAAATGATCCACCATTTTTCACAGAACCATCGTTTTCACAAAAAAAAATATGTAAACTAGCCTACAAATAGTTTAAATACATGTTACAGATACTGCACCAAAAACCACTAAATGCCACCAATTTAACAAAACATTAATTAAATGAATCTGTATCGAAGCCATTAATTACGGATGATGTGATTAATTTAAATCAATTGGTATGCAATTCATGGAGGATTGTGATAAATAATAATATTATTGGGCTAGCAGTGGCTAGATGACCACGCTGTCAGTCTGGGTCGCGGATAAATTTGAAAGAGAGTTACTGCGGCCCTGGCACAAGCAACTGAAGGAACACGGGTGGGTTTGAGTCAGTAAAAGTCTGACACGTCCTTCCGCATCACCCAGAGCGGGAGAAGTCATTGGATGATTTCCAATCCAAAACAAAAAAAAAGATGACCACGTTGTAAATAAATACTATTTTTTTTTAAACAGACTTTTTGTACTGAACGATACTAAACGTAATATTACTTGACAATAAACATCCAATAATTCCGAGACGTGCTCGCTCACAATGGATCTCATCAAAGTCAACCAAATGTAAAATCGATTACTAGTTGCCAGACACACATACGAAAGCAAAATAATAACAATAAAGCTTGAAATAAAAAGTATCTTACCAATGCACACAAAAGAGATAGCGAGGTAGACCGCTGGCATCTTGGATGACGAGTGTCCAGAAGGAAATGAAGAAGTGCGGTCTGTCTATTGACGATGCTTATCAGTGGCACAAGTGGCGCCTCATGACTAAGAAATCTGACCCAGAGAAACGGGCAGTTGTGAGGTAGAAAAAAAAGAGGAAGCGGTCTTTAAACCAACATTAATTATTATTCACTGAGACAACAAATTCGGATAGATCAGTCGGAAGGGTTGGAAGCCTGGAAGTAAATAAATAAATATATCAGCTGGTCTTGCCAAGGGGTATTGTTGGAAATATAACTCAACATAGCACACATCAACGTGATCCACACGGCATTGGCGTGTGGGTGCGCGGCGCGTCGGCAATACAGAGAAACTCGGCCAACATTCCTTCAACGGACTCCACCGTGACATTCGGCACATCTAAATTCAAAATCCATACGTTTTGTCCGGGACAGTTAATTTGTAATTGAACGGCATAATAACCTTCGCATATTTAACCCAGTCCAATATATAGAATTAATATTTGTTTCGGGATATTTACCATCTATATTTAGATTTTGGTTGAGAGCTCGATATTTCGGCACCGTTACAAGCGCCATGATCACGAGAACTAAAGTTTTTGCGGGTGCAAATTCTAATGACTGTGACCATGTCAGCTTAAAAACTTCAGTGCCAATTTAATTCCACCCAGGAGCTAACATTGGTCCTTCGAGCCGGATCATGTATTGGGTTCGATTCCCAACAGGTATCGTATCAAAGTCATATGAGCAGTCACTCTAAAAAATACTGGTATCCAGACTAGAAACGGTTCTGGATTGGCAACCCAAACCGGATACGCAACATTGGAAGGCCTCCCTCTAGGTAGACCAATGACCTGGTAAGAGCTGTGGGAATTCACTGGATGTAAGAGGCACAGGACTGATCAATTTGGCGACGCTTGGTGAAGGCGTATGACCAGCAGTGGACTTCTTTTGGCTGAGATGAAGATCATACAAACAGACCGACTTTCATATTTATACTCATAAGAACTAGCATTACACAAAAATAAGAGATTGTTAGTTTCACAACAACTACTATAGTTAAGTTAAAGCACTCAACTAACTATTTCACAAGTTTAGTACTTTAATAAATCTGTGTTTAGTTATATCCTCGCTGTTAATTTGCTTATGCAACTTAGGGCCTTGTATAATACGGATTGAGTAAATGTCAAGGAGTGATTGTTGTACTGTATCCACATCGTTGAATTGAATGTGAATTTATGAGTACTTGATAATATAATATTTACTGAACTAGGAGACTAATGATGTTTTTAAATTAACAACGAAAAAGAACAAGGATGTTATGGTGGTCCAGTGGCTAAGACCTTGCCTCTAATGCTTGGAAATATGCTGGTCCTGCTACATAGGGCAATCTTTAGTGTAACAAAATCAAACTGGTTAGTCTATATATTCACAATTATAGTATTGTTTTATTTAATTTTATCCTTGTCTTTTCGTTTAAGAAATTGACTCGCACACTGTTCCGTTGTTGTTGAATTAGGTAATTTACCTATTTTTATTTTTTTAAGTTTGTGAAAACCCTGTTCCTATTTATCAAATGAATGAATTTATCTGTTAGTGTTTGTAAAACTTTATATTCGTATCTATACGTAGTATAGTAGTATTAGTCTGGGTGCATCGTCCTCACGTATATGATGTAATGTATGTATGTAAATATTGTAAAAAACATTTTTTTTCTAAAAGAGTATTTGTGGAGTTTCATGTCCGTTCTTCTCTGTGACAAGCTACTTTTCCAAATGGACGGTAGAATCAATTATTATTATTTATAAATTTAAATATTTGGCGTTCAAAAGTGCCGCTTGAAATAAAGAAATTTGAAACCTGCAAATGGGTGTTGCGGTTAGACCCATCTTCATGAGCATGTCGTTGGTTCCAAAGTAGCCAGTAAAAGGTCCCAAGCAGGTAGCGAATTTATCCCTTGTTCATATTCCAAATTAATTCCCGTAGTTTGAACGTAGAGTCCAGGCATTTCTTGGAGTGTTCCAGACCCAAACACCTGCAATATTATTGCGAATTGCTAATGCTATGCAGATGAAGTCACGAGTAAAAGATAGTAGATACTATCATTTCAAAAACTGAGATGTCACTTGAAGAAAGCAATTATGTGGTCAAGGATGAAGCACGCTTACTTAGAGGTAACCTATTCACTCTTGACTTGAAAACCCTCAGGTTATAACTATCAGGAAACATAGACACCAGCAGGGAACTCCACGAGCTGTAGGCACAATGAAAGGTTTAGTGCCTATGAGTGAGATGTCCACCATGTACCGATGACGCATTGCCGTACGTCTTGTAGTTCGATGATGGAAAGGACTAGGCGGAATCAAATTGTTCAATTTGTACGCACACTCCTCGAAATGTAACCGATAAAATCCGACAATTTCAGTTCAATGGAATAACGGAACTATAGTTATTTACAAATAGTTGATAATAATAAAATTACTAATTCAGCTTTGCAATGCATGGCGTATTATTTTCAAGAAGTGTCCAAATCCACGAAATTAGTTTGATCAAACGTAAATAAACATAGAATTGTGTAAATTAGTCCTAACGGTCGCCTTAGTAAAACAGGTTATGCCGTTCATATGCAATAGTACAACGTACCTTACATTTATACAGTATTGCGTTAAACTGCTAGGTAACTGACCGACACTTTTCTTTGTAAAATAGTTTACTATCTAGCCAACCACACTCCATAAATACTCATATTATAAATGCGAAAGTAAATTTTTCTGTCTGTTACTTTTTCACGCTTAAACCACTGAACCGATTTTGATGAAATTTGGTATGGGAATAGTTTGAAACCCTGGAAAGGAGATAGTTTCTATCCCGGAGATCTCGGGGGGGGGGGGGGGTGAAAGTTTGTATGGTGAACCAAATAAAAATAAGCTATTCGAAGTACTAATGCTACGCAGACGATGTCGCGGGTAAAAGCTAGTAATAAAAACGAGTTGTTACTTAATATAGGAACCGTTTATATTGTTACCAACCAAAAATAAAAATAAACACTCCACTTAAATGCAGTTCTAACCGGTTCGTTACGCAAGAGGTCGTTGACATGGCGTCTAGGTCAACAGTTTCGCGGTTAAGTTGCTCGGCGAGTGTGTTTGTTTATTTTGCTTTTTATTCGAGTGCTATTATGAACTAATATGGGTCATGGGTGGCACTTGTTACCTTTTTCGGTATTGTGGTATTTGTTTTGGATGAGTTTGACGGGTTTTGAACCTAGATTTAATAATTGTTCAATCATGAATGAACTTATGAAACAATTAATAAATTAGAAGGAACTAAATAATTTTAACTTGTTTATGTGTCAACACATTAAAAGTCATCATCATTAATCAATTTACGAAGATAAAACTACTCGTGAATATAAACAATTTTTACTATGGTACCGACTCTCAGTATCAGTAGAAATCAATAAGCCTCGTATTCGTACCGCCAAAGTTAAGCATTTATTATTTGGGTATTTTATTGTATTATTAGCGGTCCCCCGACACGAGTACGAGGCTTATTTTTTTATTTTGAGAGATTTTTGACCGTCTCAAAAAACCCTCTCAAAAGTAAAAATAACCTTAGGTTTATTTATTTTTTTATGCTTTTTAGGGTTCCGTGCCCAAAGGATAAAAACGGGACCCTATTACTAAGACTCCTTGATTCGTCTGTCTGTCTGTCTGTCTGTCAGTCTGTCTGTCCGTCTGTCACCAGGCTGTATCTCATGAACCGTGATAGCTAGACAGTTGAAATTTTCACAGATGATTTATTTCTGTTTCCGCTATAACTAGAGTTGCCGCGAATAGTTTTTATAGCGAATAGTCGAATAACTCGATATTACTATTCGACATTAAAAAAAAACATTAAACACATTAAAAATATTTGGCTTTGAGTACCAATAAGAATAGATTTACTATTTTAAGTAAGCTTGCTAAACGATACTTAATCACACCAGCAAGCTCTGTTTATTCAGAAAGACTATTTTCCGAGGCAGGTTTAATTTACGAGGAAAAACGAAACTTCCAGAACGTGCAGAAAAAAATGTTTTTTTGCACCACAATCTGCCTCTGTTGGATTTTAAATATTAATTAAAAAGCCTTACTAATTTAATTTCATGAATATGATAGGCACAGGCACATATTACAGATAATAATTGATATTGTGTATTGTTTTATTAAGGAAAATAATTTAAAAAATGATTATTTTTAACTCATTAGTTCTTTTGTTTTTATTTTCGACGACTATTCGCCGAATGCCGAATAATACTAGCTATTATTCGGTATTCGACGAATATCAAAAAAATTACGAGTAATGCCGAATACCGAATAATAGCGAGTATTCGTGGCAACTCTAGCTATAACAACAAATACTAAAAACAAAATAAAATAAATATTTCGAAAGAAAGAAAGAAATAATATTTATTTGTGACCCGCACAGGAGACACGAGATAAGCAAAACACCAATCATAAAAAAATAAAATAAATAATTACTCCGTGCGAGACCAAAAAGGCTCTTATCTCGGCATGTGCAATCCCATACAACAAACGTGTTTTTTTGCCGTTTTTTGCGATAATGGTACGGAACCCTTCATGCGCGAGTCCGACTCGCACTTGGCCGGTTTTTTAACAACAATTATATACGTACTAGTAGACACGCTTCGATCGACAATCTGTCGAATCAAGTCTTCAAATAAAACTCCGATTCAAAGAGTGAACGGGTCAAACGATTTTCATCAAACATAGCTAAGAACACTCTGGACAAAGTCACTTATTTAATAAAAAAATAAAAAAAACAAAATCGGTTCATCCGTTTAGTAGTTATGATGCCACAGACTAACACAACATACTTTAACACCCCTCTTTTCTCGTCGGGTGTTAAAAAAATATGTTGCATAACATTTTGACGAGAAATCCCATCAGGCATACGGATAATTAAGTTGTAATATCTGATAACACGGTTAATTAAGTTATAGTAATACGGATAATTTAGTTATAATATCTGATAACGGTTGGAGACTCTACACTCGAAGTTGTGGGCGACTATGTCTACCTGGGACAAACGATCCAATTGGGTAGGGACAACTTCTAGAAAGAGGTCAACCGTCGAATCCGACTCGGCTGGGCAGCGTTCGGGAAGGTGCGTGGTATCTTCTCGTCCAACTTACCGTTGTGTGTTCTTATGACCAGTGTGTGTTGCCAGTGATGACATATGGCTCAGACGTGGTTGCTTACAATGGGACTTATCAGGAAGCTTACAGTCACTCAAAGGGCAATGGGGAGGGCTATGCTCGGAGTTTCCTTGCGTGATCGAATCAGAAATGTGGAGATCCGCAAGAGCACCAGGGTTACCGACATAGCCCGAAGAATTGCCAAACTTAAGTGGCAGTGGGCAGGGTACATTGCTCGTAGAACGGATGGCCGATGGGGCCGAAAAGTTCAGGAATGGCGACCGCGAACTGGAAGACGATACCTTGGAAGGCCTCCCACTAGGTGGACCGATGACCTGGTTAAGGTTGCGGGAAGGCGCTGGATGCGAGACGCACGGGATCGGTCAATGTGGCGACGCCTGGGGGAGGCCTATGTCCAGCAGTGGACGTCTTTCGGCTGAAATGATGATGATGATGATCTGATAACAATAATAAATTACGATTATCAGTACCTCCATTTAAAAAAAACCTAAACTTAACTACAATCAATTAACTGCAACCATTGCAACGTGAAGCCAGTAACCACAAAGTGGTGTAGCAACCGCAATCATATAATAAAGTACGTAGCTTCCGTTCTACTCGCGCGCCAGTTAGCACGGTCGGGAAAGTGATTGTGTGTTTTTATTTGAAATTGGAATAGTGTTAGTGGCCTGCTACAAGGCAAGGGCGATCATTGTTTCATGATAAAGGGCGACCTTTATATCAACGGCCGACATGTTTGTATCAGTCAGTACTAACAAAGGTTGTGGGTTTTTATCCTGGCAAATGCCAACTTGCTCAAGACAGGTTGGTGATTTCAAACTTATATTAACTATAAGTGCAGGTTTTCTCACGATGTTTTCTTCACCGTTCTCAGCTGAAGTCTGAGATAAACTTAGAAAGTGACTTAAGACGAAATGCGGTCGCAGACAGCCGACTGAACTTCCTAAGTAAAAAGTCATAATTCTAGATTTGGCTCTCGCCTATTGCCTCCTCCAATATTCATCATCATCATATCAGCCGAAAGACGTCCACTGCTGGACATAGGCCTCCCCTTAACGTCGCCACATTGACCGGTCATGGTCTCCTAGGCATGGATTTGACATCCCGTCTCAATTTCGGCGCCTCCATTGAGTACAAAGCCCAAATTGCGGCCAAAAAACTAGGCATCCTAAATAGAGTGAAGCGATAATTTACACCTGGACAGCTTTAACCCTATACAAAGCGCAAGTCCGATCCTGCATGGAGTATTGCAGCCACCTTAGGGATGGCTCAGCTAAGTATCAGCTTGCCGCGCTTGACTCGGTGGGACGCAGAGCCAAGAGGCTCATTTGCGACGTTGAGCTGGCGGATGCCAAGCTTGGCTCATCGCCGCAAGGTTGCCTGCTTGTCGGTCTTCTACAGACTGTACTTCGGTGAGTGTACTCAAGAACTCCACGACCTCATCCCACCAGCCCCCTTCTACCATCGGACATATAGACGCACTGCACGTTATCAGCCTTACTTTGTTGCCATTCCACCAATTCGCACCAAGCGCTTCCAAACATCCTTCATAATGCGCACAGCGAATGAATGGAACTCACTAACTGCGTCTGTGTTTTCGAACGCATTCAACCCGAATCTCTTCAAAGTGAGAGTGAACAAGCTTCTTCTGGGTAAGCTCACTCCATCGTCGACTCTGTCTCTGTCACCTCTGACCTAGACTAGAGTCAAGAGCAAACCCATCAGAAAAAAAAAAAAAAAAAAAAAACTTTGGCTTTTCTCTCAATCTTTGTCCATATTTTGATGTCTGATGATAAGGCCAGTTTAGAATACTCGTGTGTGAGTCTATCTGATAGCAACTCCACCTCAGCGATATGCAAGCCTCCTGATTAATTCATCGAGCCATTGGAGAGCCTTCCACGTCTGGACACGCGCTGCCGTGGTCGACCTGAAAAACTCTAAACAGACTCCGGACTCGGGTCGACCGCAGCAAAGACAACCTCTACAGGTGGGGTTTCTCGGATGGCTCTAGTCTTCAGAGATTGGGCGGCATATCTTCGCAGACCATGGCCTACCTCTCGGAGTGCGCAGCATGCCGTCACCTGTACGTGTACAGACCTTATGACTGCGTCACTTGAACGGTGTTACCGTGGCTGAATTGTAGTCCAAACATAATATTTGTTTTTTATCCCTACACCGCACGTTTCTTTTTTTTGAAAAAAATCTAAGCACGTCCTATTTGTGGTCTAGAACACGGGAAGTACAGGTAAAATGAAAAAAAACTAATAGTAATAGAGAAAAATGTTTTTTTTTATTTAGTTCCATATGTGGCACAATATGCAATGACCTACCTAAATTTGCTAATCTAACTAGAGGTGAAACAGACGGAAGCAGTTTTTGTCCTTGTTCAAACAAACTTCGACTCTGCATTTTTCGCACACAACAAACGACTTTCCTTTGCAGCCTGGGTTCTTGCATCGCTGGCGCTTCTGTCCCCACATAGGAAAGTGCTCGACTTCATCATACCTGACGTCACGAGTAGGAAGAATCGCTACATTAGCTCTCATTATTTTTGTCTCTATCAGATCATTACTTGCAGAAGACGGCCGGCCTTTTTTCTTATTCATTGGTGAACCACACATACAGAGGCTCTTTGCCACTTCAAACTTGAAGTCTTTCAACTTCAGCGGCGTAGCTCTTTGTCGCATCTCCCCAACTCTTCTGTATAGCAACCAACTATTTATGGTGGCTATGTCGAGGTGGCTCTAGATCGGTTTGCCCACAAAACTCACGGTTTGTTGGATGGAAATCTTTTTTTTTCCAGATGATATTTCACTTTTTTCTGGCGATGGATGCAGCAGGTGTAGGGACAGCGTCTTTTGGTGCAGTAGACGTGGAAGATATAACTGTTGATTGACGTGTTCGTGAAGCTGTTGATCTAGATGAACTTGGAACAGCAGGAATTGAACCACTAGGATTTGATATATGCTGCTGCATATCACCATCATAGGACCCTGATAATGGTACAGCGGATTCATACCTGTTCGGTGAAACCAATTGCTCTTCGTCATCCGTATTGCTAAACGTTTCACAAAGGTTGTTGACGGTAGATCGAATTACGGCAATGTCATCGTCACTTTCAGAGCCTGAGGAGTCTTGTTCATCTGGGACTGAATGCAGTGTAGGGATTCATCATAATATTGACTGGAGAGGGCTAGGCATCAACGTCAATGGTGACTACATCACTCACCTTCGGTTTGCCGACGATATAGTGGTTATGGCTTAGACTATGGAGGACTTCAGTACAATGTTCGATGACCTCAGTAGAGCTTCCGAAAGAGTGGGTCTTAGAAAGAACATGGACAAAACAAAGGTGATGTAAAATGCTCATGTTACATCCACTCCTATCAAGGTCGGAGACTACACTCGAAGTAGTGGACGACTATGTCTACCTGGGACAAAAGATCCAGTTGGGTAGGGCCAACTTCGAGAAAGAGGTCAACCGTCGAATCTGACTCGGCTGGGCAGTTTTCGGGAAGTTGTGCGGTGTCTTCTCGTCCAACTTACCACAGTATCTCAATACGAAAGTCTATGACCAGTGTGTGTTGCCAGTGATGACATATGGCTCTGAGACGTGGTCGCTTACAATGGGCCTCATCATAAAGCATAAAGTCACCCAAAGGGCAATGGAGAGGGCTATGCTCGTAGTTTCCTTGCGTGATCGAATCAGAAGTGAAGGTTGCGGGGATCCGCTGGTTGCGGAACGCGACGGAGACCGGTCAATGTGGCGACGCTTGGGGGAGGCCTATGTCCAGCAGTGGACGTCTTTCAGCTGATATGATGATGATATTTGCCATCGACACACTAAGAACAAGAAGTATATATGTGCTTGGCTTCTCAAATTCAGTCATTAAAACGGGGATTCTGTTGTTTTCGGTGGCATACACTTGATGCTGAATTAAGCTAATCAGACCGGACGACAATGATATGATCATGGTGATATTGACACTAAACAAGAGATCACCAAAATTGTTCACCGCTTCCGTGTCAACTGGTCTGAGAACCTACCCATAAAGCCTGGTGTACACGAGTCAAGTTAACGGAATAGTATCACGGTAGAGACAATACTAACAATGCTACTAGCTATACCAATGTAGACATAATTGGGAGAGTAGAGTACTAAAACTTGGAAGAGTAGAGTGAGTAGCTCCGCGGGCAAGCTACTTTACCACTTGCCTTATCCCACCCCGGCCACGCCCACTCTACTCTAACGCACACTTTACCGCCTACTCGACCCATGTATACGTATAGTTGAGTATATTGAGTGACGATATTCGAGCGACATACGTGGCGTTCTAAGAAACGCTAGTTAAGACGACGACTAACGCCAACGACCTTGAGGGAACAAAACGCGCACTCGTTTCACACCCGCGCGACCCAAAATTTAGTAGTTTTTTGTACTTTCCTTATTATTCTATGACTTTAAAAAAAAAGCCTCAGATCAAAATGTAGAAATTTAAATTGTCTTTGAGATGGTGTCGATTTCATTAAAATACGCCCACCGGTTTTGGTGTGATTGTCGTGTTTTTGTCCGTTTTAGACATAACTTTACAAATTAATTATACTATGTTTTACGAATAAAACTCAAAATTTGCTCATATCAAATTATTAGGAAAATAGTCTAATATAACATATATTTTTTTCATAAAATTACGCTTAGCCATTTAGACGTGATTCTCATTTTAAAATCAGCTACTCAAGGGAATCGGCGCCTTATATAAATTTACATGTAGACAGTTGCTCTACTGAAATTGGTAGAGTATCACGCTAGTTGACTCTAGCGTTACCTCTACCCGTGTACACCAGGCTTTACTCAAATCTTTGGATATTGCAAAACGGTTGGTTGACACTTCAACTGACTTAAGAGTCTGGCAAACGAAAGTAGACACTCGAATTATTTGAAATCTTTTTATATGGCAATGTTATACTAATGTCAACCCCAATTTTCCGTATGATGCTACTAAGTTGATGCTTTGTTTTAATTCGTAATCATTATTTATATTTTTGTAAAAACATTTTCTCTATTTAATAATTTAAAAAGTTTAATTATGAATGTAGAAAACAATGATTCCTGTGACTCTTATGAATCTTTTCATATGAAAGTCTTAGATTCAGATTTTGATTGATAGTGAATAAACCAAAATTATTATAGAATGCTGTTGTTTTTTTTATTCAGATTGATATATCTAAAGTATTACCTACCGAAATGTACCTATAGTATTTTTATTCAGACGAAGTAATATAAATAATTCTAAAGTATCAAATTAGGTTATTCCAGGTATTGCATACTAGTTTTTGGGGTTGCTATGCTGATATTTTTTAAATTTGCCGCGCTTTTTCAGTCTCCACTTTCGTTTGCCAGGCTCTACCTGACTTTTACCTTAAGGCCGTACCCTGACCAAAAAATCATCATGAGATATGAGCATTCCTATTAGCCTAGCGGCACTGGTGGCGCATGAATTACGGCAGTGAATACGCTCAGATTTTAGAATAAAATCTTTATAAAATCGAATATTGGTCTAATGAAAAAAATAAAACTTACAAAATGTTCGTTATCAAATTGTCTATCCATTAGTGTTAGTTTAAAAAATAATTAATGAATACTTTACGAGGAGATGCATGCTATCAACAATTATTTCACATTTTTATGGTTTTGTTGGAAGGAGATTAGTGACACTTAACCATCTTTAAAAAAAAAGTGTACTACAATTTTAGAATCAACATTATGTAGAAAGGACATGGCCAGATTCTGCCCTACAATCAATTCAGAATACGTTAATGTACAGTAATTATTAATATGTAAAAATTACTTTTAAAAGAAATTAAAATTAAACGCAACAATTGCATTTCTCTAGAACAGGCGACAAAAATATCCAAAAAATATGTATGTTAATTGTTTTGGAGCGGTTTCTATGCAGTGCATTTGCGTTTGAGAGTGATTGTCAAATGTCACTGTCATTGTCAAATGTCACTGTCAACTGTCATTGCCAAATGCCAACTGTCTCTAACAACTGTCACTTAAACGCGATATCATTGCTAATATTGCTATTCAAAATGATTCGGCATTTTTTTTGTTTCCCTATACAGTGTCTCTCGCTTCTTCTCTGATCATAAAACAAAAACTATTGGAAAGCCATACCTCTAAGCTTTAATACGACGTACTGTATGTCAATGTACATGAATATATTTTGTTAGGGCACAGCTCCATACAAATTCTGGCCATGTCCTTTGATGTATTTTTATTAATTGATATTTCTTTTTAAATAAAGAGTAGATAGCTCTTGAAAACTGCACAAAATTGGACTAGCGCGGCGTTTTGCTCGGGGACGCGCCTTAACAAAGGATAAGCATTCCCATTCCATCCATCGAACATCATAATATAAAATTTTTCCTCTAATTTATCATCATTCTCAAAACATGATGCAAAATAAATATTATATGAGCAAATTGATCATGCGATTAACGTCAACGCTAGCGGCAAATGACAAAAAAAGCTACTACTTTAGCAACCTTCTTTACGGTTAATGGTTTTACTAAGAACATTGCGATGTGCAATAATGTGACGTCATCTTAATGCCTAAAATTGCTTGTTTTAGGTGCTTCATAATATTTTTGGTGGACTGAAAAAATAATGATCACTTGGACTACTTCCTTTCACAAGAGTACTTATTATAATAAGTATTCTCAGACAGCCAGGTTCTGTTACGCATCGAACATCGTCAATATGCAGTGAAAAAATTAGCATAATGATTATTTTAATCACTAATTAGGAGATTTTTACTCTAAATTTAAATCGGACGTAGAAAATTTGAATACAATATGAACATAACACCTCGCATGTAGGTATTCTTCGAAATACTCTGCACTTATTATAAGTAAAAAATGAATAAATAAAAAAGTCATCGAACTATAATAGTTCGCCAACTTTTTTTTTTTTTTGTCTATAGGCTTGCGTTTGACCACTAATCTAGATTTTTCATTTCGCCTCTTTCTCTGACTTGGTTATACAGTAGAAGAACACAATAACGATGACCTCTTATGTAAAACCAAGTCGGTTAATTTGTTTGTTTGTGCCTTAATTATAAAGGAATCAACGGAATAAATTGTCCGACTAGGTTTTTGACGACTTTTTGCGGTAGAAGAACTGCTTTGCGACACTATAATTTTTTTCATGTTATGTTTTTGTATGGGATTATTGTTTTGCTATCTATGTTGAGTGGCTTCCACCTCCACAACCCACACGCTGGGTAACACGATACCCTTAGTTTGAAGACAGGTAAAAAATACTAGAACCAAATATTCAAAGATATGTGACATCTACCAACCCGCACTGGGCCCGCGAGGGGGATTACGGCCCATTCCCTTTCACAGAGAGAAGGCCTGTGTCCCAGCAGTGGGATAATTAAAAAAAGCTGATGATGATGATGTAAAAATTATTATTGTATTTCTCTTTCCCAGTCGTACGATGATTTCTTCAAGTCCCTGCTCTTCAACGCTCGCGTGATAGTGCAGATCTTCTTCGTGATGGGAGGGTTCCTCATGGCTTACAAGATGCTGGTGTACGCTGAGACTCATCAGTTTACTCTGAAGACTGTTCCTATGGCGCTGGTGAATAGGTGGCTCAGGTAAGATGCGACTCGTGAGTCAAAACATATAGCTAGATTAGTCAACAATAATCTTTCGATGTTGGTCAAGATTTAAAGTTATTAGTGCTGAGCCGTGGTGGCCCAGAGGAAAAGGCCCTCTTTACTTTGTGTAAATTATTTTATCTCCACTGCTCAAAAAACGGTCAAGGAAAAGATCGTGAGGAAACCAGCATGTTCTAGAACTAAAAATTTGAATATCACCAACCCGCACTGAGCCTGAGCGGAGAATTAAGGCTCATTGATGGCCATTGATGGAATTATAATAAATTACGGTATAATAGTCATTTGGTGTCGTAATCGTGTTTGATTTTGATTTTGAGCAACTGAGTCATGGATACGGTGCGAAAAAATCCTCACCTCACCTTATGCTAGATATGGGTCGCAGATAAATTTGAAAGAGAGTTACCGCGGCCCTGGCTGAGGAACACGGGTGAGTTTTAGTCAGAAAAGTCTGACAGGGCGTGTTCCCGCTTCACTCAGAGCGGAAGAAGTCATTGGACGATTTCACAAATAAAAAAAATGCTAGCTATCTGTTAGATCTTCATAACAAGTTACTTTCTTTTTTTATTAATGATGCTAACGTTTGACCTCTATCTCACCTGATGGTAAGCGATGAAGTATTTGACGGTGAAGCACTCTTGCCTAGATGTAACCTATTCACTCTTTTGCAGATTAATGCCAGCAGTTCTAGTCGTCATGGGTCTGGCTATGACCTGGGTGCCCCACTTGGGCTCTGGCCCCATGTGGGATGCGGTAGTGAGGAGAGAACGCGACATGTGTCGTATGAACTGGTGGCAGCTAGTCATCTTGAGCCCTAATCTGTTCCCGTTCGAGAACCTGTGTTTGCCTCAGGCTTGGTATGTTTTATAATACATTTACTATTTTACTCTTAGATAAATAGATAGCAGGACTTCCCTTTGCAGCACTTGGACTCTCATTTGGCCTGTTGTGCGTGAGGTTTCTGGCTAACATAGTCAGCTTAGTTAAACCCAAAAACACAGAAGTGTCCCGGAGATTTCGCGAAGCGACCACACTGTTTCGAGGATTACGGCACGTTGAGGAACCACGGCCTCGCAATCCAGGTTGACTTGGGTGGCTGATTCTTCGGCGTCATAGCAGCCCCTGAAAAGTAAGCTGTCTATGCCTATGTTGAAAAGATGTTTGTTAAAGGGGGTTATGGCCCGAAATTATCCCTATGATTATTCTAAGGTTATTTCTACTTTTGCTGAGAAGTTTTTTGGTTAATCACGGCTTTGCATTTCATAAAGCTATTGTACCATCATTGTGCCCTGCTTAGACCATCACTCTTATTATTAAAATCTTGATGCTGTTTAGCAACCTACTTATTTTTTTCTGTTGATAATTTAAATTTAGTTTTTTTACAAATAAATCCCTTTATCTACCTACACTCACAACGTATCGTTGTGTGTTGTGTGTTGTTCCAAATATGAATTCAAAAAATATTGTATAAACACGTACTTTTTTGTGGATACCCAAAATTAAAAAAATAACATTACAGTGCAACATTTTCCTATATTTCAAACAAATGCATCATAAAATAACTTTTTTAATTTTTATAGCACACTTTTACTTTTAAATTTATTGGCGCGTATGGGCTCATTACTTAATGTAGAAAAATTGTGTCATTGCTTATGGATGCGCGCGCTTCGCAGTCATGCGCAATGAGAAACTTGCCATACCACATATTTTTCCGTTTCCACTTTTGTTTTATTTTAACTGTATGAGTGAAGATAAAATAGCGTATGCAACATCGTATAATTAGGTAATAAAAGACTCGTGTGATACTCTTATCACACGAGGCCTTGTAATAACCCTTATTTTTTGACCGTTGCTTAAACTACTATTATTTCAGGCTAATTTATATATTAATAATGTAAAGGATATTGTTGGTCATAAAGATATAAATCATAGCTTGCGTTTTGTTGTTTTGAATGTATATAAGAAACGACTACCCACTCTTGAACACTTGAACAGAAATATTCTGGGCTCACTCATACCATTGTAGGCCCCATCCATAATTTACCATCAGGTGAGGTTACGGGTGAAGAGCTGGCCCATCAATAAAAAAGCGAGCATCTTTGTGGCCTACCTGGAAGTCCCTGAACCGTCTGTCGACTGTCCCAGAACCCAAGTAGGAAGGTGTAAATCAAACCTTGCAAAATAGGGCTACCGCGATGAACCAGCAGCGGGGTGTGGGTGTGATCTAGAGTCGCCGACCATGCTGCACCTCCTGTCCTGTCCTCTATGCCCCAAAAACTGCAACCAAGGTAATCCATACGTTGCCATTGAAGACTTCGTGGAAGTGATTAAGTTTTGGCCCAAACAAATTTGATCGATTGTCGTGCCAGCTAAGAAGAATGAACTAAACCCTTTTTAACAAAAAAATTAACCGACAAAATAATGAAATGATAAAAATAAATCCTAATCGGTTTAAAATTGAAAATTCAGTGGGTAAATTGTCAATCAATCCTTTTTTTCTACCTTTAAGCGTGGATATTGTTTTTCAAATTTAAATGGGACCAACTTTGAAGTATATATACTCTTACCAATAAAAAAAGAATTTTTGAAGTCGGTCAAAAAAAAAAATATCGGGGTATAGTCGGGAAAAAGTTATGCGTGGTCATACATAAAAAAAATATACAGGTCGAATTGAGAACCCCCTCCTTTTTTCATCGGTTAAAAATGTCGGTTCCTTTCGTAAATCAGCTTTCCACTCAGAAGTGTGTTGACGAAACTGAAAAATACTTCATAAAAGATAGCTTGATCTCTGCGACAGCTGTCAGTATCAATACAGTTACCTTAATAAAAATAGCGCTTGACAGGCTAACAATAACGCTTACGAGTATACGTCAGTTTGACATATGTCGCAGAGATCAAGCTATCTTTTGTGAAGTATAGATGTTTTACGATGTTTTCTTTCTCAGTAACTCAGATGTGTCTAATGTAAATAAACAGACATTTTACTGTTGTAATTCAACATTTTAAGAATTAAATTACCTACTTAAATTTTATATTCGGCCAGTAACTAAACTAATTGGTCTAAAAAGACCAGGCCCTCGTTCCGCGTCATTGCGATTGCATCAAAGCAAACTATTTCATGGACACTACGAGCAAATTGCCACATTTGAAGTTTACGCGTCTCTGATTAACGTAAGCGTTTCCCTTTTCCTTCAGAATTAATTGTTTATTGTGGAGTTTTGAGTGGTTTTATTACTGTTTGAGTTCATTGACCACTTTAATGAAGACAGGATTTTAGCGATAAACTACGTTACTTTGGAGGTCTTTTATTGCGTATTGTCCGGAGATACTCTTCAAAATATAAATGTCCATATGAAGTAATGGTATTCTGCTGCATCTGGGTAGACTGAAAGTTGACCACAACATAGAAGTCGGTATTTTTTTTTTATTAAAAAGTTTTTTTATTTTCCACTTTTTAGTTGTACCTACGTACGGAACCCGAAAAATAAGGTTATATAAGTATGTATGTAAAATAACGCTTTGAGTTTAGAGTTTAAAACGAACCAGATTGCTATTGAAATTCTGGTAAAATGCCTAACAATTTGTGCAACCAGCTAGTCTTTGCATTGATGAATGTGTTCCTTCCTGCCAAACCGACGTTACAATGTAAATTATGCGGTCACTTACCAACATGACGTAGTAATATGTGTAGAAACACAGGTAACCAAGTTTTTGTAGATAATAACACCAACATTTTCAAGTTTACTGATAAAGTAACCAGATTGTTGTGAAAAAGAATCCGACGAATTGAGAATAAAAAACTGGCCAAGTGCGAGTCGGACTCGCGCACGAAGGGGTCCGTACCATTATCGCAAAAAACGTCAAAAAAATCACGTTTGTTGTATGGGAGCCCCCCTTAATATATTTTATTTAAATTTAATAATTATTATTTTTTGAAGTGAATATACAACTAAATATTCTGTGAATATTTCAAGCGTCTACCTGTTGCCGTTATTAATATCGAGCAAAAAACGGGAAAAAAATCACGTTTGTTGTATGGGAGCCCCCCTTAAATATGAATTGTATTATGTTTTAGTCTTTGTTGTTATAGCGGCAACAGAAATACATCATCCGTGAAAATTTCAACTACCTAGTTATCACGGTTCATGAGATACAGCCTGGTGACAGACGGACAGACAGACAGACGGACCGCGAAGTCTTAGTAATAGGGTACCGGTTTTACCCTTTGGTAACGGAACCCTAAAAACAGTCTATGTTAAAAAAAACCTAATAAAACAAAATACAACCGTTTCTCTGCACAATTTCATGCGTAACTTCGTTAGGCAAAACAAAGACGAATAATGACCTAAAATGACTCACTTATGTTTTACTTTCTTATTTTTTTTCTATAACTAACACTTCGAAGGCTAATCCGCTTTCCCTGAATCTCACTTGACCTCCATTGCATTAAGCACTCGTTTTTCAAACAAATATTGAATATCACATACATAAAACAAATAGTAAAAACGACACTTATTACGTAAGTACCAAGGTTTATTTTACCATTGCGTAATTCAGGGTAAATGTCGTCTTACACCTTGGTTTTAGTTGAATTTGTAATTGCAGTTGAGACATTTTAGGAAAGAGGGTATCTCGATCTTAAAATCGTGCTCAGTCGTCGGGTTGGTAGATACTATTAGTGGTATTTCCTTGACATAGTTGATGGTAAGCGGCAGTGGCGGCTGGTGGATCATAGTAGTGGTAGTGCACTTTGCCGTCTCACTGGGTAATTGTGTTAGATATGCTAAAATTCACAGGAGCCTATATAAATCGGCAAACCATCTCGCTAGCGACTTCTAATTCGACGCCAACGCCATCTAGTTACGTCTTTGTACAACTTTTAATGTTGGTACTCGACCCTAAGATAAATTTCGTTCGTCAAACCTCGCCCACTCTCGGTAATCTTCGGTTTTCTGGTGCGGCGCACGAGAATGGTCATATTTCGCCGTACATTTTCTATTGAACTATCTCTGTCTCACGCGCCAGGCGTTTTCGCTTGTTTCTCATAGAATTGTATGAACTCTCGCCGTGCGCTTTAGCCTAGCGCACGGGGAGTATTTTTTACAGCAATATACGTCTTATTACTTTAGCAAAGAGCTTAAATTTGTTCGTCATAATTTCGTATATATTGAATAGATCGTTAATCAGATATTATTAAACATTTTTATTTTATTTCTAAACCTTTTTAAATCTGGCAGTTCAGTGCACGAGTGAACTTAAAGTACAGCCGCCTCTGGTAAGCGGTGACAATAGTTTTATTACCCTAGATCGTGGAAAAGCTAAAAAGTGGAATGCCATGCCGGAGTCTGTGTAGGTTACTTCTAGCCAAACTTGTTTCACCATCGACCACATCATCGCGTACTTTGACCTACGTGTGAGAGTGGTCAAGCACGAGCCCACAATATTACAAAAAAGTTAAGGCGCCTCCCCGAGCAAAACGCCGCGCTAGTCGAATTTTGTGCAGTTTTTAAGAGCTATCTAATCTTTATTTAAAAAGAAATATGTATTAATAAAAATACATTAAATTTCTACATAATGTTGATTCTAAAATTGTAGTACACTTTTTATTTTTAAGAGGTATATGTGTCACTAATCTCCTTCCAACTTAACCATAAAAATGTGAAATAATTATTGATAGCATGCATCTCCTCGTAAAGTGTTCATTAATTATTTTTTATACTAACACTAATGGATAGACAATTTGATAACGAACATTTTGTTAGTTTTATTTTTTTTAAAAGACCAATTTTCGATTTTATTCTAAAATCTGGGCGTATTCACTACTGTAATTCATTCGCCACCAGTGCCGCTAGGCCAATAGGAATGCTCATAACTCATGCTGATTTTTTGGTCAGGGTACGGCCTTAACCAACCCGACCGAAAGTTACCCGACTGCTTCAAGAGCGAACTAAAAAGATTTAACATCTTTCTAGTTCGCTCTTGAAGCAGTCGGGTTTTTTGATTTTATTAACTTTTTTTATTTACAACTTTTTTTTGAATGTTTTTAAACATATAAGTGTTACATATTTTCGTAATCACCTCTAAAAACCCTTCATTTTGGTATCCCACTCGATGGGTTTCAAAGAAAACAAAAATTGCAAACCCTACAATATGGCGCCCAAAATCCGCCATGTTTCTTTTTTTTCAACGGCACTTATCTATTATCACTTGGGCAGCCAAGACCTATCTAACAATATCTTAATTATAAAATCCGTCAAGTGGTTTGAAAGATACGAGGTAATAAAGAATATTACATACATACATACATACAAGATACGCGCGAAAAACATAACCCTTTCCTTGCAGCCGGGTAAAAATAGGTTGGAAGAACCTGGACAATATCTTAACCAATATTATAAACACCAAAGTAACTCTGTCTATCTGCTACCTTTTCACGCTTATACCACTGAACTGATTTAGATGAAACTTGGTAGATAATTTTTATCCCGACAATCATCCATCATTGTGTCTCGCAGCCACAATTTTGCTTTAGTTTACGTACGTATAAAATATAAGTATAATATATATTTTTATGAATCCATATTTTTTACCTAATCTATAGCACCAAGCGCTTCCAAACATCCTTCATAATGCGCACAGCAAAAGAGTGAAACTCACTGCCTGCGTCTGTGTTTCCGAACGCATACAACCCGAATCTCTTCAAAGTTAGAGTGAACAGGCTTCTTCTGGGTAAGCTCACTCCATCGTCGACTCTGTCTCTGTCACCTCTGACCTAGACTAGAGTCAAGAGCAAACCCATGACGAATAAAAAAAAAATGTTTAAATAATGTAAACGTGCAATGAAAATATTTCAAACATAAATAATTACAAACAACCCACAAGTGTCCAATAAACACAATGAAATTTCGTTGGATTCAAATATGTAGGTACATTTATTCAAAGCCATATTTTATCGAGTAGGCAATAGCAAATAGCAAAATGTCGGCATTTGTTTGGTTTTACTCAACCAATTCTAGATCCAAGCTGAAAATAAGTAGATGTTACTTATTTTCCGCTTAAAGGTTTCTATTTTGTGCGCGGGGTTAAAATGCATTTTATATCAACCGACAACACGTGCGGAAGAGATAGATGCTGTGATGAGCAGTAGGAAGCTAGTTCGCGTACGAATACACACTTTTGCAAATTTGTAGCAAAATGGATAATGATTTAGGACGAAACCTTAAAAAAATTTGCGCGCGAAATTTTAAAAACAGTTTTTTTTTTTTATTGTCTATAGGCTTGCGCTTGACCACTATCTCACCTGATGGTAAGCGATGATGTGGTCGACGATGGAGCATGCTTGCCTAGAGGAAACCCATTCACTCTTGACTTAAAGACCCCTAGACATTTGGCAGTCTCATGAAAAAACGACTAAATCTATCTGTTTAAAATAAAATTATATGCATTGTTGAACTACTAATCTATCCCTGTATGGAGGCCGTTTTGCAATTTTCCGTCTTCTTATGGTATTTATTTGCACCCAAAAATGCGTTAAAATTAGTGTCGAAATGTGGAACTTTCGACGCTCATAACTTTCCAATAATTTCTTTTTTTACTTTTTCGTTTCCATACAGGGCTAGATAATGATGACGCAAATTGATATCACTTTTTATTTTGAACGTACATCGTCAAACAGTGGAATGATCCCTAGACTACTTTTTTATGGAAGAATTTTCGACTAGTGTAACCTTAAGGGGTTCCTGCTTATCATTAGTGTCATTTTAATTAAATACTTACCTATCTAGTTCATATTCTAGCAGGAAATGTAAGGCTTTTTAATTTTATTTTAGTTTTATCTAAAGTTTAAATACTGAAAGAAAATGTAATAAAAGTTTAATAATAAATACCGTCTGCTACATTCAAATTATCTTTGTTTTCTATCATACATACACGCCTTCGATGTAGGTGATTTGTCTTTCGGACACTAAAAGTACGGTAAGGTGAGGTACGTTACAAAAGCTTACTGGATTGTTAAGGGTTAAGGGGGTGGAAAGGGGGGGTGGAACTTTGAATAGTGAAGCAATAATGCTTAAGAAAAGTGGCAAAAATAGGCTATTCGAAGTATAATTCTGTTCAGAAGCTTGTTCGTTCGTTCGTTCAAAAGCTCGTTTTAAAAAGTTAATGACTAAATTGTCCCTCTTTCCAATTGTCCCGGTGTTGGGCAAGTGTACACCAATCCTTTTTGTAAGTGGTTCGCCTGGGTCTGCTGCTATGTCGCCGTACATTTGTTAAAAAGGTGCTTAAAATATTTCATTTCATCAATATCTCCATTCTATTCCAGGTACCTCGGCACAGACACCCAGCTCTTCCTCATAACCCTGGTGGTCCTGCTCATCATCTGGAGATGGCCCAAGAGTGGGGTCCCAGTGTTGACAGCCGTCATGATCATCAGTCTCCTGATACCGTTCCTTCAGAGCTACTTCATGAATCTTCTGCCGATTAGAGTTAGCATATTCCCTGAGTAAGTACTTTTTAACCGACTTTCGAAAAAGGAGGAGGTTCTATGTTCGACTTCTTGTATGTTTTTTTTTTTGTGTATGTTCACCGATATCTCCGTCAATTGTGGACCGATTTTGAAAATTCTTTTTTTGTTTGAAAGAATATGTTTCGAAATTGGTCCCATTTTAATTTGGTGAAGATCTGATGAAGAACTTCGAAGATATACAACAGAACTCTTCAATAAATAAGGGCAAATCTTTAGGGACTGCTGCAATTGCATGTCTGTTTGTTGTTTATACCATTTCATAACATAACATCACGCCAGTATGCTCTTAAGGGGTAAGCAGATCTGTCATTTGATCGGTTTTGTTCAAGTTTCATGATATTCGGGTAACCTATTCTGGCGTTATAGAAAACTTATTAAACAACTTGCCTATTAGGTAGGTACAACTAAAAAGTGAAAAATAAAAATACGTTTTTACAAAAAAAACTGTTTTTGGAAGTCGATGTCCATAACGCAAAAAAATGATATCTACAAAAGACACCGACTTCCAAAAATAAAGTTATTTTTCACTTTGTAGTTTTCTTATTTGGAAGTCGGTAAGTTTTTTTATTATTTATTCATTTGGTACTAATTCAGGGAGATAATTATGTACACAATATGAAATACTCAATAAAATGTAATTGCATATATTCGTGCTGTAATTAGGATGTGAGATCGAAAATGGTTTTGAAATCAAGCCTGTTTCAGATATTTATTGGTCGATAAAATTGTGATCTAAAGTAAACTTCACTTAAACAATGATTTATCTATCACATATATTTTTTTCGGGCTTTAATACACTGATTTGTCTGTTTAAAACTGATTATAAAACAGGAAAAATTCGAATAACAGTCCGTTAAATCAAACACGCCTAAAAATAGACATGTCTAACATATGGTGTCTAAAAACTCTATCACGTCGCTGTCCAGTGATATTGTGCCCAAAAGACTGCCAGCATTGCCACGTTGTATGGCAAAGCTTATCATTTGACCAAGGTTAAAGACCCTTGGGTCTTCTTTAAATATCAAGATATTACAAAACAATAACTTCGTAATACTCATCTGCCAAAGTTATAAATCAGGTTCAATTCGAAACAGTACAAAGTTTGAACTTAAATTTTCTCTTATACAAATCTTTGGAAAGTAACAATAAATCTGCCCAGCCTTTTCCCAACCTGGGGCTTACAGACTAGCCAGATTCAGCTGAGTACCAGAATTTTACATGGAGCGACTGCCTATCTGACCTCCACAACCCAGTAACTTAGTAACACTACGTCCCTTGGCACGACTGTTGTTAGATTTAGTGGCTACTGGCTATCCGTAACGATAGTCGAAAATCTTCAAATGACATCCGGGACCAATGGCTTAACGTGCTTTTTAAAGCATCAAGGAATCAGAAAATAAAAATAATAACATGAAATCTTTAGCACCGCTACGCACAGTAAAATAAAGTGTATTACTTTCACACTTCAAATACTACGCAGTTCACACCAATATACTTACAGTGCTTGAATCTCTGCTTATCTCGTAATAGAAATCGTGACACACATTACTCTAGTACGTGACTTCGAATGATATCCAAAATTTTCTCATAACTTGCCCCAAGTCCCTAACAACGTAACTAACACTTCCCTGGTCAATAATTTTTTAACTGTATTTCCAGGTCCATAAGAGATATATTCGGATACAATGACACGTTCTACCATGCGTATGTGTCGGCTCAAGGCAACTGGGCTGGTTATCATTTAGGAGTACTAACTGCCTACTTCTATCATAAGGCGCAACAGAAGAAATGGGACCTGAGAGAATCTATGGTGAGTTCGATCAGTTTTTGAAAACAGTTGAGGAAATGCGGTTTGCAGACATCCGACTATTGGAGGAGGAAATAGGCGAGAGACAAACCTCGAATTATGACTTTTTACTTAGGAAATTCAGTTCAATGTCTGCAACCGCATTTCCTCTTAAGCTTCTCAAATTTGGTCCTATTTTCGAATCAATCAAGCTGCCTAGACTTTTCTCAATCATATTGGGGACGGCGACCAGTCTAACCCAATTTAGCTGAGTACCAGTATTATACATGGAGCGACTATCTATCTGACCTCCACAACCCAGTAACTGGGTAACAAGATATCCCTTGGAAAGAGTGGTGTCAGATGTAATGGCTTCTGTCTACCATACCGACTGCCAAAGATCTTGAAATGTCAACCAGAACGTGCTTGACGTGCTTTTTGAGGTACGGAGGAATCTCGGTATGTTAAAATGATCACCCAGTCACGGACCGACCTCAACACTTTCGTTGTTTTAACTTGAAGATTGACCCGTGCTAGGTGAACCGACGACCTGGTGAAGGTTGGGGGAATCCGCTGGATGCTCACGGGACCTGTCAATGTGGCGACGCTTGAGAGAGGCCTAAGTCCAGCAGTGGACGTCTTTCGGCTGATATGATGATGACGATGATTCGATTCGTGCGACTGTTATTATAAACTTAGTAGGAAAATAAAATGCAGTCACTAACCAGTGTGAATATTTCTCCTGAGTGATATAACGTAAGACCCAACATCATTTCTGCCGAAAGACAGTCCACTGCTGGATATAGGCCTCCCCCAAGCATCCTATGCGTCTCGCATCCATCGAATTGCCGCAGTCTTAACCAGGTCATCTGTCCACCAAGAAGGAAGACCTTCCAACACTGTCCACCAGTTTGCGGTTGCCACTCCAGAACTTTTAGGCCCCATCGACTATCCGTTTTGCGAGCAAATATTATTAATGATTTAATTAATTAACAATGTTTTTTTTTTCAGTTGATGAAACTTCTCTTCCTGTCATCAATCCCCATCGCAGCTGGCGCTGTCCTCATGGGGTGGGATCTCCACCACCGAGAGGCGTCAGCGTTCGAATCAGCGGTCTTTAACGCTTTGAACCAGAACTTCTTCGCTTTAGCCATCTGTGTCTTCATCATTGGATACTTCTACAAGTTAAACAGTAAGTTTGACAGTAACTATAACAAAATGTAAACTGGAATTTGCTTATTTATAGACAGATAAGTCAAAGTCAAAGTCAAAACGTTTATTGCGAACTAAGTGTATAGTTGGTGTTTTGTTATATTAGTGCAAGACTTAGCAGCCTTTAACAAGCATTGCTATTATCATTCTCCTGTCCATATCATCCAAAATTAGCATGCATTTAACATTATTATTAAATAATTATTTTATTTAACATTATTATAATTAAATTGAGAAAAATATTTTTATGTCAAAAATAAAATGTCAAAAATAAAGAAGAAGAAAGAGGGAAATTGACGATTTGAAGATAATCTGATGGAAGTTAAAATTTGTTATTCTGGAATATTGTTAATAGCCTGAAATTTTCGGGACTTCATTTGAAAATCTGATAACTTCGGCATTGATAAAAAAACCTGCCAAGTGCGAGTCGGACTCGCGCACGAAGGGTTCCGTACCATTATCGCAAAAAATTGCAAAAAAATTACGTTTGTTCTATGGGAGCCCCACTTAAATATTTATTTTATTCTGTTTTTAGTATTTGTTGTTATAGCGGCAACAGAAATACATCATCTGTGACAATTTCAACTGTCTAGCTATCACGGTTCATAAGATACAGCCTGGTGACAGACGAACAGACAGACAGACAGACGGATCGCGGAGTCTTAGTAATAGGGTCCCGTTTTTACCCTTTGGGTACGGAACCCTAGAAACTAAAGTGGCAGCGATCAGGGCACTTAAGTTTTGCAATTCTTCGGGCTACAGCGGTAACTAAATCTTACTTTTCCCACAGGAATCTACGTGGGCTCCGTAGAATGGGGTCCTCTGCAGCCTCTAGGAAGAATGTCGTATTGCGCCATGTTGCTGCATGCGACCATCTTGAGAACCTACGGAGGACAGATGAGAAGATCCTTCTATGCCACTGATTATACCGCTGTGAGTTTTTTATTTTTTTATAAGTATAGATAGGCTCGCGCTTGACCACTATCTGACCTGATGGTAAGCGATGATGTGGTCGACGGTGAAGCACGCTTGCCTAGAAGTAACCTATTCTCTTAACTTAAAGAACCCTAGGTTGAAACATAAATGTTTACCCGTCCTCTTTAGGCGTGTTCCCTTATGATCAGGGGCGGCTGTACTTTAAGTTCACTCGTGCGCTGAACTGCAAGATTTTAATAAGTTTAGAAAAAAAATAAAAATGTTTAATAATATCTGATTAACGATCTATTCAATATTCACGAAATGATGACGAACCAATTTAAGCTCTTTGCTAAAGTAATAAGACGTATATTGCTGTAAAAAATATTCCCCGTGCGGTAGGCTGAAGCGCACAGCGAGAGTTAGACAGAGATAGTTAAGAAAATGTACGGCAAAATATGACCACTCTCGTGCGCCGCACCAACGAACCGAAGATTACCGAGAGCGGGCGATGTTTGACGAACGCAATTTATCTTCGGGTCGAGCACCAAAATTACAAGTTATACAAAGACGTAACTAGATGGCGTTGGCGTCGAATTAGAAGTCGCTAGCGAGATTGTTTGCCGATTTACATAGGCTCCTGTGAATTTTAGTAAATCTAACACAATTACCCAGTGAGACGGCGACGTGCACTACTACTTCTATTATCCACCAGCCGTCACTGCTTGTGATCCCCTTTCCGTTGTGAGAAAATACTTTTAACCTGGGCAGTAAGCTTGTTACTGATAAGTTGTTACAGTTTTTATATCTCACGGCGGCGGGTTGGCATTGCTTGGGAGCGCTCAGTATCGCTTACGCACACAGAAATAATCTGCATCTACACACACGACTAAGACCAACCCGCCGCTTTGAGATAGAACAACTGTTGCTAAGGCTATAAGTACACTTTATAACAATGTACAAATAAACTTTTCAACACACTTGCTCATAAAGTGGCTCTAATTTCACCGCAATTAGGCACATAATGATACCTGTTATCAAACTGTGACTTTTTCATTGCTATTATTCACAAGTGAGTTATAGAGTTTTTTTTAATTTATTGGGTGTTTTGCTTTGTTCTTAAAAAATTGTCGATACAAAAAAGATCGTGCTCAATAGTACAAATAAATTTATGTACCTATTGGTTGCTCATTTCATGGAACTTCGTATTTAAATAGATAATTTCAACTTGTACGTGCTTAATAAATAAAACTTTCACTCAAATTTAAATTTTATTTGCTCTGTAAATAAGAAAAATTGAAATTCCCTATTTTGTACGTGGGTAAAACACCATCCGCGAAAAGCCAAAAAAAAATAGAAACCTCAATCGTCTATGGCCGATCGCCATTGTTAAAAGCGCGCGCATAGGAAAACTGATTAATTTTGCCCGCCATTGTGAAAAATTTTCACAACTCGTTTTTACTGTTGAAAATGATTTTTCAGTATTATTTTCTTCACAAGTGTGTTGAAAAACGTCGTATGATACACGTGTGTATTGATGATTACCGTCCTCGGCTCTCTTAAGACCCTCACCTAAAGTTAGTGAATAAGATAGGACTGCGTGTACCTAGTGCATATTTACGCAGACCTCACCTACTGGACACACCGGTGGTGAGAAGTTCTTATAGACAAAACGCGATTCTGGTTAAAGCGAGTCATGCCTTTGATCCGGCCGGGAAGTCGTCATCGACCTCTATGTTAATAGTATTAGTAAATTGAAAAGAAGTATATGCGATAATTTTTCCAAAAGTATTTAAATCACAAGGATTATCTATTATTATAAGTACCAATATGTCTTTTTTCGTGACCATTTTAGTTGATAATAGCTGCACTTATGATTTAAATTCTTAGTTTGTAGTACCGTTTGCCTATTTTTTTTTTTGCTATTAGTAAAAACTTATAATTGGCCTTATTTTTACCCGGCTGCAAGGAAAGGGTTATGTTTTTCGCGCGTATCTTGTATGTTTGTATGTATGTATGTTTGTATGTATGTAATATTCTTTATTACCTCATATCTTTCAAATTACTTGGCGGATTTTTATAATTAGGACATCATTAGATAGGTCTTAACCGCCCAAGTGTTCTTAGCTAAGTGCAGTTAAAAAAAAAGGAACATGGCGGATTTTGGACGCCATATTGTGGGAGTTGCAATTTTTTTTTCTTTCCTACCCATCGAGTGGGGTATCAAAATGAAGGGTTTTTAGAGGAGATTACAAAAATATAAACTACTTATATGTTTAAATGTCATTCGAAAAAAAAATTATAACTAAAAAGTTGTAAATAAAAAAAGTTAATTTAAAAATCAAAAACCCGCCTGCTTAAAAAGCGAACTAAAAAGCTGAAAACAAGAAAAAATCATGCTGTGCAGTCGGAGGATCAGAGGGTCAGCCAGTTTACGAATATGTATCCTCCGACTGCACAGCATGATTTTTTCTTGTTTACAGCTTTTTAGTTCGTTTTTTAAGCAGGCGGGTTTTTGATTTTTAAATTAACTTTTTTTATTATAAATACTAAGCATGTTTGTTATTAGCTATAAGTTTTAAAAATTTTTTTTTTTTTTTTTTTTTTTTTCCAGATAATGTTATACGCCGGCATCGTAAGCACGACGTATCTCTTCGCGCTCCCACTTTACCTCTTCGTTGAAGCTCCGGCCTGTCAACTCCAAAAGCTTCTCTTAGGCCCAAAAAAAAGGCCCCAAGAACGGAACGAGAAGGAAGACGCGAACGCCAACCACGTCAAGCCTGGCATTTCAAATGTATCTGTGAATACTGTTTCTACTCATATTTAGATAAAGGAGATCATTGTACAGACGAAGATTTTATAATAAAGATACGGGCGATAGGACGTTTACTCAATCGCGTTCACCATACAATTGGAATACCTAGAAAACTAGATGGAAACACGGCACAGGAGAAATTCCTAGTGTAGGGCAACGTATTTAAAAAAAAAAAAAAAATGTCTCATGCACACGAATTCTGCCGAAGATAGCAGACCATGCAACGAGTTCGCTTTGGTCTCGTTTGACTAAATTGGGCCTCAGCCAAACGTGCAGTTCTCCTTGTCCTTACTATAAAACAATGGATGAGGCTGTTCTCTGGTCTTCACTTTTTCTAAGGTCTACTTTAAATGTATTATAATTAAGAAAAAAAATGGGCTTTTATGGACACAATGAGATTTTAGCGAATATAATTGTTTAGAAAATAATTTCTTGCACTAGTATTATTATTGAAGAAGTAAAAATTAACTGCGCACTTGATGTAAATATACATTTTATGAAAAAAAACAACTGGTCGTGCGCACGGACACACCGCTGCGGCGCCACAGCAGTACGTCACCAAATGTCTAAATTGAAAGAGCCTTAATATTCTTGTAGTATTTTACCTACACAAGAGAATATATCAAATGATTACAGCATGTATCTCATTCTTCTCGATCTAAGTATAAGCTTGAGCACTATGCTGCCGACAGATGATCACCCTGTACATACGAATATTGGTGTATTCAACCATGCATAGATGTTAAGAAAATGTATTAAAATGTTAAAACATAAAACAAGACTTGTACATAGTGGTAAAGTTTAGAACCTATATGATATATTTTTTAATAAAAGTTTTTCTAAAATATGCTTTTTCTTCACTGAAGATTTGTTTTAGATAAGATTGCCTAAATTGATAAATATCACCTGGAGTCTATACAAATATTATAAATGTGTGGAAAAATGTAGCAAAATATTTCCCGTCCGGCTATGGTACGGAGCGAGAGGGCATGGGAAGCTGTTGCGTCTTTCTCCGAAGCAGTAATACTCGCAAAGGAGGAGGCGGAACGCGTGAGGGAGACGCAACGGAGTCGCCCTTACGTCCCTAGCCACCGCAGGAGAAGCACTGGGCGTCGGGAATCGCAAGCTGAATCCCGGCCACCGTAGGCGCGGGCTTGTGGACGGCGAGTAAAGGGTAGCTCGCCGTCCGATAAGGACCAGACCCGAGTCGACGGCGCGTTGTGTTCCACGCACGCCCCAAGCAGTAAAAGTGGGTCGCGGATAAATTTGAAATAGAGTTACCGCGGCCCTGGCCAAGCAACTGAGTTTGTGACCGAAGCACCCATTCTAAAACACAATTTTCAGGTAGATCGAATTCCATATTCGTAGGTCGATTGAGGCCAGATTAATTAATCGAACAATGGAAGCGAACAGGTCAGCCATATTGATTACCAATGACGTGGTACGAACTGTGGTGGAGATATCCATATTATATGAAATATCCGATGCCAGCGGGCTGGTCAATATCTATGTATTAACTGATGTCTTAGTATACTGTTGTCCTCAAACCTGCGGGTAGCAAAAAAAAAATTAAGTCTATGGAAATATCCCTGCCAGAGTTTGTATGTCCTGATAGCTACAGCCAAGGAGTCTTTAAGCCAAGAGTGAAAAGTTTATGTCTAGGTAAGCGTGCCTCACCGTCGACCACATCATTGTCTACTATCAGGTGAAGAAGTGGTCAAACGCGAGTCTGTGAATAATAAAAATAAATTAAACTTAGGTAGTTTCTATCAGTCTTGGAGTAGAGAAAGATGAGTGATGAAATATCATCATCTGCCTGCCCTTGTCCCATGTTACTTGGGGTCGGCGCAACACGTTTTCTTCTTCCATACCGTCCTGTCCCCCGTCACGCTATCACTGACTCCCTTTTCCTTCATATCACTCCTCACACAGTCCATCCATCTTTTCTTTGGCCGTCCCCTCCCTCTCCATCCATCCACATTTATATTCATAACTCTTCTAGTAACATGCGTTTCATCCCTCCTCATCAGATGACCATACCAGGACAAACGGTTTCCTTTCAATTTTTCTGTCACTGGCGCCACTTTCAAATTGCCTCTAATATACTCATTTCTCACTTTATCCATTCTCGTCACTGAGTGAGTGAATGAGTGATGAAATATGATGAATGAATTTTGAGGAAGACTAGAGCCTGTAGCAGTCCACTGCTGGATATAGGCCTCTCCAATTACACTCCATTTGCTTCTATTTTCAGCACCTCTCATCCAGCTGCTACATGCCACCCTGCGAAGATTTACGCTCCATCTAGCCTGAGGGTATCCTAAATTCAGTTAAAAAAAATGCATTATTTTATATATTACTTGCTTCCGCCCGCGGCTTCGCCCACGTTCAAAGTTAAAAAAAATGCATTATTTTGCATTGTTTTGCTCCAATCGCCACCAAACTTTACAGTATTACCGGCTGGGTCAATCTAAAGATTCTCTGAAAATATCAATAAAATCGGTCCAGCCGTTTCGGAGTCTAAAAGGATCATAAATACATACTTTCCCTTTTATATATATAGAAAATATATAAATAGAATATAGATAGATAGATAGATTTAACTTTAAACAAACATCACAATAAGAAAGCATTGTCACTAACGAAAAGCAAAACTACGCTTCGAAAGTAGGAAAATAACGAGTAGTTACAGTAATAATGGTTGGTTATATATAGGAATACTGCTTTCATTCTAAATGCAACTCTTACGAAGTTATCTTAAGGCCTTATTCAAATCTACCAGAATATTGACCCACGAACTTATCTTGCTCACAACCCTGTTTACTTTCCTGGACCATACTTTACTTACATTAACACTATCTTAAAACCAACCTTAATTTTATTGCTTTAAGATTGAATTTCTATCAGCAAGGTATCATGGTTAAGCCCGAACACTAGATATCGATTATCGAGACACCGATTAGGGATGTCACTTGCATAGGATTTGCTCAATTCAAAGTGCATGTGTCGTCGCGTCAGCCTGTGACGTAGTGTGTGATACAGGCTGTTTTTACACCGAAGTGTAGAACTTAAGAGTCCCTACAAGTTTCACGAGCCAAAAACAGAAAACAGCTACTTTTTCAGCGAAAATTTCTCAATAACTACAAGATATATGATAAAAAATATAATGACAAAGAAAAAAACGACACAGGTCCGTGGTCTACAAGTCCATGAGCAAAATTGAATGTCTCGCGCGTGCGCAACGGTTTATAAGGCAATATTCAGACAATTTATTAAAATAAAATAAGTACTCAAAAGTAAAATATCATAATTGGATTCGATTGATAAACATCTCAAATTTCAAATTATTTATCAGTTATTTTTATATTCAACATGTTCTTACACGTAGCCGACGCTTTCGCACATGATAAAATTGCCTTTTTTCCGCGTGGATTTTTTTTTTTTTTTAAGTACAAATACAATAAACTTTAAAAAACAAAATTGGTGGCTTACTAGTATACTATATGCACAGTCCACACAATTTTTTGCAGATTGTTATTCGCCATCAGTAAGCTAAAAAAGCAATTGAAAAACCTGGTGTTTCGGGATTACGTAAAAACGTGTGTTAGGAATTTATTTTTCCTAATTTTTATTGAGCAATTATCAAAAATATCTAATGTCTATTTCCTAGATAACTATGTGACGCAAAAAGTTGTTTTAAAAGATTTATCATGTACCTTGTAGTTATTGAGAAATTTGCCCTGAAAAAGTAGCTTTTTTCTGTTTTTAGCTCGTGAAACTTGTAGGGGCTCTTAATGTTTTTAAAGAAAAATATTTATTCGACACAGTGTTGTGTATATACACATCAGGGGGGTGACCATAAGCTCATAGAGCAGTATCAATTTGAGATCGAATAAGGCACAGATGTATATGACTTGTATACATCTGTCACTTACTCGATATCAAATTGATACCGCTCTAAGAGCTTATGGTCACCCCCCTGAAACAACCATTAAAGAGAAACATGGCATAAAAAGTAGAATCACAAACAACACACAACAAGATCGAAAGAATACCTACTAGAATCAATGCATGTATACTGGATTGAGCAGATTTCTCAGTTTGAATCAGCTGCCAAAATGCCTTTTCTCAAATATATCATCATCATTATCATTTCAGCCAAGGAGGAGCTCGTGGCTAAATAATAACAGCCGCACGGGTCGATCATCAAGGTTAAGCAACGCTTGACGAGGTCGGTCCGTGGATGGGTGACCATTCCAACATATCGATTTTCCTCCGTGCTTCGGAAAGCACGTTAAACCGTTGGTCTCGGCTGAAGATCTTTGACAGTCGTTACGGGTAGTCAGAAGCTTGAGATCTGACACCAGTCTTGCCAAGGGGTACCGTGTTACCCAGTAACTGGGTTGTGGAGGTCAGATAGGCAGTCGCTCCATGTAAAACACTGGCACTTAGCTAAATCCGGTAAGACTGGCAGCCGACCCCAATATAGTTGGGAAAAGGCTAGGCAGATGATGATTATCATTTCAGCCAAAAGACGGCTGAAATGATAATGCTGAACAATGGCCTCTCCTAAGTGTCACCGTATTGACCGGTCCCGTGTTTCTCGCATCCAGTGGATTCCCACAACCATAACTAAGTCATCGGTCTAACTAGTGGAAGGCTTTCCAACGCAGCGTTTTCCGATTCGCGGTCGTCACTCCAGAACTTTTCGGCCCTATTGACCGTCCATTCTTTGAGCATTGTGCCCTGCCCACTGCCACTTAAGTTTCGGAATTCTTCGGGTTAACTTTGGTCCTCCTGCAAATATCCCCATTTCAGATAAATTCACGCAAAGAAACTCCGAGTGTAGGCATTGCCCTTTGGGTGACTTTGTCTTCTAATGAGGCCCATTTTGAGCGACCACGTCTCAGTTCCGTAGGTCATCACTGGCAAAACACACTAGTTCTAGATTTTCATCTTGAGGCACTTACATTAACCCAATAAAGGGTAGGTAAGGCTAAGCTATGTTAGTTTAGGCTGTAAAATAAAAACAAATGAAAGAAAACCCGGCAAAATCGGCAATTTAAGGTTACACTAGTCGACATTTTTTCCATACAAACGTAGTCTAGGGATTATTCAACTATTTGACGATGTACGTTCAAAATAAAAAGTGATATCAATTTGTCTCATCATTATCTAGCCCTGTATGGAAGCGAAAAAGTAAAATAGAAAATATTTGAAAGTTATGAGCGTCGATAGTTCCAAATTTCGACACTAATTTTAACGCATTTTTGGGCGCGAATAAATACCAAAAGAAGACGGAAAATTGCAAAACGGCCTCCATACAGGGATATATTAGTAGTTCAACAATGCAAATAATTTTATTTTGAACAGATAGATTTAGTAGTTTTTTCATCATATCTAGACTGCCAAAGGTCTGTGTATAAAATTTCGCGCGCCTGGTTTCGTCCTAAATCATTATCCATTTCGCTACAAATTTGCAAAAGTGTGTATTCGTACGCGAACTAGCTTCCTACCGCTCATCAAAGCATCTATCTCTTCCGCACGTGTTGTCGGTTAATATAAAATGCATTTTAACCCCGCGCACAAAATAGTTCGTTTGTGCCCTTAAGGGTACACTAGTCGACGGCACAAACTATTCGCGTACGAATACACACTTTAGCAAATTTGTAGCGAAATGGATAATGATTTAGGACGAAACCGGGCGCGTGAAATTTTATAAACAGACCTATGGCAGTCTAGATATCATGAAAAAACGACTAAATCTATCTGTTCAAAATAAAATTAAATGCATTTTTGAACTACTAATCTATCCCTGTATGGAGGCCGTTTTGTAATTTTCCGTGTTCTTATGGTATTTATTTGCGCCCAAAAATGCGTTAAAATTAGTGTCGAAATGTGGAACTTTCGACGCTCATAACTTTCAATTATTTTTTTTTACTTTTTTTCTTCCATACAGGGCTAGATAATGATGAGACAAATTGATATCACTTTTTATTTTGAACGTACATCGTCCAACAGTGGAATAATCCCTAGACTACGTTTGTATGGAAGAATTTTCGACTAGTGTAACCTTAAATCACGTATCCAGCACTGAGCCCGAACATAATTAGGTGCCTACTAAAAAAGTAGGCGCAACACAACAGTGGTAACTTTTGCAAGATGAACTACGATAAAATATTCTCAATTTCATGTCTCAATTCTTTATTGCGTACCATAATATATACAGTTGGTAGGGAAATAATTATTGTTTTATAAATTATTCGTATTATTTAACATTGTACAAACCATTTTTTTAATTATTCATATTTATTTTTGGCTTGACATTGTGCTCCAGGTTAAACCCCAAGGTTAGTTAAGATAGGTACGCCACGTCTGACGGGCATCCGATCTGCGTCTGGTTTCTCAGTCTCAAGGTGGTGATGGACTGCGACAAGGTTCGAGTGCAGACCTCGGATGTTGCTGAGATGCACCTTATGTGAGAGTGAGTGCTGCCGCTGTTCAGCTTTTTCCATCTTTTATTCCTTGGCATTATAGCTGTGAGTGAAAAGGAGGGCGAGAAGAAGGAAGTGAGATGAGGTTCCACGCTGGTAACCTACAGACACGCGCCGACAGGACGCCAACATTGGGGGACTGGTTTTGAGACTGCGGGGACGCCCGAACCTCCCCGGGAATGTTCATCGGGCACTCTCGTCTGGTTGCCAACAAGCACGATAGCGCATGCCGGGAATTTTCGACAGTTGGTGGGACAACCTTTCGTGTGTGGCTGACACACTGCTTGGGCCCCCAAATACATGCGGTCGGCCAGCGGCGCAGCGTGCCTCGGATCCCGCTACTCTCCGCGACGAGTCTCTCGACACAACCATAACAGCGCGAGTCAGGTCGGCCTGCCTGCAGTGGAACAGCCCAACTCCTGTAGTGGCTGCACCAAGCATCATACCGGAACCATGGGGTCTCAATTCAAACAAATTATAATTAGTATTAAAAAAAGATCATAGATGGCAGCATAGGTAACAAATGTGAAAGTAACAATCACTTAAAAATGTTAAACAGCAGATTTAGGCTGAAATAAGTTTAGTAAAAATCAAAACTTGCTTTTTTAATGTTAATTTATCCATTTACACTCATTAATCAGGTTTTTTGAACAAAAATTATAAGTGAAGACTTTGTATGTTAAATTAGTTGAAAGTAGCTATTGACTTTTCGTTTTGTTTTGAGTTCTTTGCAATAGATGGCGTTTTTCACTATTTGTCCTAAACTATATACGAGTATCCATCGTAACAATATTTTTTAAGACAGTTATTATTTAATAGGCGTAATTTAAAAGATATTAATTATTATAGGCGTAATTTTAATATTAAAGTCTTGGTCTATTACTTAAAATCACTTTTTGTGAAGCTTGTTTACACGTCGAATTAACCAGATACCTCGCTGGAACAGGACTCGTATCGCGCTAGGGCCTACTCAAATCGCACGGGTTATAAAAAAAGACATAACGTGACGCGTGTGCCGCTTGCCGTCCGAGTTTACGCGTCGCATAGTAGGTACAGTTTGATTCAAACTTAATGACGGCTCGAAATACTCCGTGAGCCACTACGCGCTAGCAATTTCATGTGACAGCGGGGGTGAGGGGTAGGGTAGGTAGTGAGCAAAGAGTAGCGTTTTTTAAAACATCATTAAGTTTGAATCGACGTCCCGTTACTAAATACGTAAATAATAACATCCTAAAGTAGTTGTTTTCTTGTGATTACACGGCTCCACTACTCGTACAGTTCGATTCAAAATTCCACCAATTCGAACCAAGCGCTTCCAAACATCCTTTATAATGCGCACAGCGAATGAGTGGAACTCACTGCCTGCGTCTGTGTTTCCGAACGCATTCAACCCGAATCTCTTCAAAGTTAGAGTGAACAGGCTACTTCTGGGTAAGCTCACTCCATCGTAGACTCTGTCTCTGTCACCTATGACCTAGACTAGAGTCAAGAGCAAACCCATTACAAATAAAAAAAAAAAAAAAAAAAAAAAATGGCGGCTTGAAACACTCGTATGAGTCGCTGCGTACCCCTAACCACCGCTGGCAGAATTATTTGGCTGTCTGTTGCGAGTCGCCATTAAGTTTGATTCTTGTCTACATCAAATTTGTTCAAGTAGTCCATGCTACGTACCTAACTAAAGTATTAAAAGTAATAATTTTTGTAAAAACATCCTGTTCTTTTTATAACTAAGTACCTACCTAAAATAAAATAAGGATAACTCTAATAGTGAATAATAAAATGACATGAAGTAGGTACCTACTACCCGTTGCCGCGGAAGCCAGCTACCTACCTAAATTTAACTCTACAAGGAATTCTATACTTTTGATTGATTTGGAATCTTCGTGAATATTGTGAAATTCGCTGCACAATGCGACCAGTTACCGCGGTCTGAGCGGAGTCTGTCCCGATCATACCTAATGTTTTTATTACGAATATACGAAGTAAGCGTTCAAGGACAACTGGCAAATAAAGTCTCATGAGTACATGATGCGATTCCTCGCTCAAATTGCCATATGATTTAGTATCTAGGCAAACTACTAGATGGCGTTAGAAAACCACAGTCTCGGGCTATTAATGAGTCACTGGTGCTGCCGTCTGTTAAAAATATGGAGAAAGAAAAAATAGCCCGACTTAAGGAGGTGACATTTCTTTGTATGGGATTGGGTATCTGTACTGTAGTATTATATTATCTGTGCCGGAACATGACTAGGCCGCTTGGCAGTATGTCTTTGCCCGGTGGGTGGTAGTGTCACCTGATTTGCACCATCCAGGGACCACGTATAGGGAATCAAATGGGGCCAACATTTTATGAGCAAGACACAGAAGACAACTCGCGTGTAATAGCCATAAGTAAGAAATTATTTCGTTCAAGCGTTTTCCGGCGAACCATGACATCGGCAAATCTTGGTATCTGCCAATCATTCATTCTTTGTAGCATTTTTCGGCGAAACGTGCTGGCTGTAAATAATACTATCGACTAATAGTTTTTGGAACGAAGTTCCTTATCGCGCGTTGCGAAAGGGGGCTAGACGGAAAAAAAACTAACGTAAAGTTGTAACGACACTTTTTGCTATAGTTGTAAGCCGTGCGGCGTGCGCGTGTTTCGTGCGTGTTCTAACCTATACGCTGTTGTGTTTACGAAGTCGAGAGAGTATATATCCATATATATATGTGTATACATATATATGTATGTGTGTATGTGTATATATATACACATATATATATACTAAAGGAACTTCGTTCCATCCGGGTGTCCCTTGACACCTCTCAAGTTTTTCGTATTACTATTCAACTGTGAACCATGCTTTCTGTAGAAAATTATATCGTTCAAGGTTTTAAAGCGTATGAGAATTTACACATTTTTGCTCTTACTTTCTGAATGTGTGACTCAACCATAGAGCAACACGGACCACCGGCGGCCCGGACTCAACCAACTACTTCTAATTTATTATTTCTAAAGCTAAATTTTACATTTATTGGTATTTTTGACGAGGGTGGAATGAAATTATTTTAGTTTTATTGAAGTTAATTTCTAGGTTGTGTTCTGTCATCCAATTTATTGTAGGATCCAGTATAGAATTCAATTTATCATTTAAATTGAAGTAATTTACACATGAGCTAAGTATAGATAATATGTCATCCGCAAATAGGGCACACGGCTCATTTACATTATGTAGGTCAGGCTCTGTGATGTCAAATTTTATGACAAACATGCCCTGAGGCTCTCGACAATTGACATTATATATTAAAACGCAAGCCACACATTTTGACATTTCAATCATCGCCTTCGCTGATGAAGGAAGTCTGAAACCTTGTTATTGCCTTTTGAGACCCTTTGAAGGAAAGAATTCGGAATGAGATTATACAGAAAAGAAAGGGAGTCAACAACAATGAATGTAACATTTTTTATATCGTCGTTTAGTAAAATTATGCTGATGCTTGCTTCGGTGTGACAGTCAACCTCGATAACCCCAGTACATTGTACCAGCGACACTCAATCCATCACAGCTGTTGCTACTATATTATCGGGAAGATCTCGCCGCATGGCAGGTTTACAGGCTTCGATTTCAGGCATGTTAATTGCGTTATCAATTCTCAGCTGGATACAGGCTTATACAGGTTGAGTGTTCCAAGTGGGCGTGGATGGCCAAATCAAAAACTATGAGAATTAGCAAAAAACACTAAAAGGAGAATGTCGAGGCCGATTATGATGAAAATTTAAACTGTATTGGACTGATTGCCATAATTTTATTAAAATATGAAACAATTTATTTTATTTTATCGGAAAGCGTGGATTTTTTCCAAAATCAACGGGTTTGATTCCTGGCTCAGAATATAATTTTTTCAAAATTTTAATTATGCAAGTGCCAAGTGCGAGTCGGACACACAAACCGAAGGCAATACGTACAAACAGCCATGTTCGGAACCAATCAAGGTTTCTTTCTTTTTTTTTTGTTATTTTGTTGCTACACTGTGATGTCAAATCGATGACAGCTCGCTGTCATCGATTTGACAGTTCTTGGGTTGAAGTTGGCAGTTGACACTTACTTGTAAAATTTCATTGGTTTTGTGGTAATAGGGAACTATCCGCAAAGCTGAGCTCAGATGGCGCCACAAGAATCAGAGTAAACAAACCAAACTGTCAAGCCGGCCGGCCGGCTTTTTAACCGACTTTCGAAAAAGGAGGAGGTTCTATGTTCGACTTCTTGTATGTTTTTTTTTTTTTTTTTTTTGTGTATGTTCACCGATATCTCCGTCAATTGTGGACCGATTTTGAAAATTCTTTTTTTGTTTGAAAGAGTATGTTCCGAAATTGGTCCCATTTTAATTTGGTGAAGATCTGATGAAGAACTTCGAAGATATACAACAGAACTCTTCAATAAATAACGGCAAATCTCTCGGGACTGCTGAAATCGCATGTCTGTTTATTGTTTATACCATTTCATAACATAACATCACGCCAGTATGCTCTTAAGGGGTAAGCAGATCTCTCATTTGATCGGTTTTGTTCAAGTTTCATGATTTTCGGGTAATCTATTCTGGCGTTATAGGTACTTACTAAACAACTTGCCTATTAGGTAGGTAAAACTAAAAAGTGAAAAATAAAAAAACTTTTTTACAAAAAAATACTACCGACTTCCAAATAAGAAAACTACAAAGTGAAAAATAACTTTATTTTTGGAAGTCGGTGTCCATAACGAAAAAAAATGGTACCTACGAAAGACACCGACTTCCAAAAATAAAGTTATTTTTCACTTTGTAGTTTTCTTATTTGGAAGTCGGTAGTATTTTTTTGTAAAAAAGTTTTTTTATTAGTATCATTATGGCCGGTTTTATATAACACTGAAGCATTCTTGACCAACAGTTAGCAATATTATTATTTGGTTTTTGAACGCTAATTATTCTTAAAAATAATAAATAAAGTTCGGTAACCACAAACAGTAGTAGTCGTAATGTTGTTAATTTATTTACTCCACCCCGTCAAGTGCCGTCTGGCGGGAGCAGTTGGCAGTAATGTTCCCTATTGAGATATAATCAGCCTATCGTTACTCGAAATTACGTTCGTAACCCGCGAGTGGTACTAGGAATCGCCCGTGCATTTGTTTGTGTATATATTTCACGCGCAGCGAAGTATTTTTGTGTCGGCAACGTGTCTGGTTGTCTGCCGGAGATTCGGTCCAGAATACGTCGGTTGTCCCTTATTCCTCTAATATTATATATATATCTTCCCACTATAACCCCCGACCACACACGGGATTGAACGAGCCCAGGAGACCACCACGGGAACAAATGTGAGTAGTAGGTGTAAGTTCAAATTCAAATTCAAATTCAATTTATTGCATCCATAATGTACATACAGGTGGTAAATATAAGTTACAGAAACAATTATGGACCCTGTCGGGCACAGCAACATTCTAGATACAGGCAGTGTCTAGGAGAGAGGAACAGCGCTTAATATTTTTTCATAATAACATTTCAGTTGTATTTCCAATGTTTTCATTTGGTTTGATGTACCTACTTATATGTCTATGTTTTCCTATTTTTTATGTCATGCCATGTCATGTGCTACTATTATTGTCTATTTTTATTTACTTATTAATTTATTCACCTTAATTGAATTAACATTAGTATATTTGAAATTCATTGTTTATTTTTAATAAAATTATTAATGCATTGTATCACTTTCCACCTGTCTGACAGGAATCGGTATCTCAAAGAACAAACCCCTAGTTTACCGCTGCTGCGTGTCGCGGTTTCAGACCTTGTAAGATCCAATAGTCGCAGTATTGCTAATGGGCCCCAGTGTTGTCTCTTGGCTTTGTGATCCGCAGGCCTGTATTCAACAAGCCAGATTCAACGAAATACATAGATAACATTACAGAAGTTCATAAACTATGAAACCACCGAGCATTGATCTAACAATAAGATAAACTGGTTAAGGGGCAAAATTAATTTAATTGTTGAAAAACTATTGTCCGCATACATCGACAAAGGTCGCTGTATGCGGCTGCAAATAAGTTAATAATGGTTATTTTTATGTAGGCTTTCTTTTATTTATGCAACATATATTGCATTTGCCAAATTTCATGATTCTAGGTAAACGGGAAGTACCCTATGGATTTTGATTCTCTTGCAAGGCTAAAATATGCGACATAAACAACTGTGTCTTTTGATTGCGTTGATTTAAAAGTCAGATTTTTCACAGCGCCAAGGGATTGCAGAATTGAGTATATTATTATAATATTTCAACTTGATACAGCCACGCATTCCTAAGAAAAGATCTTGACACACGGATAGACAGACAGACAACGAAGGAATTCTACAAGGGTTTCATTTTTACTTTTAAGGAACGGAATCCTAATAATCTGCTATTTTGTACCAAAAAGCACGGAATCTCAAGGAAAAAATATGCCACATTTGCCACAGCCGTTGGGGTAAAAAGTGTGATTTTATATTAATGTGTAATTATCATATTTTAATGACGTAATGATGAGGCAAAAACAACAATTAATGATAAAGAATATGCGTCATTGAGGCAACCACAAAGATGCTACTTGACCAGTTATGTACAAAATGTATGAGAAACTTGTTGTTTCTTTGTTTTAATTTAAAATTAAATTATAAAGATTACGTCAGTAGTGTAGTGATCAGATCCTGATGGAATTGGCGATGCTAATTGTTGAATAGCCTTGATGCTGAGAAACCGGCTTGTGCAGAGTTTTCAACGGTGAGTAATGAAAAACTGCGTTATATTATATTGTTATTTTGACCTTATAAAACAAGATTTTATATAAAAAATGCATTGTTACGAGAAACAACACTTGTGCCAAATTTCACCTCAATCAAACATTGGGATGTGAGTCAAATTTAACTTGCAGGTTTTGATTACAGACACTGGGGCTGGTGAATGTCAATAAAAGCTTGTAATAACGTACATTTTGGGTATACCTAACTTGTTTTCAAGGTTTAGATTCTGTCCATTTTCGAAGATATTTAAAAATTGGCTGATGAAATCTACTAGTTTCGTCAGATACTTAAATTGTTCTTCGTTTTAGGGGGTATACCTAACTTGATTTCAAGGTTTAAATCCTGTCCAATTTCGAAGATATTTAAAAATTGGCTGATGAAATCTACTAGTTTCGTCAGATACTTAAATTGTTCTTCGTTTTAGGGGGTATACCTAACTTGATTTCAAGGTTTAAATCCTGTCCAATTTCGAAGATATTTAAAAATTGGCTGATGAAATCTACTAGTTTCGTCAGATACCTAAATTGTTCTTCGTTTTAGGGCGGTATACCTAACTTGATTTCAAGGTTTAAATCCTGTCCATTTTCGAAGATATTTAAAAATTGGCTGATGAAATCTACTAGTTTCGTCAGATACTTAAATCGTACTTCGTTTTAGGGGTCTGTACCTGAAGGGTCCAAACGGAGCCCTATTGTTGTCACTCACGTGTCTGTCTGTCCGTCTGTCTGTGTCAATTCTCAATTCTTTATTGCGTACTATAATGTAGTTGGTAGGGAAATAATTATATTAGTCATAATTATGAACCCTGTCGGGCACAGCATAGATCAAGTAGGAGAGAGGACGAAGAACACAGGGTGTTTAATGTGATAAATTTTATTATTGGTTAAGTATTAGTAAGTTATACTGTCTGTTTGACCGTCGTCTGTCACACAGGTTTTACTGCCAAACGGTTGGAGCTACAGTCTTCCAAGCCGTACAAATTGTAAAAAAAAAAATGTACAATGCATGTCCTCGAAAAGAGCGTTTTCCATGCAGCCTAACTGTGCGGAGAGTGTCACTTTTTTTTACTAGTGCTTTTTACTTTCCTGTACTTTTTTAATTTTTAACATAACCTCAGCCCGCCGGATAGAGTTTTTATTATTTGAGAAAAGTTTTAAAAATTAGTTAAGTACAGATTATCATTCATATAAAAGGTAAAACAAAACTAATACTTCATTTAAGGCGTTTTTAATTACTCTAGATTTAGATTTTATTCATTAAATTAATTTTAAATATTCATTAAATATGTTTGGCAGAATGAATATTTTGCTCGTGCCTTTTTGCGTTACGACGTGACAGCTATTTGCACATGCGCAGTAGATACGTCCGAGGAACTATGAACTATTAGTTAATCTGTGGATATGCTGAGCGCCCTTGAATAAGCGCCATTTTATTAATTTCTTGCTTGGTTTAGATATATTTTTTATTTCCTCGCACAATGCATAGTAAAATGTTGTATGATACACGTGCGTAAGATGATTTCCGACTCGGAAATCACCTACTTTCCGCATTTGTAGCATAAATAACTATTTTTAAATATTGTTAAGGGGGGCTCCCATACAGATAAAAGGGGCCGTGAAAAATATGACCTACCTCATCGAGAGGGATATCGTTGTTTAGATCTCGTTGAGAACAAAGGAATGAGAAGCCACCAAAGTCAACGTTTTTTTTACATAATTTTGTTACGAAGAATTTTTAACTTCCCAATTAACCTATAAACTTGAAATTTGGTGATAATGTTTGTTATTATGTATATTTTACCAACAAATACCAATATTGATAAATCAGATTTCTTTTATTTGAAATTCCATCAGTTTTCCTATTACAACCAATTTGATTTTGCGGACACACACTTGGCAGGTTTTTTCTTCTGGCTACCATCGAAGTTCATTTGGGGTCAGCCCTTCTAGTAGTTCTACGCCACACCGTATGGTCAGGTGCTTAAATTAAAAAAAAAACAAAATCTTGACTTGTGATTTTATTATTATTTCAAGCTTTTATTGCATTCGTATGTGTGTCCGGCAACTAGTATTACATTTTCAAGCACTGACTGGCATCCGACTAAGCTAAAACATGGCGTACTCATGTAACTTTGGAAACGTTGAAATAATATGGTACTAAGGAGCTAGTCTCATGATGGAGCTGGAAGGTAGCCATAGCAACTCCTCAAACAGATAAGATAACAACATCGTAATTGGGCTCGCAGTTCAAAAAGCTTGTTTACTTAAACCAAAACTTATTTTTCAGAATACCACCACTAATATATACAATGATTTGGCTTCTGCTAATACTGTTCGCATCTTGCGAATTAAATGAAGTTGACATACTGTGGAACCCTCTAGTACATTACGAGTCTTGTAGTCGTAATACCTTAATACAAGATATTTTTGAATCTGGTTTGATAAAAGGGAAAGAGAATAATTTAAGTTTTAATATACATGAAGACATTGATTCGAATACTACAGGAATTTTGGTAAGTTACTGTTATATAATTTATTTTAAATTGCTGAAAGAAAAATGTGATTAGTATAAAACTAAAGTAGTCGGTACTATTTTTTGTAAAAACTTTTTTACAAAACAATAAAAAAAACTACAAAGTAAGAAATAACTTTCTTTTTGGAAGTCTTTGGTAGGTACCATTTTTTGCATTATGGACACCGAAAGTTTTTTCACACTTAGTAGTTTTTTTATTAGGAAGACGGTACTAATTTTTTGTAAAAAAGATTTTTTATTTTTCTTTTTTTAGTTGTACCTACCTAATAGGCAAGTTGATTAGTAAGGTACCTATAATGCCAGAAAAGCTAACTCGAATATCAAAAAACTTGAACATAACCGGTGAAATGAGAGCATACCAAGGTGAACTCTACACATCTGTGTACCCCTGTAGAGCGTACTGGCTTGATGTTATGCTTATACCATTTCATAAAATGCTATAAGCAATAAACAGACATGCGATTGCAGCAATCCCGAGAGATTTGCCGTTATTTATTGAAGATTTCAATTCAATCCATTTATTTGTTCTCTCTTTAACCTTAAAATGAACAATGTTTTTGGAAGAGTTATGTTGTATATCTCCGAAGTTCTTCATCAGATCTTCACCAAAATGAAATGGGACCAATTTCGGAACATACTCTTTCAAACAAAAAGAATTTTCGAAATCGGTCCACAATTTGCGGAGAAATCGGTGAACATAAAAAAAAACAAACAAAGTCGAACATAGAACCTCCTTCTTTTTGGAAAGTCGTTTAAAAAGCTATCGAAATTTCACAATAATCAATCCCTTATCAAACGCCTCAGATGAGGCTATATCGAATGAGCATAAAGGTGGAAACATGTGACGTAGCGTAGCGTGGTGCCTTATGGCGCATTTGATTGGCTACAAGACTCGTTGTGATCTGGCGTAGGCTTGAACAGACGGTCAAAGTGTAAAAATTCTTGAGGATGTTCTCTGCCCTGGAGCGAGGGGAATGGTCTATCAAACTCATACCTTTGACCTGGGCGTTGGAGTGCTTGCGCAATTCATCACGCTTACTCGGCCAAGTATTAACCCGAATGACCTGATGCGGACTCTGTAGCCGTAAACCATCGACGTTTCTTTCGGGAGGTAATTGCGGAGCATGGCGAGGTCAGTAGTGGCGCGATTCCCCTCAAACCTAGGCTGGGAACTTCTCTTGTCGGCCTCGCCTCCACCCTCGACTGGAGCCCGCATTACAGTTTGCTGTTCCATCAAACCCTTTATCAGACCTGAAGTCTTTGTTACACCATCATCAGACGGTTGATTCGCCATAAATGCAACATTGCTGTAATTCTTCTCTTTGTTTCAATTTTACTTTTAAAATAAATTGTACAATGAACCAGGAAGAAAAATCGATAGTATATTTTTAGTACTTCGACAGTAGGTCATTCAGCTAATGTAACTTTTTGCTAATTGGTAATTTTACGAATTTTTCCAATTATTTTCTTTTCGCTAGTGGTTAGTCTTTGTGTAAGTCATGAAAGGTGCAAATGGTTGTGCATTGTGCAATGCACAATATGCATGCTGGGCAGGAAAGGAGGTGACACATATCCTGCGAATTTGCGGCTTGGCACTGTGTTCGGATAGGTTTGGCATGTGTTTCGGATAGGTATGGCACTGTGTTTCGGATAGGTTTGGCACTGTGTTTCGGATAGGTTTGTCACTGAGTTTCGGATATGTTTGGCACTGTGTTTCGGATATGTTTGGCACTGTGTTTCGGATATGTTTGGCACTGTGTTACGGATAGGTTTGGCATGTGTTTCTGATAGGTTTGCCACTGTGTTTCGGATAGGTTTGTCACTGTGTTTCGGATAGTTTTAGCGCTGTGTTTCGGACAGGTTTGGCACAGTGTTTCGGATAGGATTGTCACTGTGTTTCGGATAGGATTGTCACTGTGTTTCGGATAGGTTTGGCACTGTGTTTCGGATAGGTTTGCCACTGTGTTTCGGATAGGTTTGGCACTGTGTTTCGGATAGGTTTGCCACTGTGTTTCGGATAGGTTTGGCACTGTGTTTCGGATGGGTTTGGCACTGCGTTTTGTACCAACCAATATGGGCCCGCAATCGGTTCTGAGATGTCTATATTAGCCACGCCTTTCGTGTTCAAGTGTTAGATATTCTGCCGAGTGATGAGGTGTGAAAGAGAAACATTTAATGATAATTTTTGGCCGTTAAACTAGCTTTGATATGCAATAATTCATGTTTAGTTCAAAATGTTATTGAAACAACCATTTCATCACTATCGGTATTCTGATTTTGACATTTAATTAGTGTTACATTGATTTTCTAGGTAAACGAAATAATTTCCAATTCTGCGTTGGATGTAAAATCACTGAATAATGATACAGCTTTACTGATATTGAAAGGAGCTGTTTTTGACGAATATACAGGGTGTTTGGAAGGGAGCTGTACATACGCCTAGGGTAGAAACTAGGGATATAGTATACTACCTCACTACTGCTTTTGGCAATCTATCAATTATAAAAAATTGCCTTGTCGAGATCCTTTTGGAAACGTAAGTAGAGCATGGTTTTCTTTTAATAACTCTTTAAAAAAGATTAGACCCCGCTTTTTTATATACTTTGCAAGATCATCATCTGCCTAGCCTTTTCCCAACTATATTGGGGTCGGCTACCAGTCTTACCGGATTCAGCTAAGTACCAGTATTTTACATGGAGCGACTGCCTATCTGACCTCCACAACCCAATAACTGGGTAACACGATACCTCTTTGCTAGACTGGTGTCAGATCTCAAGCTTCTGACTAACCGTAACGACTGTCAAAGATCTTCAAATGACAGCCGGGACCAACGGCTTAACGTGCTTGCCGAGGCACCGAGGATACTCGGTATGTTGAAATGGTCACCCATCCACGGACCGACCTCGTCAAGTGTTGCTTAACCTTGATGATCGACCCGTGCGGCTGTTATTATTTAGCCACGAGCTCCTCTTTTATATTTATTTTATATAATTTGCAAGAAATGTTTATAAATATGTTAAACTATCTTTCTTAAACCTAAAAGTGAAAGCAAACATATTTTTCTTCAGTCACCCATTTTAACCAAGTTCTCTACATAGTGGCTGTAGTTTGATGTTTATTAATTCGAATTAAACAATGTTCTTCTTTTTCGTGCGGACCTCTGGTGTCAGAGTTAATTAACCCGCCTCTGGGAACCCCACAGGCCTCTGACTTGGCTATTTTAGACTTACATCTATACTAATATTATAAAGAGGAAAGATTATTTTGTTTCTTTGTTTGTACCGAATAGGCTCCGAAACTACGGGACCGATTTAAAAAAATTCTTTCACCAATAGAAAGTTATTTTAATCCTGAGTAAAATAGGCTATTTTTAAACCCCGAAAACGGGTCCTGTGGGGTGGTCCACGGGAGCGAAGCCGCGGGCAACAGCTAGTTAACTATATAAGTCAAGGTTTCCTCACGATGTTTGCCTTCACCGTTGCCTGGGATGTCCAAGATAAACTTTGAAAGTACACATGAATTTGAAAAAGTCATATTGGTACTTGCCCTGATTTGAACCCACGACCTCGAGCACGAGGGGCGAGGTCTTAGCCACTGCCTAACAATAAATAACGTGTTTCTCATCTAATTAAAATGTAGATTAGAAGCTAGTTAAGTAATTAAATTGAAGCTCTGGTTTGCTCTCTTAATATTAACAAACCACAAACTTAGCAAGGAATTTCAACATAGTCTTTGCTAAGTTGAAATTTCAATACAGGGAGAGCGATTTGCTTAAGATTTAATTAATTTTGAAGATTCATCTGCCTAGCTTTTGCCCAACTATATTGGGGTCGGCTTCCAGTCTTACCGAATTCAGCTAAGTACCAAAGTACCAGTGTTTTACATGGAGCGACTGCGTATCTGACCTCCACAACCCAGTAACTGGGTAACACGGTACCCCTTGCCAAGACTGGTGTCAAATCTCAAACTTCTGACTACCCGTAACGACTGTCAAAGATCTTCAAATGACAGCCGGGACCAACGGCTTAACGTGCTTTCCGAGGCACGGAGGAAACTCGGTATGTTGAAATGGTCACCCATCCACGGGTGACTTTTGAAGATTGAAAACAAGAATTTTCTTTTTCCTCCATCATATATGAGGTATAATAAATATTATAAAGAGGAAAGATTTTTTTGTTTGTTTGTACCGAATAGGCTCCGAAACTACTGGACCGAATTGAAAAATTATTTCACCAATAGATAGCTACATTATTCCTGAGTGACATAGGCTATTTTTAATCCCAAAATTGGGTCCTGTGGGGTGGTTTGTTTCGTCTCGCGGTCGCAAGTGCGACTGAGCGTAAGGTCCCGGGTTCAATTCCTAGATCACACAAAGTGTTAATCCAGTTCCAAGAGAAGCTCTTGGCTAAATAATAACAGCCGCACGGGTCGATCATAAAGGTTAAGCAACGCTTGACAAGGTCGGTCCGTGGATGGGTGACCATTTCAACATACCGAGATTCCTCCGTGCCTCGGAAAGCACGCTAAGCCATTGGTCCCGGCTGTCATTTAAAGATCTTTGACAGTCGTTAAGTAGTCAGAAGCTTAAGATCTGACACCAGTATTGCCAAGGGGTACCGTGTTACCCAGTTACTGGGTTGTGGAGTCAGATAGGCACTCGCTCCATTTAAAACACTGGTACTCAGCGGAATCTGGTAAAACTGGAAGCCGACCCCAATATAGTTGGGAAAAGCCTAGGCAGATGATGACAAAGTGTTAATCCAGTAGAAATTTCTCAATGGCAGCCAGGTTTTTAGAAGTCGGTGGTTTGAAACCCCTGTGCTTCAGAAAGCATCTTAAGCTCTTGGTCCTACGCTTGATCCCTGTCCGGTTGGACTATGAGAATGCGTTTGCGCACATATTTGTGCGAAATAATATCTCCCGCGTCTATGGCTAGTCTTTACTGAAATTGGTCGCTGTTAAGTGTAGAGTAGTTACGGAATAGGAGTAAAAAACTTGACTGCTATTAGCACACTAATTTATTAAACGATAGCGGTTGGCGCGTGACGCAGCCCGCGGACACAGATATACATGCGCGTACGCATACATAGTACGTACATACGGTACACTTCCTCCCATTATCAATACAAATCAATACATAATAAAAGTAAGTTGAATACATTAAAAATAGGCCTTATAGTCTACGCGAGGAATGTTTCGCAAAAGTCTTTTCTTTCTTTTCTTTTTTTTTTTTAAAAAACGTTGCCCCACACTAGGAATTTCTTCCTGTATCGTGGGTGCGTTTACAAACATATAAACTCACATACACAAACACCCAGAGCCGGAACAACTATCTGTAGGTCATACAAATATTTGAACCGTGCGGGAATCGAACCCGCGACACGCAGCAGTCAATCGCTCAACCGCTGCGCCAACCGTGCACCAATTGGCATATCTTGGCGACAATTACTTCTTGGCCGGAATTCAGTCTGGAGCACTATTATAATATATTTAACAGTGCCCGGCTAACAATTGAAACAGGTATTGTAGGAAATGTTTGTGGTGATTCTGCATGTTAAATGTAGATTATATAATAACAGATTTTATCAATTTTACAGATGGTGGAATGGGGATTCGATCACCAGCATGTATTTTCATCAACGCAAAGGATAACCCATGGTATGGTATTAGATGACAATAGTTTGGACAGTTTAGATGACAATGGTTGGTAAGCTATAAAACTAAAGAAGTTCTTATTAGCCACGCGCATTCTGGATTTGTGCATCATCATTTCAAAACACGTCCACTGCTGGACATAGACCTCACCCAGGCGTTGCCTCATTGGCCGATCCCGTGCGTCTCGCATGCAGCGCTTTCCCGCAACCTTAACCAGGGCATCGGTCCACCTAGTGGGAGGCCTTCCAGCCTATCGTCTTCCGGTTCGCGGTCGCGGTTCAGAACTTTTCGGCCCAATCAGCCATCCGTTCTGCGAGCAATGTGCCCTGCCCACTGCCACTTAAGTTTCGATATTCTTCGATTTGTGCACGGTCGAGTGCAGTAGGCTGACCCCGGGTTGACCATGCTCCTGCCAACATTTTGGTAACTACAGGCGTGATGATTGTTCGGTTTTATACATATGCCATTTTTCTTCCGCAGATAATTCAACGTGCCGTGGTGACAGTGGTGGTCAGCTTTCTGGCTGGGGTGTCACAATTACAACCAAAGCTAGGAAATGCCACTGGCCTGCCTTTTGGGTCGTGATATGTCCGTGGTATGGAATTCAACACTGCCAATCGAAATGATGCTCTCCGTTTTCGTCAAAACATTATATGAAACATGTATAGTATGAAATAAATTGTAGTAAAGTTTGGCAAGAAAACGATAACAAGCTGATTTTGTTATTTATGTTGTGCGAAGTAGATGAAGACATCTGAAGTATTTCGATATATCAGTTACCTGACCTTCACAGTCATGGTTCTTTTAGAAGTTATAACGTTTTTGCATTAAGGCACCGATTCCCTTGAGTAGCTGATTTTAAAATGAGAATCACGTCTAAATGGCTAGTCGTAATTTTTTGAAAAAAATATATGTTATATAAGACTATTTTTTAATAATTTGATCTGAGCAAATTTGAGTTTTATTCGTATAACATAGTGTAATTAATTTGTAAAGTTATGTCTAATACGGACGAAAACACGACAATCACACCAAAACCGCTGGGCGTATTTTAATGAAATCGACACCATCTCAAAGACAATTTAATTATCTACATTTTGATCTGAGGCTTTTTTTTAAAGTCATAGAATAGACAAGACAAAGATATTTTATTTCAAGTAGGCCACCAAGCGGCACTTTTGAACGTTAGGTACATTAAAATTTACAAGTTAATAAAGTTGATTCTACCGTGCATTCGGAAAGTAGCTTGTTATGGAGAAGAATGCACAAGAAACTCCATACTTACTCTTTTAAAGAAAATGTTTTTTTTACAATATTTAGTTACATAAGTACATACATTAATAAATTCACATATGTGAGGAAAATGCACCCAGAATAGCACTACACACTATACTACGTACAGGCATAAAGTAATAAAAGTACTCACACATGTACTGTGCAGTTATATAATAGATGCTAGAAAAGCATTAACATCCGAAGCAGTTAAGTTATGACCAATCCCAACTGACGGCGTCCGTTCACGAACATGACGCATGAATGGCACCACCCAGCTCAACCATAATGAAGGGAACCGGATGATCCAACTCACGCGCCACCATCAGAGAGACATTTGAGAGAGCATGATACACTCAACTGCCAGGGCACACACAAGTCAACGAACAACACACAGGTACAGTAGATTTACAGTTGGGTACATAGTACTCACACACGTGCCGTGCAGTTATACAATACTAAGGAAATTGAGTTTATACAATACAAATATATTCATTCAGTCTACAGCAGTTCCAACAATACTTCAAAACAATAATGTTCTGCATATCACTTGTTTTTGCGCCCTAGTGGATGTTGAGCAGGAATAGCATTTAGCCAAGCATTTTTATCAGTGATGTAATCCCCCAACTTATAATATGCCAGCCTGCATAGTGTGCGTTTTATACAAGTTTTAAATTACGTCTCGTTCAGCTCACGAAGTTGGGGAGGAATTTTATTGTAACATTTTGTACAGTACCCCATGAAAGATGAAGCTACTTTTGCCAGTCTGAAACCTGGTTGAACTAATTGGTCCCTATTTCTAGTAACGTAATTATGTCTGTCGCCGTTTTTACTAAAAAGATGTAAATTCTTTCTCACGTACATGATGTTTTCATAAATATATTGACAAGGAACCGTCATGATGTTAATGTCCTTAAACAGTTCCCTTAGAGAATCGCGCCGGCGAAGATTATATATTGCTCTGATGGCTCGTTTTTGCAGAATAAAAATTGACTTAATGTCTGCAGCCCTTCCCCATAGTAAGATACCGTAAGACATTATACTATGAAAATAACTAAAATATACCAGTCTCGCGGTATCCACATCCGTTAACCGACGAATCTTTCCAACAGCATAAGCCGCCGAACTCAGCCGCCCTGCAAGGGACATCAAAATGAGAACCCCACTGCAGCCTTGAGTCCAGCGTGATCCCCAGGAAAACCGTTTTATCGACGAATTCTAGCTTCTCCTTGTTTAACATAATGTCACAATCAGTACTTTTGACATTCGGCAATGAAAATTTTACGCACTTGGTTTTTTTACCATTTAAAACTAAATTATTGGCTGTGAACCAATCCTGAACCTGCCGTAGCGCGTTATTTACGTCGTCAACCTGACAAGTACGTCTATTTATTTTAAAAATAAGAGATGTATCGTCAGCAAATAACACCATGTTTAGTTTGTTTTCCAATAAACGGGGTAAATCGTTTATGTATACTAAGAATAAGAAAGGACCTAAAATTGAGCCCTGGGGGTTAAACGTGAAAATGGGGGTACCCATTTTCACGTTTAACCCGGACGAATTCACACCGTTTATTTGAACTAATTGCTGTCTATCATTCAAATAAGATTTAACCAAACTTAACGCTGACTGACCTAACCCGTAATGCTCAAGTTTCAGAAGTAACGTTTCATGATTAACGCAATCAAACGCCTTCGACAGGTCGCAGAAGATACCTGCGACTCTTCCCACGCATTAAAGATGTGTTTTAATAGGGTGACACCAGCGTCAGTTGTACAACGTCCTCTGGTGAAACCATACTGTTTATCATGCAAGATGTTATTCGTATTAAAATGAATGAGCATTTGATTTAGCATTATCTTCTCAAAAACCTTGCTGAATACCGGCAACACGGATACTGGTCTATAATTATTTGTGTCTTTACTGTCCCCGGATTTAAAAAGTGGTATAACCTTACTATATTTCATTAGATCCGGAAAGACTCCTTGATCTACACACATATTGAAAATCAAAGCCAAGTACGGCGCTATAGTCTGAATAATGGAAGTACAAGCTTTGATGGACATTGCCCACAGGTCTTCAGTCGGCTTGATCTTGATTTGCTTAAAAGCTTTTATTACTGTTATGGGGTTTATATGTGAAAAGTTAAATACATTCGGGCAGGCTGAAACGTTCGCGTTTAATAATCCGAAAGCAAGCGACGGCGAAGAATTTAAGGTTTCAGTAGTTTTAATTGGGATGTTGGTAAAGAAATTTACAAATTCATGCGCAACTTTTTTGTTATCTCTAATAAGTCCGTGTGTGGTCTCAAGCGTGTAATCAGTTTTTTTTTTTATTCCTATTCGTTTCATTGTTTATAATTTTCCAAACAGTCTTGATTTTATTTTCTGCAAATTTAACCTTATTGCTAATGTACAAGGCCTTAGCTGCCTTGCAAGTATTTTTAAAAATTCTTGAGTAAGTAGCAACATACTTATTAAACGTTTCAGTGTTAATACAAGGCTTAAGGTCATATCTATCTATACTAATATTATAAAGAGGTAAAATTTGTAAGTTTGTAAGTTTGTAAGTTTGTATGTAGGGGGTAATCTCTGGAACTAATGATCCAATTCTAAAAATTTTTTCACTGGTAGAAAGCTACATTATTCCTGAGTGCTATAGGCTATATAACATCACGCTACAACCAATAGAAGCGGAGCATTAATGAAAAATGTTGCAAAAACGGGCAAGAATATTACTTTTTGAGGGCTTCCGTTGCGTGCGCTACGTAAACAGTTTCAGTTATGCAATCATGTATGTAGGGTAGGTAGAGTAGGTAGGGTAGGTGTAGGGTAGGTGTAGGGTAGGTAAAAAAATGAGGAGAAATTAAATAAGGGCCGCATGTTTCTTAACAAATGTATTTTTTTGCCGTGAAATTGTTGAATTTTCGATCACTCAGGAATCGACACTATTTTTATCTATACTAATATTATAAAGAGGTAAAATTTGTAAGTTTGTAAGTTTGTATGTAGGGGGTAATCTCTGGAACTAATGATCCAATTCTAAAAATTTTTTCACTGGTAGAAAGCTACATTATTCCTGAGTGCTATAGGCTATATAACATCACGCTACAACCAATAGAAGCGGAGCATTAATGAAAAATGTTGCAAAAACGGGCAAGAATATTACTTTTTGAGGGCTTCCGTTGCGTGCGCTACGTAAACAGTTTCAGTTATGCAATCATGTATGTAGGGTAGGTAGAGTAGGTAGGGTAGGTGTAGGGTAGGTGTAGGGTAGGTAAAAAAATGAGGAGAAATTAAATAAGGGCCGCATGTTTCTTAACAAATGTATTTTTTTGCCGTGAAATTGTTGAATTTTCGATCACTCAGGAATCGACACTATTTTTATCTATACTAATATTATAAAGAGGTAAAATTTGTAAGTTTGTAAGTTTGTATGTAGGGGGTAATCTCTGGAACTAATGATCCAATTCTAAAAATTTTTTCACTGGTAGAAAGCTACATTATTCCTGAGTGCTATAGGCTATATAACATCACGCTACAACCAATAGAAGCGGAGCATTAATGAAAAATGTTGCAAAAACGGGCAAGAATATTACTTTTTGAGGGCTTCCGTTGCGTGCGCTACGTAAACAGTTTCAGTTATGCAATCATGTATGTAGGGTAGGTAGAGTAGGTAGGGTAGGTGTAGGGTAGGTGTAGGGTAGGTAAAAAAATGAGGAGAAATTAAATAAGGGCCGCATGTTTCTTAACAAATGTATTTTTTTGCCGTGAAATTGTTGAATTTTTGCCGTGAAATTGTTGAATTTTCGATCACTCAGGAATCGACACTATTTTTATCTATACTAATATTATAAAGAGGTAAAATTTGTAAGTTTGTAAGTTTGTATGTAGGGGGTAATCTCTGGAACTAATGATCCAATTCTAAAAATTTTTTCACTGGTAGAAAGCTACATTATTCCTGAGTGCTATAGGCTATATAACATCACGCTACAACCAATAGAAGCGGAGCATTAATGAAAAATGTTGCAAAAACGGGCAAGAATATTACTTTTTGAGGGCTTCCGTTGCGTGCGCTACGTAAACAGTTTCAGTTATGCAATCATGTATGTAGGGTAGGTAGAGTAGGTAGGGTAGGTGTAGGGTAGGTGTAGGGTAGGTAAAAAAATGAGGAGAAATTAAATAAGGGCCGCATGTTTCTTAACAAATGTATTTTTTTGCCGTGAAATTGTTGAATTTTCGATCACTCAGGAATCGACACTATTTTTATCTATCTATACTTAATATTATAAAGAGGTAAAATTTGTAAGTTTGTAAGTTTGTATGTAGGGGGTAATCTCTGGAACTAATGATCCAATTCTAAAAATTTTTTCACTGGTAGTAAGCTACATTATTCCTGAGTGCTATAGGCTATATAACATCACGCTACAACCAATAGAAGCGGAGCATTAATGAAAAATGTTGCAAAAACGGGCAAGAATATTACTTTTTGAGGGCTTCCGTTGCGTGCGCTACGTAAACAGTTTCAGTTATGCAATCATGTATGTAGGGTAGGTAGAGTAGGTAGGGTAGGTGTAGGGTAGGTGTAGGGTAGGTAAAAAAATGAGGAGAAATTAAATAAGGGCCGCATGTTTCTTAACAAATGTATTTTTTTGCCGTGAAATTGTTGAATTTTCGATCACTCAGGAATCGACACTATTTTTATCTATACTAATATTATAAAGAGGTAAAATTTGTAAGTTTGTAAGTTTGTAAGTTTGTATGTAGGGGGTAATCTCTGGAACTAATGATCCAATTCTAAAAATTTTTTCACTGGTAGAAAGCTACATTATTCCTGAGTGCTATAGGCTATATAACATCACGCTACAACCAATAGGAGCGGAGCATTAATGAAAAATGTTGCAAAAACGGGCAAGAATATTACTTTTTGAGGGCTTCCGTTGCGTGCGCTACGTAAACAGTTTCAGTTATGCAATCATGTATGTAGGGTAGGTAGAGTAGGTAGGGTAGGTGTAGGGTAGGTAAAAAAAATGAGGAGAAATTAAATAAGGGCCGCATGTTTCTTAACAAATGTATTTTTTTGCCGTGAAATTGTTGAATTTTCGATCACTCAGGAATCGACACTATTTTTATCTATACTATAATAATATTATAAAGAGGTAAAATTTGTAAGTTTGTATGTAGGGGGTAATCTCTGGAACTAATGATCCAATTCTAAAAATTTTTTCACTGGTAGAAAGCTACATTATTCCTGAGTGCTATAGGCTATATAACATCACGCTACAACCAATAGGAGCGGAGCATTAATGAAAAATGTTGCAAAAACGGGCAAGAATATTACTTTTTGAGGGCTTCCGTTGCGTGCGCTACGTAAACAGTTTCAGTTATGCAATCATGTATGTAGGGTAGGTAGAGTAGGTAGGGTAGGTGTAGGGTAGGTAAAAAAAATGAGGAGAAATTAAATAAGGGCCGCATGTTTCTTAACAAATGTATTTTTTTGCCGTGAAATTGTTGAATTTTCGATCACTCAGGAATCGACACTATTTTTATCTATACTATAATAATATTATAAAGAGGTAAAATTTGTAAGTTTGTATGTAGGGGGTAATCTCTGGAACTAATGATCCAATTCTAAAAATTTTTTCACTGGTAGAAAGCTACATTATTCCTGAGTGCTATAGGCTATATAACATCACGCTACAACCAATAGGAGCGGAGCATTAATGAAAAATGTTGCAAAAACGGGCAAGAATATTACTTTTTGAGGGCTTCCGTTGCGTGCGCTACGTAAACAGTTTCAGTTATGCAATCATGTATGTAGGGTAGGTAGAGTAGGTAGGGTAGGTGTAGGGTAGGTAAAAAAAATGAGGAGAAATTAAATAAGGGCCGCATGTTTCTTAACAAATGTATTTTTTTGCCGTGAAATTGTTGAATTTTCGATCACTCAGGAATCGACACTATTTTTATCTATACTAATATTATAAAGAGGTAAAATTTGTAAGTTTGTAAGTTTGTATGTAGGGGGTAATCTCTGGAACTAATGATCCAATTCTAAAATTTTTTTCACTGGTAGAAAGCTACATTATTCCTGAGTGCTATAGGCTATATAACATCACGCTACAACCAATAGGAGCGGAGCATTAATGAAAAATGTTGCAAAAACGGGCAAGAATATTACTTTTTGAGGGCTTCCGTTGCGTGCGCTACGTAAACAGTTTCAGTTATGCAATCATGTATGTAGGGTAGGTAGAGTAGGTAGGGTAGGTGTAGGGTAGGTAAAAAAAATGAGGAGAAATTAAATAAGGGCCGCATGTTTCTTAACAAATGTATTTTTTTGCCGTGAAATTGTTGAATTTTCGATCACTCAGGAATCGACACTATTTTTATCTATACTAATATTATAAAGAGGTAAAATTTGTAAGTTTGTAAGTTTGTATGTAGGGGGTAATCTCTGGAACTAATGATCCAATTCTAAAAATTTTTTCACTGGTAGAAAGCTACATTATTCCTGAGTGCTATAGGCTATATAACATCACGCTACAACCAATAGAAGCGGAGCATTAATGAAAAATGTTGCAAAAACGGGCAAGAATATTACTTTTTGAGGGCTTCCGTTGCTTGCGCTACGTAAACAGTTTCAGTTATGCAATCATGTATGTAGGGTAGGTAGAGTAGGTAGGGTAGGTGTAGGGTAGGTAAAAAAAATGAGGAGAAATTAAAATAAGGGCCGCATGTTTCTTAACAAATGTATTTTTTTGGCGTGAAATTGTTGAATTTTCGATCACTCAGGAATCGACACTATTTTTATCTATACTAATATTATAAAGAGGTAAAATTTGTAAGTTTGTAAGTTTGTATGTAGGGGGTAATCTCTGGAACTAATGATCCAATTCTAAAATTTTTTTCACTGGTAGAAAGCTACATTATTCCTGAGTGCTATAGGCTATATAACATCACGCTACAACCAATAGGAGCGGAGCATTAATGAAAAATGTTGCAAAAACGGGCAAGAATATTACTTTTTGAGGGCTTCCGTTGCGTGCGCTACGTAAACAGTTTCAGTTATGCAATCATGTATGTAGGGTAGGTAGAGTAGGTAGGGTAGGTGTAGGGTAGGTAAAAAAAATGAGGAGAAATTAAATAAGGGCCGCATGTTTCTTAACAAATGTATTTTTTTGCCGTGAAATTGTTGAATTTTCGATCACTCAGGAATCGACACTATTTTTATCTATACTAATATTATAAAGAGGTAAAATTTGTAAGTTTGTAAGTTTGTATGTAGGGGGTAATCTCTGGAACTAATGATCCAATTCTAAAAATTTTTTCACTGGTAGAAAGCTACATTATTCCTGAGTGCTATAGGCTATATAACATCACGCTACAACCAATAGGAGCGGAGCATTAATGAAAAATGTTGCAAAAACGGGCATGAGTATTACTTTTTGAGGGCTTCCGTTGCGTGCGCTACGTAAACAGTTTCAGTTATGCAATCATGTATGTAGGGTAGGTAGAGTAGGTAGGGTAGGTGTAGGGTAGGTAAAAAAAATGAGGAGAAATTAAATAAGGGCCGCATGTTTCTTAACAAATGTATTTTTTTGCCGTGAAATTGTTGAATTTTCGATCACTCAGGAATCGACACTATTTTTATCTATACTAATATTATAAAGAGGTAAAATTTGTAAGTTTGTAAGTTTGTATGTAGGGGGTAATCTCTGGAACTAATGATCCAATTCAAAAAATTTTTTCACTGGTAGAAAGCTACATTATTCCTGAGTGCTATAGGCTATATAACATCACGCTACAACCAATAGGAGCGGAACATTAATGAAAAATGTTGCAAAAACGGGCAAGAATATTACTTTTTGAGGGCTTCCGTTGCTTGCGCTACGTAAACAGTTTCAGTTATGCAATCATGTATGTAGGGTAGGTAGAGTAGGTAGGGTAGGTGTAGGGTAGGTGTAGGGTAGGTAAAAAAATGAGGAGAAATTAAATAAGGGCCGCATGTTTCTTAACAAATGTATTTTTTTGCCGTGAAATTGTTGAATTTTCGATCACTCAGGAATCGACACTATTTTTATCTATCTATACTTAATATTATAAAGAGGTAAAATTTGTAAGTTTGTAAGTTTGTATGTAGGGGGTAATCTCTGGAACTAATGATCCAATTCTAAAATTTTTTTCACTGGTAGAAAGCTACATTATTCCTGAGTGCTATAGGCTATATAACATCACGCTACAACCAATAGGAGCGGAGCATTAATGAAAAATGTTGCAAAAACGGGCAAGAATATTACTTTTTGAGGGCTTCCGTTGCGTGCGCTACGTAAACAGTTTCAGTTATGCAATCATGTATGTAGGGTAGGTAGAGTAGGTAGGGTACCTACCCTACCTACTCTACCTCCACCTCCACCTCTACACCTGTAGGGTAGGTGTAGGATAGGTGTAGGGTAGGTGTAGGGTAGGTGTAGGGTAGGTGTAGGGTAGGTGTAGGGTAGGTGTAGGGTAGGTGTAGGGTAGGTGTAGGGTAGGTGTAGGGTAGGTGTAGGGTAGGTGTAGGGTAGGTGTAGGGTAGGTGTAGGGTAGGTGTAGGGTAGGTGTAGGGTAGGTGTAGGGTAGGTGTAGGGTAGGTGTAGGGTAGGTGTAGGGTAGGTGTAGGGTAGGTGTAGGGTAGGTGTAGGGTAGGTGTAGGGTAGGTGTAGGGTAGGTGTAGGGTAGGTGTAGGGTAGGTGTAGGGTAGGTGTAGGGTAGGTGTAGGGTAGGTGTAGGGTAGGTGTAGGGTAGGTGTAGGGTAGGTGTAGGGTAGGTGTAGGGTAGGTGTAGGGTAGGTGTAGGGTAGGTGTAGGGTAGGTGTAGGGTAGGTGTAGGGTAGGTGTAGGGTAGGTGTAGGGTAGGTGTAGGGTAGGTGTAGGGTAGGTGTAGGGTAGGTGTAGGGTAGGTGTAGGGTAGGTGTAGGGTAGGTGTAGGGTAGGTGTAGGGTAGGTGTAGGGTAGGTGTAGGGTAGGTGTAGGGTAGGTGTAGGGTAGGTGTAGGGTAGGTGTAGGGTAGGTGTAGGGTAGGTGTAGGGTAGGTGTAGGGTAGGTGTAGGGTAGGTGTAGGGTAGGTGTAGGGTAGGTGTAGGGTAGGTGTAGGGTAGGTGTAGGGTAGGTGTAGGGTAGGTGTAGGGTAGGTGTAGGGTAGGTGTAGGGTAGGTGTAGGGTAGGTGTAGGGTAGGTGTAGGGTAGGTGTAGGGTAGGTGTAGGGTAGGTGTAGGGTAGGTGTAGGGTAGGTGTAGGGTAGGTGTAGGGTAGGTGTAGGGTAGGTGTAGGGTAGGTGTAGGGTAGGTGTAGGGTAGGTGTAGGGTAGGTGTAGGGTAGGTGTAGGGCAGGTTTAGGGTAGGTGTAGGTTAGGGGTAGGTGTAGGGTAGGTGTAGGGTAGGTGTAGGGTAGGTGTAGGGTAGGTGTAGGGTAGGTGAAGGGTAGGTGTAGGGTCGGTGTAGGGTAGGTGTAGGGTAGGTGTAGGGTAGGTGTAGGGTAGGTGTAGGTTAGGTGTAGGGCAGGTGTAGGGTAGGTGTAGGGCAGGTTTAGGGTAGGTGTAGGTTAGGGGTAGGTGTAGGGTAGGTGTAGGGTAGGTGTAGGGTAGGTGTAGGGTAGGTGTAGGGTAGGTGAAGGGTAGGTGTAGGGTCGGTGTAGGGTAGGTGTAGGGTAGGTGTAGGGTAGGTGTAGGGTAGGTGTAGGGTAGGTGTAGGGTAGGTGCCTACACCTACCCTAGTAGGTGTAGGGTAGGTGTAGGGTAGGTGTAGGGTAGGTGTAGGGTAGGTGTAGGGTAGGTGTTGGGTAGGTGTAGGGTAGGTGTAGGGTAGGAGTAGGGTAGGTGTAGGGTAGGTGTTGGGTAGGTGTAGGGTAGGTGTACGGTAGGTGTAGGGCAGGTGTAGGGTAGGTGTAGGTTAGGTGTAGGGCAGGTGTAGGGTAGGTGTAGGGCAGGTTTAGGGTAGGTGTAGGTTAGGGGTAGGTGTAGGGTAGGTGTAGGGTAGGTGTAGGGTAGGTGTAGGGTAGGTGTAGGGTAGGTGAAGGGTAGGTGTAGGGTCGGTGTAGGGTAGGTGTAGGGTAGGTGTAGGGTAGGTGTAGGGTAGGTGTAGGGTAGGTGTAGGGCAGGTTTAGGGTAGGTGTAGGTTAGGGGTAGGTGTAGGGTAGGTGTAGGGTAGGTGTTGGGTAGGTGTAGGGTAGGTGTAGGGTAGGTGTAGGGTAGGTGTAGGGTAGGTGTTGGGTAGGTGTAGGGTAGGTGTAGGGTAGGTGTAGGGTAGGTGTAGGGTAGGTGTAGGGTAGGTGTAGGGTAGGTGTAGGGTAGGTGTAGGGTAGGTGTAGGGTAGGTGTAGGGTAGGTGTAGGGTAGGTGTAGGGTAGGTGTAGGGTAGGTGTAGGGTAGGTGTAGGGTAGGTGTAGGGTAGGTGTAGGGTAGGTGTAGGGTAGGTGTAGGGTAGGTGTAGGGTAGGTGTAGGGTAGGTGTAGGGTAGGTGTAGGGTAGGTGTAGGGTAGGTGTAGGGTAGGTGTAGGGTAGGTGTAGGGTAGGTGTAGGGTAGGTGTAGGGTAGGTGTAGGGTAGGTGTAGGGTAGGTGTAGGGCAGGTTTAGGGTAGGTGTAGGTTAGGGGTAGGTGTAGGGTAGGTGTAGGGTAGGTGTAGGGTAGGTGTAGGGTAGGTGTAGGGTAGGTGAAGGGTAGGTGTAGGGCAGGTGTAGGGTAGGTGTAGGTTAGGTGTAGGGCAGGTGTAGGGTAGGTGTAGGGCAGGTTTAGGGTAGGTGTAGGTTAGGGGTAGGTGTAGGGTAGGTGTAGGGTAGGTGTAGGGTAGGTGTAGGGTAGGTGTAGGGTAGGTGTAGGGTAGGTGTAGGGTAGGTGTAGGGTAGGTGTAGGGTAGGTGCCTACACCTACCCTAGTAGGTGTAGGGTAGGTGTAGGGTAGGTGTAGGGTAGGTGTAGGGTAGGTGTAGGGTAGGTGTAGGGTAGGTGTAGGGTAGGTGTAGGGTAGGTGTAGGGTAGGTGTAGGGTAGGTGTAGGGTAAGTGTAGGGTAGGTGTAGGGTAGGTGTAGGGTAGGTGTAGGGTAGGTGTAGGGTAGGTGTAGGGTAGGTGTAGGGTAGGTGTAGGGTAGGTGTAGGATAGGGTAGATACGTAGCCAGTTGACGGTAGCGAAGCCGCGTGGGACAGCTAGTCTATACTAATATTATAAAGAGGTAAAATTTGTAAGTTTGTAAGTTTGTATGTAGGGGGTAATCTCTGGAACTAATGATCCAATTCTAAAAATTTTTTCACTGGTAGAAAGCTACATTATTCCTGAGTGCTATAGGCTATATAACATCACGCTACAACCAATAGAAGCGGAGCATTAATGAAAAATGTTGCAAAAACGGGCAAGAATATTACTTTTTGAGGGCTTCCGTTGCGTGCGCTACGTAAACAGTTTCAGTTATGCAATCATGTATGTAGGGTAGGTAGAGTAGGTAGGGTAGGTGTAGGGTAGGTGTAGGGTAGGTAAAAAAATGAGGAGAAATTAAATAAGGGCCGCATGTTTCTTAACAAATGTATTTTTTTGCCGTGAAATTGTTGAATTTTCGATCACTCAGGAATCGACACTATTTTTATCTATACTAATATTATAAAGAGGTAAAATTTGTAAGTTTGTAAGTTTGTATGTAGGGGGTAATCTCTGGAACTAATGATCCAATTCTAAAAATTTTTTCACTGGTAGAAAGCTACATTATTCCTGAGTGCTATAGGCTATATAACATCACGCTACAACCAATAGAAGCGGAGCATTAATGAAAAATGTTGCAAAAACGGGCAAGAATATTACTTTTTGAGGGCTTCCGTTGCGTGCGCTACGTAAACAGTTTCAGTTATGCAATCATGTATGTAGGGTAGGTAGAGTAGGTAGGGTAGGTGTAGGGTAGGTGTAGGGTAGGTAAAAAAATGAGGAGAAATTAAATAAGGGCCGCATGTTTCTTAACAAATGTATTTTTTTGCCGTGAAATTGTTGAATTTTCGATCACTCAGGAATCGACACTATTTTTATCTATACTAATATTATAAAGAGGTAAAATTTGTAAGTTTGTAAGTTTGTATGTAGGGGGTAATCTCTGGAACTAATGATCCAATTCTAAAAATTTTTTCACTGGTAGAAAGCTACATTATTCCTGAGTGCTATAGGCTATATAACATCACGCTACAACCAATAGAAGCGGAGCATTAATGAAAAATGTTGCAAAAACGGGCAAGAATATTACTTTTTGAGGGCTTCCGTTGCGTGCGCTACGTAAACAGTTTCAGTTATGCAATCATGTATGTAGGGTAGGTAGAGTAGGTAGGGTAGGTGTAGGGTAGGTGTAGGGTAGGTAAAAAAATGAGGAGAAATTAAATAAGGGCCGCATGTTTCTTAACAAATGTATTTTTTTGCCGTGAAATTGTTGAATTTTCGATCACTCAGGAATCGACACTATTTTTATCTATACTAATATTATAAAGAGGTAAAATTTGTAAGTTTGTAAGTTTGTATGTAGGGGGTAATCTCTGGAACTAATGATCCAATTCTAAAAATTTTTTCACTGGTAGAAAGCTACATTATTCCTGAGTGCTATAGGCTATATAACATCACGCTACAACCAATAGAAGCGGAGCATTAATGAAAAATGTTGCAAAAACGGGCAAGAATATTACTTTTTGAGGGCTTCCGTTGCGTGCGCTACGTAAACAGTTTCAGTTATGCAATCATGTATGTAGGGTAGGTAGAGTAGGTAGGGTAGGTGTAGGGTAGGTGTAGGGTAGGTAAAAAAATGAGGAGAAATTAAATAAGGGCCGCATGTTTCTTAACAAATGTATTTTTTTGCCGTGAAATTGTTGAATTTTCGATCACTCAGGAATCGACACTATTTTTATCTATCTATACTTAATATTATAAAGAGGTAAAATTTGTAAGTTTGTAAGTTTGTATGTAGGGGGTAATCTCTGGAACTAATGATCCAATTCTAAAAATTTTTTCACTGGTAGTAAGCTACATTATTCCTGAGTGCTATAGGCTATATAACATCACGCTACAACCAATAGAAGCGGAGCATTAATGAAAAATGTTGCAAAAACGGGCAAGAATATTACTTTTTGAGGGCTTCCGTTGCGTGCGCTACGTAAACAGTTTCAGTTATGCAATCATGTATGTAGGGTAGGTAGAGTAGGTAGGGTAGGTGTAGGGTAGGTGTAGGGTAGGTAAAAAAATGAGGAGAAATTAAATAAGGGCCGCATGTTTCTTAACAAATGTATTTTTTTGCCGTGAAATTGTTGAATTTTCGATCACTCAGGAATCGACACTATTTTTATCTATACTAATATTATAAAGAGGTAAAATTTGTAAGTTTGTAAGTTTGTAAGTTTGTATGTAGGGGGTAATCTCTGGAACTAATGATCCAATTCTAAAAATTTTTTCACTGGTAGAAAGCTACATTATTCCTGAGTGCTATAGGCTATATAACATCACGCTACAACCAATAGGAGCGGAGCATTAATGAAAAATGTTGCAAAAACGGGCAAGAATATTACTTTTTGAGGGCTTCCGTTGCGTGCGCTACGTAAACAGTTTCAGTTATGCAATCATGTATGTAGGGTAGGTAGAGTAGGTAGGGTAGGTGTAGGGTAGGTAAAAAAAATGAGGAGAAATTAAATAAGGGCCGCATGTTTCTTAACAAATGTATTTTTTTGCCGTGAAATTGTTGAATTTTCGATCACTCAGGAATCGACACTATTTTTATCTATACTATAATAATATTATAAAGAGGTAAAATTTGTAAGTTTGTATGTAGGGGGTAATCTCTGGAACTAATGATCCAATTCTAAAAATTTTTTCACTGGTAGAAAGCTACATTATTCCTGAGTGCTATAGGCTATATAACATCACGCTACAACCAATAGGAGCGGAGCATTAATGAAAAATGTTGCAAAAACGGGCAAGAATATTACTTTTTGAGGGCTTCCGTTGCGTGCGCTACGTAAACAGTTTCAGTTATGCAATCATGTATGTAGGGTAGGTAGAGTAGGTAGGGTAGGTGTAGGGTAGGTAAAAAAAATGAGGAGAAATTAAATAAGGGCCGCATGTTTCTTAACAAATGTATTTTTTTGCCGTGAAATTGTTGAATTTTCGATCACTCAGGAATCGACACTATTTTTATCTATACTATAATAATATTATAAAGAGGTAAAATTTGTAAGTTTGTATGTAGGGGGTAATCTCTGGAACTAATGATCCAATTCTAAAAATTTTTTCACTGGTAGAAAGCTACATTATTCCTGAGTGCTATAGGCTATATAACATCACGCTACAACCAATAGGAGCGGAGCATTAATGAAAAATGTTGCAAAAACGGGCAAGAATATTACTTTTTGAGGGCTTCCGTTGCGTGCGCTACGTAAACAGTTTCAGTTATGCAATCATGTATGTAGGGTAGGTAGAGTAGGTAGGGTAGGTGTAGGGTAGGTAAAAAAAATGAGGAGAAATTAAATAAGGGCCGCATGTTTCTTAACAAATGTATTTTTTTGCCGTGAAATTGTTGAATTTTCGATCACTCAGGAATCGACACTATTTTTATCTATACTAATATTATAAAGAGGTAAAATTCGTAAGTTTGTAAGTTTGTATGTAGGGGGTAATCTCTGGAACTAATGATCCAATTCTAAAAATTTTTTCACTGGTAGAAAGCTACATTATTCCTGAGTGCTATAGGCTATATAACATCACGCTACAACCAATAGAAGCGGAGCATTAATGAAAAATGTTGCAAAAACGGGCAAGAATATTACTTTTTGAGGGCTTCCGTTGCGTGCGCTACGTAAACAGTTTCAGTTATGCAATCATGTATGTAGGGTAGGTAGAGTAGGTAGGGTAGGTGTAGGGTAGGTAAAAAAAATGAGGAGAAATTAAAATAAGGGCCGCATGTTTCTTAACAAATGTATTTTTTTGGCGTGAAATTGTTGAATTTTCGATCACTCAGGAATCGACACTATTTTTATATATACTAATATTATAAAGAGGTAAAATTTGTAAGTTTGTAAGTTTGTATGTAGGGGGTAATCTCTGGAACTAATGATCCAATTCTAAAATTTTTTTCACTGGTAGAAAGCTACATTATTCCTGAGTGCTATAGGCTATATAACATCACGCTACAACCAATAGGAGCGGAGCATTAATGAAAAATGTTGCAAAAACGGGCAAGAATATTACTTTTTGAGGGCTTCCGTTGCGTGCGCTACGTAAACAGTTTCAGTTATGCAATCATGTATGTAGGGTAGGTAGAGTAGGTAGGGTAGGTGTAGGGTAGGTAAAAAAAATGAGGAGAAATTAAATAAGGGCCGCATGTTTCTTAACAAATGTATTTTTTTGCCGTGAAATTGTTGAATTTTCGATCACTCAGGAATCGACACTATTTTTATCTATACTAATATTATAAAGAGGTAAAATTTGTAAGTTTGTAAGTTTGTATGTAGGGGGTAATCTCTGGAACTAATGATCCAATTCTAAAAATTTTTTCACTGGTAGAAAGCTACATTATTCCTGAGTGCTATAGGCTATATAACATCACGCTACAACCAATAGAAGCGGAGCATTAATGAAAAATGTTGCAAAAACGGGCAAGAATATTACTTTTTGAGGGCTTCCGTTGCTTGCGCTACGTAAACAGTTTCAGTTATGCAATCATGTATGTAGGGTAGGTAGAGTAGGTAGGGTAGGTGTAGGGTAGGTAAAAAAAATGAGGAGAAATTAAAATAAGGGCCGCATGTTTCTTAACAAATGTATTTTTTTGGCGTGAAATTGTTGAATTTTCGATCACTCAGGAATCGACACTATTTTTATCTATACTAATATTATAAAGAGGTAAAATTTGTAAGTTTGTAAGTTTGTATGTAGGGGGTAATCTCTGGAACTAATGATCCAATTCTAAAAATTTTTTCACTGGTAGAAAGCTACATTATTCCTGAGTGCTATAGGCTATATAACATCACGCTACAACCAATAGGAGCGGAGCATTAATGAAAAATGTTGCAAAAACGGGCAAGAGTATTACTTTTTGAGGGCTTCCGTTGCGTGCGCTACGTAAACAGTTTCAGTTATGCAATCATGTATGTAGGGTAGGTAGAGTAGGTAGGGTAGGTGTAGGGTAGGTAAAAAAAATGAGGAGAAATTAAATAAGGGCCGCATGTTTCTTAACAAATCGTCCACTTGCGACGACAGTGTGACATCTCGGATTACACGATATTTCATTTTACTGATATTCTGAATCGCGATCTCGCGTTCTATTATCTCCAAAAACGGGGTATTTTTTTCTACAAAAACAACAAAGAAAATAGAGAAAGAAACAAAATATCACAGTGTAGCGCTGTCTGGTTTGGTGATCTAGTTGGCTTCGACACAGTGACAATTCAGTTGTCAACTGGGCTTCGAGGTGTGAAGTGCTCTCGGTTTTCATGAAAAACGTGAGATCACGAGGATACCACGATTTAGGAGATAAAGGTGAGTCTCTTGTAATATTTTTTTTTTATTCGACAATGTGGCTCGTCAAATTATCACATTGTTCTTGTAAAACATCAAGCGAAGTGAATGAGATATGTTTTTGATGTCACGTTTTTCTTGTAATAAATTCACTGTATCACCGCGTCATTTTGATTTGTAACGTTGTAGATGATACATGTTTCTCTTATACTGGAAATATGTTGTGGGTCATTTGTTGATGTTCTGTTGTTGCAGAACATATATTGATAAAATTGAATGGTATGTCCACTTGTCACGTTGTAGACACTAAGCAGCAATATACAACGCCATTTATATTTACAGATGGAGACAAGGTCTAAACTAATATTGCAATTAGCACAAGCAAAAATGGACGAGGATTTTCCCAATAGTAACCTAGTTGCTCGTAACAACCCGGGTTCAAAAGCTTTTAATGACGATGAAACAGCAGATGATCAACAAACGACAGAAACTCATCTCCATCGCAGTGTATCAACGAGTTTATCTTCTTCAAGTACCTCAGTTGCTCGTAATAACCCGAATTTAAAAAGTGTTAATGACGATGAAACAGTAGATCATCAACACACTCATCGTCATCGCAGTTTATCGATGTACCTCGTGTAGCAGCTCTTCAAGTTCTTCATCTTTCTCCGAGGACAGCGATAACTCCGATAAAAGACAGATTCTGGTAAAACACCCCGACTATAAAGAGATTCAAGAAAAACGCCGACCTGTATTTTCATTCAATGATGTGAGCGATAAAGTTCCAAGCCGATAGCTGCGACTAGTCAGCAAATGACAAACCAAGAAGGAAAAGAAAAACGGATGTCGCGAATTGAGAAGGAGAAAGATTCAAACGACAAGATCATTTTTGTGGCCGTTTTCGAACTTCAAGCTGTGTTTCAGTGCCCGAAAGGAGACACGTCCGTTTTTTATTATGAATCAAAACTGAACGTATTGAACCTGACAATTTAAGAAGATTTCTGAAGATCAACATTCGACGCTGATTGAAGACGTTGTTTTTTTACTCCGACAACTGTGCTGGCCAGCAGAAGAATAAATTCATGTTGGCTTTATATCTCTATGCTGCGCAGAACCTTCCAAACATAAACTCCATTACACACAAATTTCTCATTAAGGGGCACACACAGAATGCACTCCCAACAGACTCGACCCACTCCCAAATTGAACGCTAGGTAAAAAGGCGGATCAGTAGTGGACCTATAAAAATAGGTCCACTACTGAACCGCCTTTAAAAACCGCCTTTAACCCCTGAAGGATTTATTGGGGCAATCAAAGCTGCAAGAAAAAAGTCAGAACCAGTACATGTAAATGAATTATATTACAGTGATATTTATGATTGGAAGGCTCTTCAATCAAATGAATTATGCCATTCACAAGGATGAAGATCAAAAGGTCATTAAAACTTCGCAAATAAAGGGAATTCGTGTGCCAAAAGATGATCCCCATGAAATCTACTATCGTACGTCTTACGCGGATGAAATGTAGAGAGCTGTGGTAGTAAAAAATAAGCCTGTTTATGAAATCTAACTAAAGAACGCTTTCAATAGAAAACTGGGGTTGGCTTTCAATACTAAATGGTAAACACATTCCTGACTATTACAAGGCATTTTTCGAAAGTTTGTTGTTCTTTTGAATATAAAAATGTAACAGTTAGAGGACTGATTTTATATAACTGATGAAGCTCACTAATATTCCTATGTTTGTTATTGTATATTGATAATGTAAGTACCTGTTATTTAGTTATAATCTATAAAGTCTATTCCTAAGTCTCTACTTAGATAGTTCTTGCGTTATATTATTTTGTTCTGGTAATAGTTTACGAAATTGTTTTTTGCAGTAAAGTATGTTAAGTTTTCACGTGTGTTTTGATACGAATTATTTTTAGAAAAAGTAAAAGAAATGTGAGGATAGTTTAACATACCTTAAATACTAGGCAATCATTCCTAACAGTTTACATAAGTGCCTAATTAAATACATAATAATGCCTTTTCTTAAAGAAAAAACAGTAGTGTCATAATAATTATAACTTTTTAAGTCAAACTGTAATTTAACGAAAAAAAAATCCTGATTAAAATAGTTACCACTATGTTGAATGATTATATTATTCCTACAAAACAAACAAATTTTCAAGAATAATGTTTTATTTTTATTTATCCTAATTAAATGTCAATTTTTACATCATCTTCAATGTGACATCTAAACTTACCACCTTGTAAACTTTCTTTTTTTCTGGAACCACGTGATAAGTTTGCCTTTTTTTTTTCAAACTCTAAAATTAAGTTAATTTGGTTCGAAAAGCGTTTTTTCTTTTTGATATTTCATTTCATTATTAGATATACTCTAATCACTTCATACATTGTAAAGCTATCTTGATAACAATTTAAGAGTTATGCTCATTTAAAAGTTTAAAAGTCGTTTTCTGTAAAATTACGGTTTTTGAGATATCGCACTGTCGTCGCAAGTGGACGAAATGTATTTTTTTGCCGTGAAATTGTTGAATTTTCGATCACTCAGGAATCGACACTATTTTTATCTATACTAATATTATAAAGAGGTAAAATTTGTAAGTTTGTAAGTTTGTATGTAGGGGGTAATCTCTGGAACTAATGATCCAATTCTAAAAATTTTTTCACTGGTAGAAAGCTACATTATTCCTGAGTGCTATAGGCTATATAACATCACGCTACAACCAATAGGAGCGGAGCATTAATGAAAAATGTTGCAAAAACGGGCAAGAGTATTACTTTTTGAGGGCTTCCGTTGCGTGCGCTACGTAAACAGTTTCAGTTATGCAATCATGTATGTAGGGTAGGTAGAGTAGGTAGGGTAGGTGTAGGGTAGGTAAAAAAAATGAGGAGAAATTAAATAAGGGCCGCATGTTTCTTAACAAATGTATTTTTTTGCCGTGAAATTGTTGAATTTTCGATCACTCAGGAATCGACACTATTTTTATCTATACTAATATTATAAAGAGGTAAAATTTGTAAGTTTGTAAGTTTGTATGTAGGGGGTAATCTCTGGAACTAATGATCCAATTCTAAAAATTTTTTCACTGGTAGAAAGCTACATTATTCCTGAGTGCTATAGGCTATATAACATCACGCTACAACCAATAGGAGCGGAACATTAATGAAAAATGTTGCAAAAACGGGCAAGAATATTACTTTTTGAGGGCTTCCGTTGCTTGCGCTACGTAAACAGTTTCAGTTATGCAATCATGTATGTAGGGTAGGTAGAGTAGGTAGGGTAGGTGTAGGGTAGGTAAAAAAAATGAGGAGAAATTAAATAAGGGCCGCATGTTTCTTAACAAATGTATTTTTTTTCCGTGAAATTGTTGAATTTTCGATCACTCAGGAATCGACACTATTTTTATCTATACTAATATTATAAAGAGGTAAAATTTGTAAGTTTGTAAGTTTGTATGTAGGGGGTAATCTCTGGAACTAATGATCCAATTCCAAAAATTTTTTCACTGGTAGAAAGCTACATTATTCCTGAGTGCTATAGGCTATATAACATCACGCTACAAGCAATAGGAGCGGAGCATTAATGAAAAATGTTGCAAAAACGGGCAAGAATATTACTTTTTGAGGGCTTCCGTTGCTTGCGCTACGTAAACAGTTTCAGTTATGCAATCATGTATGTAGGGTAGGTAGAGTAGGTAGGGCAGGTGTAGGGTAGGTAAAAAAAATGAGGAGAAATTAAATAAGGGCCGCATGTTTCTTAACAAATGTATTTTTTTGCCGTGAAATTGTTGAATTTTCGATCACTCAGGAATCCACACTATTTTTATCTATACTAATATTATAAAGAGGTAAAATTTGTAAGTTTGTAAGTTTGTATGTAGGGGGTAATCTCTGGAACTAATGATACAATTCTAAAAATTTTTTCACTGGTAGAAAGCTACATTATTCCTGAGTGCTATAGGCTATATAACATCACGCTACAACCAATAGGAGCGGAACATTAATGAAAAATGTTGCAAAAACGGGCAAGAATATTACTTTTTGAGGGCTTCCGTTGCTTGCGCTACGTAAACAGTTTCAGTTATGCAATCATGTATGTAGGGTAGGTAGAGTAGGTAGGGTAGGTGTAGGGTAGGTAAAAAAAATGAGGAGAAATTAAATAAGGGCCGCATGTTTCTTAACAAATGTATTTTTTTTCCGTGAAATTGTTGAATTTTCGATCACTCAGTAATCGACACTATTTTTATCTATACTAATATTATAAAGAGGTAAAATTTGTAAGTTTGTAAGTTTGTATGTAGGGGGTAATCTCTGGAACTAATGATCCAATTCTAAAAATTTTTTCACTGGTAGAAAGCTACATTATTCCTGAGTGCTATAGGCTATATAACATCACGCTACAACCAATAGGAGCGGAACATTAATGAAAAATGTTGCAAAAACGGGCAAGAATATTACTTTTTGAGGGCTTCCGTTGCTTGCGCTACGTAAACAGTTTCAGTTATGCAATCATGTATGTAGGGTAGGTAGAGTAGGTAGGGTAGGTGTAGGGTAGGTAAAAAAAATGAGGAGAAATTAAATAAGGGCCGCATGTTTCTTAACAAATGTATTTTTTTTCCGTGAAATTGTTGAATTTTCGATCACTCAGGAATCGACACTATTTTTATCTATACTAATATTATAAAGAGGTAAAATTTGTAAGTTTGTAAGTTTGTATGTAGGGGGTAATCTCTGGAACTAATGATCCAATTCTAAAAATTTTTTCACTGGTAGAAAGCTACATTATTCCTGAGTGCTATAGGCTATATAACATCACGCTACAACCAATAGAAGCGGAGCATTAATGAAAAATGTTGCAAAAACGGGCAAGAATATTACTTTTTGAGGGCTTCCGTTGCGTGCGCTACGTAAACAGTTTCAGTTATGCAATCATGTATGTAGGGTAGGTAGAGTAGGTAGGGTAGGTGTAGGGTAGGTAAAAAAAATGAGGAGAAATTAAATAAGGGCCGCATGTTTCTTAACAAATGTATTTTTTTGCCGTGAAATTGTTGAATTTTCAATCACTCAGGAATCGACACTATTTTTATCTATACTAATATTATAAAGAGGTAAAATTTGTAAGTTTGTAAGTTTGTATGTAGGGGGTAATCTCTGGAACTAATGATCCAATTCTAAAAATTTTTTCACTGGTAGAAAGCTACATTATTCCTGAGTGCTATAGGCTATATAACATCACGCTACAACCAATAGGAGCGGAGCATTAATGAAAAATGTTGCAAAAACGGGCAAGAGTATTACTTTTTGAGGGCTTCCGTTGCGTGCGCTACGTAAACAGTTTCAGTTATGCAATCATGTATGTAAGGTAGGTAGAGTAGGTAGGGTAGGTGTAGGGTAGGTAAAAAAAATGAGGAGAAATTAAATAAGGGCCGCATGTTTTTTAACAAATGTATTTTTTTGCCGTGAAATTGTTGAATTTTCGATCACTCAGGAATCGACACTATTTTTATCTATACTAATATTATAAAGAGGTAAAATTTGTAAGTTTGTAAGTTTGTATGTAGGGGGTAATCTCTGGAACTAATGATCCAATTCTAAAAATTTTTTCACTGGTAGAAAGCTACATTATTCCTGAGTGCTATAGGCTATATAACATCACGCTACAACCAATAGGAGCGGAACATTAATGAAAAATGTTGCAAAAACGGGCAAGAATATTACTTTTTGAGGGCTTCCGTTGCTTGCGCTACGTAAACAGTTTCAGTTATGCAATCATGTATGTAGGGTAGGTAGAGTAGGTAGGGTAGGTGTAGGGTAGGTAAAAAAAATGAGGAGAAATTAAATAAGGGCCGCATGTTTCTTAACAAATGTATTTTTTTTCCGTGAAATTGTTGAATTTTCGATCACTCAGGAATCGACACTATTTTTATCTATACTAATATTATAAAGAGGTAAAATTTGTAAGTTTGTAAGTTTGTATGTAGGGGGTAATCTCTGGAATTAATGATCCAATTCTAAAAATTTTTTCACTGGTAGAAAGCTACATTATTCCTGAGTGCTATAGGCTATATAACATCACGCTACAAGCAATAGGAGCGGTGCATTAATGAAAAATGTTGCAAAAACGGGCAAGAATATTACTTTTTGAGGGCTTCCGTTGCTTGCGCTACGTAAACAGTTTCAGTTATGCAATCATGTATGTAGGGTAGGTAGAGTAGGTAGGGTAGGTGTAGGGTAGGTAAAAAAAATGAGGAGAAATTAAATAAGGGCCGCATGTTTCTTAACAAATGTATTTTTTTGCCGTGAAATTGTTGAATTTTCGATCACTCAGGAATCCACACTATTTTTATCTATACTAATATTATAAAGAGGTAAAATTTGTAAGTTTGTAAGTTTGTATGTAGGGGGTAATCTCTGGAACTAATGATACAATTCTAAAAATTTTTTCACTGGTAGAAAGCTACATTATTCCTGAGTGCTATAGGCTATATAACATCACGCTACAATCAATAGGAGCGGAGCATTAATGAAAAATGTTGCAAAAATGGGCAAGAATATTACTTTTTGAGGGCTTCCGTTGCGTGCGCTACGTAAACAGTTTCAGTTATGCAATCATGTATGTAGGGTAGGTAGAGTAGGTAGGGTAGGTGTAGGGTAGGTAAAAAAAATGAGGAGAAATTAAATAAGGGCCGCATGTTTCTTAACAAATGTAATTTTTTGCCGTGAAATTGTTGAATTTTCGATCACTCAGGAATCGACACTATTTTTATCTATCTATACTAATCTATACTAATATTATAAAGAGGTAAAATTTGTTAGTTTGTAAGTTTGTATGTAGGGGGTAATCTCTGGAACTAATGATCCAATTCTAAAAATTTTTTCACTGGTAGAAAGCTACATTATTCCTGAGTGCTATAGGCTATACAACATCACGCTACAACCAATAGGAGCGGAGCATTAATGAAAAATGTTGCAAAAACGGGCAAGAATATTACTTTTTGAGGGCTTCCGTTGCGTGCGCTACGTAAACAGTTTCAGTTATGCAATCATGTATGTAGGGTAGGTAGAGTAGGTAGGGTACCTACCCTACCTACTCTACCTCCACCTCCACCTCTACACCTGTAGGGTAGGTGTAGGGTAGGTGTAGGGTAGGTGTAGGGTAGGTGTAGGGTAGGTGTAGGTTAGGTGTAGGGTAGGTGTAGGGTAGGTGTAGGGTAGGTGTAGGGTAGGTGTAGGGTAGGTGTAGGATAGGGTAGATACGTAGCCAGTTGACGGGAGCGAAGCCGCGTGGGACAGCTAGTACTTAATATTATAAAGAGGTAAAATTTGTAAGTTTGTATGTAGGGGGTAATCTCTGGAACTAATGATCCAATTCTAAAAATTTTTTCACTGGTAGTAAGCTACATTATTCCTGAGTGCTATAGGCTATATAACATCACGCTACAACCAATAGAAGCGGAGCATTAATGAAAAATGTTGCAAAAACGGGCAAGAATATTACTTTTTGAGGGCTTCCGTTGCGTGCGCTACGTAAACAGTTTCAGTTATGCAATCATGTATGTAGGGTAGGTAGAGTAGGTAGGGTAGGTGTAGGGTAGGTGTAGGGTAGGTAAAAAAATGAGGAGAAATTAAATAAGGGCCGCATGTTTCTTAACAAATGTATTTTTTTGCCGTGAAATTGTTGAATTTTCGATCACTCAGGAATCGACACTATTTTTATCTATCTATACTTAATATTATAAAGAGGTAAAATTTGTAAGTTTGTAAGTTTGTATGTAGGGGGTAATCTCTGGAACTAATGATCCAATTCTAAAATTTTTTTCACTGGTAGAAAGCTACATTATTCCTGAGTGCTATAGGCTATATAACATCACGCTACAACCAATAGGAGCGGAGCATTAATGAAAAATGTTGCAAAAACGGGCAAGAATATTACTTTTTGAGGGCTTCCGTTGCGTGCGCTACGTAAACAGTTTCAGTTATGCAATCATGTATGTAGGGTAGGTAGAGTAGGTAGGGTAGGTGTAGGGTAGGTGTAGGGTAGGTAAAAAAATGAGGAGAAATTAAATAAGGGCCGCATGTTTCTTAACAAATGTATTTTTTTGCCGTGAAATTGTTGAATTTTCGATCACTCAGGAATCGACACTATTTTTATCTATCTATACTTAATATTATAAAGAGGTAAAATTTGTAAGTTTGTAAGTTTGTATGTAGGGGGTAATCTCTGGAACTAATGATCCAATTCTAAATTTTTTTTCACTGGTAGAAAGCTACATTATTCCTGAGTGCTATAGGCTATATAACATCACGCTACAACCAATAGAAGCGGAGCATTAATGAAAAATGTTGCAAAAACGGGCAAGAATATTACTTTTTGAGGGCTTCCGTTGCGTGCGCTACGTAAACAGTTTCAGTTATGCAATCATGTATGTAGGGTAGGTAGAGTAGGTAGGGTAGGTGTAGGGTAGGTGTAGGGTAGGTAAAAAAATGAGGAGAAATTAAATAAGGGCCGCATGTTTCTTAACAAATGTATTTTTTTGCCGTGAAATTGTTGAATTTTCGATCACTCAGGAATCGACACTATTTTTATCTATCTATACTTAATATTATAAAGAGGTAAAATTTGTAAGTTTGTATGTAGGGGGTAATCTCTGGAACTAATGATCCAATTCTAAAATTTTTTTCACTGGTGGAAAGCTACATTATTCCTGAGTGCTATAGGCTATATAACATCACGCTACAACCAATAGAAGCGGAGCATTAATGAAAAATGTTGCAAAAACGGGCAAGAATATTACTTTTTGAGGGCTTCCGTTGCGTGCGCTACGTAAACAGTTTCAGTTATGCAATCATGTATGTAGGGTAGGTAGAGTAGGTAGGGTAGGTGTAGGGTAGGTAAAAAAATGAGGAGAAATTAAATAAGGGCCGCATGTTTCTTAACAAATGTATTTTTTTGCCGTGAAATTGTTGAATTTTCGATCACTCAGGAATCGACACTATTTTTATCTATCTATACTTAATATTATAAAGAGGTAAAATTTGTAAGTTTGTATGTAGGGGGTAATCTCTGGAACTAATGATCCAATTCTAAAATTTTTTTCACTGGTAGAAAGCTACATTATTCCTGAGTGCTATAGGCTATATAACATCACGCTACAACCAATAGGAGCGGAGCATTAATGAAAAATGTTGCAAAAACGGGCAAGAATATTACTTTTTGAGGGCTTCCGTTGCGTGCGCTACGTAAACAGTTTCAGTTATGCAATCATGTATGTAGGGTAGGTAGAGTAGGTAGGGTACCTACCCTACCTACTCTACCTCCACCTCCACCTCTACACCTGTAGGGTAGGTGTAGGATAGGTGTAGGGTAGGTGTAGGGTAGGTGTAGGGTAGGTGTAGGGTAGGTGTAGGGTAGGTGTAGGGTAGGTGTAGGGTAGGTGTAGGGTAGGTGTAGGGTAGGTGTAGGGTAGGTGTAGGGTAGGTGTAGGGTAGGTGTAGGGTAGGTGTAGGGTAGGTGTAGGGTAGGTGTAGGGTAGGTGTAGGGTAGGTGTAGGGTAGGTGTAGGGTAGGTGTAGGGTAGGTGTAGGGTAGGTGTAGGGTAGGTGTAGGGTAGGTGTAGGGTAGGTGTAGGGTAGGTGTAGGGTAGGTGTAGGGTAGGTGTAGGGTAGGTGTAGGGTAGGTGTAGGGTAGGTGTAGGGTATGTGTAGGGTAGGTGTAGGGTAGGTGTAGGGTAGGTGTAGGGTAGGTGTAGGGTAGGTGTAGGGTAGGTGTAGGGTAGGTGTAGGGTAGGTGTAGGGTAGGTGTAGGGTAGGTGTAGGGTAGGTGTAGGGTAGGTGTAGGGTAGGTGTAGGGTAGGTGTAGGGTAGGTGTAGGGTAGGTGTAGGGTAGGTGTAGGGTAGGTGTAGGGTAGGTGTAGGGTAGGTGTAGGGTAGGTGTAGGGTAGGTGTAGGGTAGGTGTAGGGTAGGTGTAGGGTAGGTGTAGGGTAGGTGTAGGGTAGGTGTAGGGTAGGTGTAGGGTAGGTGTAGGGTAGGTGTAGGGTAGGTGTAGGGTAGGTGTAGGGTAGGTGTAGGGTAGGTGTAGGGTAGGTGTAGGGTAGGTGTAGGGTAGGTGTAGGGTAGGTGTAGGGTAGGTGTAGGGTAGGTGTAGGGTAGGTGTAGGGTAGGTGTAGGGTAGGTGTAGGGTAGGTGTAGGGTAGGTGTAGGGTAGGTGTAGGGTAGGTGTAGGGTAGGTGTAGGGTAGGTGTAGGGTAGGTGTAGGGTAGGTGTAGGGTAGGTGTAGGGTAGGTGTAGGGTAGGTGTAGGGTAGGTGTAGGGTAGGTGTAGGGTAGGTGTAGGGTAGGTGTAGGGTAGGTGTAGGGTAGGTGTAGGGTAGGTGTAGGGTAGGTGTAGGGTAGGTGTAGGGTAGGTGTAGGGTAGGTGTAGGGTAGGTGTAGGGTAGGTGTAGGGTAGGTGTAGGGTAGGTGTAGGGTAGGTGTAGGGTAGGTGTAGGGTAGGTGTAGGGTAGGTGTAGGGTAGGTGTAGGGTAGGTGTAGGGTAGGTGTAGGGTAGGTGTAGGGTAGGTGTAGGGTAGGTGTAGGGTAGGTGTAGGGTAGGTGTAGGGTAGGTGTAGGGTAGGTGTAGGGTAGGTGTAGGGTAGGTGTAGGGTAGGTGTAGGGTAGGTGTAGGGTAGGTGTAGGGTAGGTGTAGGGTAAGTGTAGGGTAGGTGTAGGGTAGGTGTAGGGTAGGTGTAGGGTAGGTGTAGGGTAGGTGTAGGGTAGGTGTAGGGTAGGTGTAGGGTAGGTGTAGGATAGGGTAGATACGTAGCCAGTTGACGGTAGCGAAGCCGCGTGGGACAGCTAGTCTATACTAATATTATAAAGAGGTAAAATTTGTAAGTTTGTAAGTTTGTATGTAGGGGGTAATCTCTGGAACTAATGATCCAATTCTAAAAATTTTTTCACTGGTAGAAAGCTACATTATTCCTGAGTGCTATAGGCTATATAACATCACGCTACAACCAATAGAAGCGGAGCATTAATGAAAAATGTTGCAAAAACGGGCAAGAATATTACTTTTTGAGGGCTTCCGTTGCGTGCGCTACGTAAACAGTTTCAGTTATGCAATCATGTATGTAGGGTAGGTAGAGTAGGTAGGGTAGGTGTAGGGTAGGTAAAAAAATGAGGAGAAATTAAATAAGGGCCGCATGTTTCTTAACAAATGTATTTTTTTGCCGTGAAATTGTTGAATTTTCGATCACTCAGGAATCGACACTATTTTTATCTATCTATACTTAATATTATAAAGAGGTAAAATTTGTAAGTTTGCATGTAGGGGGTAATCTCTGGAACTAATGATCCAATTCTAAATTTTTTTTCACTGGTAGAAAGCTACATTATTCCTGAGTGCTATAGGCTATATAACATCACGCTACAACCAATAGGAGCGGAGCATTAATGAAAAATGTTGCAAAAACGGGCAAGAATATTACTTTTTGAGGGCTTCCGTTGCGTGCGCTACGTAAACAGTTTCAGTTATGCAATCATGTATGTAGGGTAGGTAGAGTAGGTAGGGTACCTACCCTACCTACTCTACCTCCACCTCCACCTCTACACCTGTAGGGTAGGTGTAGGGTAGGTGTAGGGTAGGTGTAGGGTAGGTGTAGGGTAGGTGTAGGGTAGGTGTAGGGTAGGTGTAGGGTAGGTGTAGGGTAGGTGTAGGGTAGGTATAGGGTAGGTGTAGGGTAGGTGTAGGGTAGGTGTAGGGTAGGTGTAGGGTAGGTGTAGGGTAGGTGTAGGGTAGGTGTAGGGTAGGTGTAGGGTAGGTGTAGGGTAGGTGTAGGGTAGGTGTAGGGTAGGTGTAGGGTAGGTGTAGGGTAGGTGTAGGGTAGGTGTAGGGTAGGTGTAGGGTAGGTGTAGGGTAGGTGTAGGGTAGGTGTAGGGTAGGTGTAGGATAGGGTAGATACGTAGCCAGTTGACGGGAGCGAAGCCGCGTGGGACAGCTAGTCTATACTAATATTATAAAGAGGTAAAATTTGTAAGTTTGTAAGTTTGTATGTAGGGGGTAATCTCTGGAACTAATGATCCAATTCTAAAAATTTTTTCACTGGTAGAAAGCTACATTATTCCTGAGTGCTATAGGCTATATAACATCACGCTACAACCAATAGAAGCGGAGCATTAATGAAAAATGTTGCAAAAACGGGCAAGAATATTACTTTTTGAGGGCTTCCGTTGCGTGCGCTACGTAAACAGTTTCAGTTATGCAATCATGTATGTAGGGTAGGTAGAGTAGGTAGGGTAGGTGTAGGGTAGGTAAAAAAATGAGGAGAAATTAAATAAGGGCCGCATGTTTCTTAACAAATGTATTTTTTTGCCGTGAAATTGTTGAATTTTCGATCACTCAGGAATCGACACTATTTTTATCTATCTATACTTAATATTATAAAGAGGTAAAATTTGTAAGTTTGTATGTAGGGGGTAATCTCTGGAACTAATGATCCAATTCTAAAAATTTTTTCACTGGTAGAAAGCTACATTATTCCTGAGTGCTATAGGCTATATAACATCACGCTACAACCAATAGAAGCGGAGCATTAATGAAAAATGTTGCAAAAACGGGCAAGAATATTACTTTTTGAGGGCTTCCGTTGCGTGCGCTACGTAAACAGTTTCAGTTATGCAATCATGTATGTAGGGTAGGTAGAGTAGGTAGGGTAGGTGTAGGGTAGGTAAAAAAATGAGGAGAAATTAAATAAGGGCCGCATGTTTCTTAACAAATGTATTTTTTTGCCGTGAAATTGTTGAATTTTCGATCACTCAGGAATCGACACTATTTTTATCTATCTATACTTAATATTATAAAGAGGTAAAATTTGTAAGTTTGTATGTAGGGGGTAATCTCTGGAACTAATGATCCAATTCTAAAATTTTTTTCACTGGTAGAAAGCTACATTATTCCTGAGTTCTATAGGCTATATAACATCACGCTACAACCAATAGGAGCGGAGCATTAATGAAAAATGTTGCAAAAACGGGCAAGAATATTACTTTTTGAGGGCTTCCGTTGCGTGCGCTACGTAAACAGTTTCAGTTATGCAATCATGTATGTAGGGTAGGTAGAGTAGGTAGGGTACCTACCCTACCTACTCTACCTCCACCTCCACCTCTACACCTGTAGGGTAGGTGTAGGGTAGGTGTAGGGTAGGTGTAGGGTAGGTGTAGGGTAGGTGTAGGGTAGGTGTAGGGTAGGTGTAGGGTAGGTGTAGGGTAGGTATAGGGTAGGTGTAGGGTAGGTGTAGGGTAGGTGTAGGGTAGGTGTAGGGTAGGTGTAGGGTAGGTGTAGGGTAGGTGTAGGGTAGGTGTAGGGTAGGTGTAGGGTAGGTGTAGGGTAGGTGTAGGGTAGGTGTAGGGTAGGTGTAGGGTAGGTGTAGGGTAGGTGTAGGGTAGGTGTAGGGTAGGTGTAGGATAGGGTAGATACGTAGCCAGTTGACGGGAGCGAAGCCGCGTGGGACAGCTAGTCTATACTAATATTATAAAGAGGTAAAATTTGTAAGAAATTTGTAAGTTTGTAAGTTTGTATGTAGGGGGTAATCTCTGGAACTAATGATCCAATTCTAAAAATTTTTTCACTGGTAGAAAGCTACATTATTCCTGAGTGCTATAGGCTATATAACATCACGCTACAACCAATAGAAGCGGAGCATTAATGAAAAATGTTGCAAAAACGGGCAAGAATATTACTTTTTGAGGGCTTCCGTTGCGTGCGCTACGTAAACAGTTTCAGTTATGCAATCATGTATGTAGGGTAGGTAGAGTAGGTAGGGTACCTACCCTACCTACTCTACCTCCACCTCCACCTCTACACCTGTAGGGTAGGTGTAGGGTAGGTGTAGGGTAGGTGTAGGGTAGGTGTAGGGTAGGTGTAGGGTAGGTGTAGGGTAGGTGTAGGGTAGGTGTAGGGTAGGTGTAGGGTAGGTGTAGGGTAGGTGTAGGGTAGGTGTAGGGTAGGTGTAGGGTAGGTGTAGGGTAGGTGTAGGGTAGGTGTAGGGTAGGTGTAGGGTAGGTGTAGGGTAGGTGTAGGGTAGGTGTAGGGTAGTAGTAGGGTAGGTGTAGGGTAGGTGTAGGGTAGGTGTAGGGTAGGTGTAGGGTAGGTGTAGGGTAGGTGTAGGGTAGGTGTAGGGTAGGTGTAGGGTAGGTGTAGGGTAGGTGTAGGGTAGGTGTAGGGTAGGTGTAGGGTAGGTGTAGGGTAGGTGTAGGGTAGGTGTAGGGTAGGTGTAGGGTAGGTGTAGGGTAGGTGTAGGGTAGGTGTAGGGTAGGTGTAGGGTAGGTGTAGGGTAGGTGTAGGGTAGGTGTAGGGTAGGTGTAGGGTAGGTGTAGGGTAGGTGTAGGGTAGGTGTAGGGTAGGTGTAGGGTAGGTGTAGGGTAGGTGTAGGGTAGGTGTAGGGTAGGTGTAGGGTAGGTGTAGGGTAGGTGTAGGGTAGGTGTAGGGTAGGTGTAGGGTAGGTGTAGGGTAGGTGTAGGGTAGGTGTAGGGTAGGTGTAGGGTAGGTGTAGGGTAGGTGTAGGGTAGGTGTAGGGTAGGTGTAGGGTAGGTGTAGGGTAGGTGTAGGGTAGGTGTAGGGTAGGTGTAGGGTAGGTGTAGGGTAGGTGTAGGGTAGGTGTAGGGTAGGTGTAGGGTAGGTGTAGGGTAGGTGTAGGGTAGGTGTAGGGTAGGTGTAGGGTAGGTGTAGGGTAGGTGTAGGGTAGGTGTAGGGTAGGTGTAGGGTAAGTGTAGGGTAGGTGTAGGGTAGGTGTAGGGTAGGTGTAGGGTAGGTGTAGGGTAGGTGTAGGATAGGGTAGATACGTAGCCAGTTGACGGTAGCGAAGCCGCGTGGGACAGCTAGTCTATACTAATATTATAAAGAGGTAAAATTTGTAAGTTTGTAAGTTTGTATGTAGGGGGTAATCTCTGGAACTAATGATCCAATTCTAAAAATTTTTTCACTGGTAGAAAGCTACATTATTCCTGAGTGCTATAGGCTATATAACATCACGCTACAACCAATAGAAGCGGAGCATTAATGAAAAATGTTGCAAAAACGGGCAAGAATATTACTTTTTGAGGGCTTCCGTTGCGTGCGCTACGTAAACAGTTTCAGTTATGCAATCATGTATGTAGGGTAGGTAGAGTAGGTAGGGTACCTACCCTACCTACTCTACCTCCACCTCCACCTCTACACCTGTAGGGTAGGTGTAGGGTAGGTGTAGGGTAGGTGTAGGGTAGGTGTAGGGTAGGTGTAGGGTAGGTGTAGGGTAAGTGTAGGGTAGGTGTAGGGTAGGTATAGGGTAGGTGTAGGGTAGGTGTAGGGTAGGTGTAGGGTAGGTGTAGGGTAGGTGTAGGGTAGGTGTAGGGTAGGTGTAGGGTAGGTGTAGGGTAGGTGTAGGGTAGGTGTAGGGTAGGTGTAGGGTAGGTGTAGGGTAGGTGTAGGGTAGGTGTAGGGTAGGTGTAGGGTAGGTGTAGGGTAGGTGTAGGGTAGGTGTAGGGTAGGTGTAGGGTAGGTGTAGGGTAGGTGTAGGGTAGGTGTAGGGTAGGTGTAGGATAGGGTAGATACGTAGCCAGTTGACGGGAGCGAAGCCGCGTGGGACAGCTAGTCTATACTAATATTATAAAGAGGTAAAATTTGTAAGTTTGTAAGTTTGTATGTAGGGGGTAATCTCTGGAACTAATGATCCAATTCTAAAAATTTTTTCACTGGTAGAAAGCTACATTATTCCTGAGTGCTATAGGCTATATAACATCACGCTACAACCAATAGAAGCGGAGCATTAATGAAAAATGTTGCAAAAACGGGCAAGAATATTACTTTTTGAGGGCTTCCGTTGCGTGCGCTACGTAAACAGTTTCAGTTATGCAATCATGTATGTAGGGTAGGTAGAGTAGGTAGGGTAGGTGTAGGGTAGGTAAAAAAATGAGGAGAAATTAAATAAGGGCCGCATGTTTCTTAACAAATGTATTTTTTTGCCGTGAAATTGTTGAATTTTCGATCACTCAGGAATCGACACTATTTTTATCTATCTATACTTAATATTATAAAGAGGTAAAATTTGTAAGTTTGTATGTAGGGGGTAATCTCTGGAACTAATGATCCAATTCTAAAAATTTTTTCACTGGTAGAAAGCTACATTATTCCTGAGTGCTATAGGCTATATAACATCACGCTACAACCAATAGAAGCGGAGCATTAATGAAAAATGTTGCAAAAACGGGCAAGAATATTACTTTTTGAGGGCTTCCGTTGCGTGCGCTACGTAAACAGTTTCAGTTATGCAATCATGTATGTAGGGTAGGTAGAGTAGGTAGGGTAGGTGTAGGGTAGGTAAAAAAATGAGGAGAAATTAAATAAGGGCCGCATGTTTCTTAACAAATGTATTTTTTTGCCGTGAAATTGTTGAATTTTCGATCACTCAGGAATCGACACTATTTTTATCTATCTATACTTAATATTATAAAGAGGTAAAATTTGTAAGTTTGTATGTAGGGGGTAATCTCTGGAACTAATGATCCAATTCTAAATTTTTTTTCACTGGTAGAAAGCTACATTATTCCTGAGTGCTATAGGCTATATAACATCACGCTACAACCAATAGGAGCGGAGCATTAATGAAAAATGTTGCAAAAACGGGCAAGAATATTACTTTTTGAGGGCTTCCGTTGCGTGCGCTACGTAAACAGTTTCAGTTATGCAATCATGTATGTAGGGTAGGTAGAGTAGGTAGGGTACCTACCCTACCTACTCTACCTCCACCTCCACCTCTACACCTGTAGGGTAGGTGTAGGGTAGGTGTAGGGTAGGTGTAGGGTAGGTGTAGGGTAGGTGTAGGGTAGGTGTAGGGTAGGTGTAGGGTAGGTATAGGGTAGGTGTAGGGTAGGTGTAGGGTAGGTGTAGGGTAGGTGTAGGGTAGGTGTAGGGTAGGTGTAGGGTAGGTGTAGGGTAGGTGTAGGGTAGGTGTAGGGTAGGTGTAGGGTAGGTGTAGGGTAGGTGTAGGGTAGGTGTAGGGTAGGTGTAGGGTAGGTGTAGGGTAGGTGTAGGGTAGGTGTAGGGTAGGTGTAGGGTAGGTGTAGGGTAGGTGTAGGATAGGGTAGATACGTAGCCAGTTGACGGGAGCGAAGCCGCGTGGGACAGCTAGTCTATACTAATATTATAAAGAGGTAAAATTTGTAAGTTTGTAAGTTTGTATGTAGGGGGTAATCTCTGGAACTAATGATCCAATTCTAAAAATTTTTTCACTGGTAGAAAGCTACATTATTCCTGAGTGCTATAGGCTATATAACATCACGCTACAACCAATAGAAGCGGAGCATTAATGAAAAATGTTGCAAAAACGGGCAAGAATATTACTTTTTGAGGGCTTCCGTTGCGTGCGCTACGTAAACAGTTTCAGTTATGCAATCATGTATGTAGGGTAGGTAGAGTAGGTAGGGTAGGTGTAGGGTAGGTAAAAAAATGAGGAGAAATTAAATAAGGGCCGCATGTTTCTTAACAAATGTATTTTTTTGCCGTGAAATTGTTGAATTTTCGATCACTCAGGAATCGACACTATTTTTATCTATCTATACTTAATATTATAAAGAGGTAAAATTTGTAAGTTTGTATGTAGGGGGTAATCTCTGGAACTAATGATCCAATTCTAAAATTTTTTTCACTGGTAGAAAGCTACATTATTCCTGAGTGCTATAGGCTATATAACATCACGCTACAACCAATAGGAGCGGAGCATTAATGAAAAATGTTGCAAAAACGGGCAAGAATATTACTTTTTGAGGGCTTCCGTTGCGTGCGCTACGTAAACAGTTTCAGTTATGCAATCATGTATGTAGGGTAGGTAGAGTAGGTAGGGTACCTACCCTACCTACTCTACCTCCACCTCCACCTCTACACCTGTAGGGTAGGTGTAGGGTAGGTGTAGGGTAGGTGTAGGGTAGGTGTAGGGTAGGTGTAGGGTAGGTGTAGGGTAGGTGTAGGGTAGGTGTAGGGTAGGTGTAGGGTAGGTGTAGGGTAGGTGTAGGGTAGGTGTAGGGTAGGTGTAGGGTAGGTGTAGGGTAGGTGTAGGGTAGGTGTAGGGTAGGTGTAGGGTAGGTGTAGGGTAGGTGTAGGGTAGGTGTAGGGTAGGTGTAGGGTAGGTGTAGGGTAGGTGTAGGGTAGGTGTAGGGTAGGTGTAGGGTAGGTGTAGGGTAGGTGTAGGGTAGGTGTAGGGTAGGTGTAGGGTAGGTGTAGGGTAGGTGTAGGGTAGGTGTAGGGTAGGTGTAGGGTAGGTGTAGGGTAGGTGTAGGGTAGGTGTAGGGTAGGTGTAGGGTAGGTGTAGGGTAGGTGTAGGGTAGGTGTAGGGTAGGTGTAGGGTAGGTGTAGGGTAGGTGTAGGGTAGGTGTAGGGTAGGTGTAGGGTAGGTGTAGGGTAGGTGTAGGGTAGGTGTAGGGTAGGTGTAGGGTAGGTGTAGGGTAGGTGTAGGGTAGGTGTAGGGTAGGTGTAGGGTAGGTGTAGGGTAGGTGTAGGGTAGGTGTAGGGTAGGTGTAGGGTAGGTGTAGGGTAGGTGTAGGGTAGGTGTAGGGTAGGTGTAGGGTAGGTGTAGGGTAGGTGTAGGGTAGGTGTAGGGTAGGTGTAGGGTAGGTGTAGGGTAGGTGTAGGGTAGGTGTAGGGTAGGTGTAGGGTAGGTGTAGGGTAGGTGTAGGGTAGGTGTAGGGTAGGTGTAGGGTAGGTGTAGGGTAGGTGTAGGATAGGGTAGATACGTAGCCAGTTGACGGGAGCGAAGCCGCGTGGGACAGCTAGTAGCTCATAAAGTCTTTCCCTACTTTTTCTAAGTCCTGTAGTCGCCCAGTCACTGAATAAAAACTTAGGGCATATAGTTTTAGTTTTCTTCTTAAAAGTGTTATTGAACTCTTTTTGAACCACTGAGAAAACTTCATCATACAAAATATTACCATCATTCACTGTGAGGTCCTGATAACTTAACTTACTGATTAAAGTGCTGTTAAATTTATTTAATTTACCGGATGTTATTGGTCTGGATTGAATAAATAATAAGGAAAGTACAAAAAACTACAAAATTTTGGGTCGCGCGGGTGTGAAACGAGTGCGCGTTTTGTTCCCTTAAGGTCGTTGGTGTTAGTCGTCGTCTTAAAAACGCTCTAATAAAAATTAGAGGTTTTGCAGATAGCCGTTTATTATTTGCTGTCGTCGATATTTTGTTTTTTTTTATGATGGAACAAGCAGACCCGAGCCTCTAGACAAGAAACTTTCTATCAATGAAACCGTCACGATAACGATTGAAAAAAAAATGGTAGTATCAACCGTTATCACGTGGACAGTGCCCTAGATCAAGGATTCGCAAAGTGGTCGATATCAAACCCTTGGGGTCGATGAAGATGAACGTCCGAATCACCGAAATTCCATAGCATCGATTTACTACAATTTCGAATAGCCATTAGATCGAGCGTCCGATTTTCCGAAAAGGCATTGCAACGATAGATCTATGCATCGAATGTCTATTGGCTCGACGTGCCAGTAAGTCAAAAGCTATTCAACCTAAAATATTCAAGAAAACTAAAAGAAGAATGATGTCTATGGTACCATCTGGGAAGTATTTTCCAAATTGGTCCAGGCGTTCTTGAGTAATATGCGGGGAAAATACATTAAAAAAAGGTTGGAACGAATTATTGAGAAACTCCTCCTTTTTTTGGAATCGGTTAAAAATAGGCAGGTATGAAAAAAACACCGTTGTAATATATAACAATTTAATATTTTTCACTTTAACTAGTTACCGAACTTTCAGTGTAAATACTCCGACAACCAATCCCGATACTTCTCTACGTCGGTGAAGAGTGTGTACTGATCAGGGTCACAAATTTCAGCATCAGCTCTACGAGGAGCGAGAGATACAATGCCGCGGACGTACCACGAGCCAGACGCCTGGCTTGTGTCTCCTGGCGTATCCGGCACGAAAATCATAAGACCACCACCGCTGTCACCATTGCAGACTGAGGTTCCTGAAAGAAATAGATCATCATCATCATCATTTCAGCTGAAAGACGTCAACTGCTGAACATAGGCCTCCTCCTAGTGTCGCCACATTGAACGGCCCCGTGTGTCTCATATCTAGTGTATTCCCGCAGTCGTAACCAGGTCATCGCTCCACCTAGTGGGTCGCTTTCCAATGCTTTGTCTTCTGGTACGCGGTCGCCACTTCAGAACTTTTCGGTCCCATCGACCATCCGTTCTACAAACATGTGCCCTGCCTACTGCCACTTAAGTTTGACCATTCTTTCCACCCCCAAAAAATGAGTAGCGTTCTTCTTACCATTAGCAAATCCTGCACAAAATTTGTTAGTGTTCAGTTTCTTATTGAAGAATCCTGGGTTACTTTTCAAGCAGTTCAACTCCGATACAATAGGAATGGTTATTTGCTGCAGAGTGGAGGACAGTACATCTTGGTGGTTAAATCCCCAACCTGCCACCTGAAAAGTTAATTGTAAGAATTACGATAATACCTCAAAGTTTAATATCCATAAAAATAAGAAGATAAACTATGTGCAGTATACCTCGAAATTGCTTTACTCACTGGGTCTTATATGAAATAATATTAGAGTGTTACCCATACTGGTATCTGAATCGACTCATGGGGCTAATTATCAAAAGCTTCTCTGCCGAGCAGACCATCTCCGGCGACACTAACATCATCATCATCATCAGCCTTTTAATTTTCCCACTGCTGAGACATGGTCGCTTACAATGGGCCTTATCAGAAAGCTTACAATCACTCAAAGGGCAATGGAGAGGGCTATGCTCGGAGTTTCCTTGCGTGATCGAATCAGAAATGTACGAATAATTGCCAAACTTAAGTGGCAGTGGGCAGGGCACATTGCTCGCAGAACGGATGGCCGATGGGGCAGAAAGGTTCTGAAGTGGCGAACGCGAACCGGAATACGTTGCGTTGGAAGAAGGTTGCGGGGATCCGCTGGTTACGAGACGCACGGGACCGGTCAATGTGGCAACGCTTGGGGGAGGCCTATGTCCAGCAGTGGACGTATTTCGGTTGATATGAAGATAATGATGACTGCTAGGACAAAGGCAACCTCTCTGAGAGAGGGAATGGACTGTAATTCACCACGCGGTCCCCGTGCGGGTTGATGGATGTCACATGTCTTCGAATGTTTGGTTCTAGGACGTGCCGGTTTCTTCACGATGTTTTCCGTCACCATTTTGAGCGCAGTGCTGATGAAATAATTTAGACAAAGTAAAGCGCCTGCACTACAACTTGTAAGTCGCAGCCGGTACCACTGAGCCATCACTGCACTAGACACTGCCGTGGTGACACTGAAATTCGCGGATAGATGGTCTTGCCATTGCGTTTTGACAAAAACGCATAAGTGACACGTATAAATCGGTGCTTTAGATCTTATTGCCGCAAATTTTTGTGTCGCCGCAATGAGCCTTTAGCTACGAGCTATATCAAGTAAGAATTAAGCATAATTAGGCTGGTAAAAATTTAACTACATACCGTCCCAAAGGCTTCTTCAGTAGGAAGCCTGTAACCTGGGTGCCACAAGCAGGCTGGTTGAACATAATCAGTGAAAACAGCTTCAGACTTCAGTTTCAGTAAAGCTATGTCATTACTCAGTGTAACCCCGCTATATTCGGGATGGACAATTATTTCATAGACCTAGAATAATAAATACAAAACAGATTATCATTTCAGGATACTCAATACTCAATACGTTTATTGCTTCCACATGTGAACTTATATTATTATATTATTATTATGGATATTGTAAAACGACTGAGAAGATTAGGTGCGAAGGGGAGGTAAGAAGAAGATGCTGAACTTTATTGATATTGATATAAGTTGATTCTGCAAAAAACATATTTGCTTAAATTTACTGTTTTTAACACGCTTTTATTAGCTTGGTATGTATCTATGTAACTATGTATCAATGTAACGGAATCTTTGAACGTGATTTTCACCCCCTTGAAAACGTCGGATTGATTTGAAACTTTGCACACGAGTGTGTTACGACCTATCAAGGACCGATGACAATGCAATAATTTAGTCAAAGTTAAAGTCGGGATCTTTTGTTTCTATTTTGTTATCTTGCATGCATATTGTATGTGTTACCCATATTTGAGCAAGTAAATTTTATTTTATCTTATCTTATCTAAGTCAAATATATTTATTCAACTAGCCCAATAAGCGGCACTTTTGAAAGTCAAACAAAAATTAAAATTTACAAGTAATAAAAGTTGATTCCACCGTGCGCGTTTAAATTGTTTGTCCCATTAGCCTTACCAAGATCTTCAGAATTAGCGACTTTCTAGTTCAATTTACCATTAAAGCGTGTTTTTTAGTTTTTAGAACTACAATTTATTTTAAAGTGCAGTACTGCACCCACTAACTAAATTAAGTATTTTAATGTCTGTTTTACTTAACATTGCAATGTAATATAACTAATGCATTTTTTTACTAGTTTTTGTAAACAAAATCGAAAACGCAGTAGGTATTGCTCATTGGTTCAAAAGTGTACTTGCCTCTCGTTCTTGCAATGCTATGTCTCCTCCGATGAGGTTGTGTTTGCCAAGATCAATGCTCAATAATTCTGGTACAACTGCATTACCCCTTATAGAAGCGCAGTGGGCAGCTGAAAGATGGAAAAATACTATATAGCCTGCACCAAGATTCAGTTCCTAAGGGGCACTAAGGGCACTCTGACAAGGAAAGGTTAATTTTAAATGCGGTGAAGGGTGATGCGGATACAGTGAACGAGGAAAGAGAACGAACTTCTCCTGCGTGTTAAGTTCTGTTAAGGTTGCCATAGTCGACGGCACGAACTATTTTTTGGGCGGGGTTAAATGCATGCATGCTATCTAATCCGACAACACGTGCGAAAGAGATAGATGATGAGCAGTAAGAAGCTAGCTCGCGTACGAATACACACTTTTGCAAATTTGTAGCGAAATGGATGGTGATTTAGGATGAAAATTACCTGTCAGAACCAATGTCTTAGATAGCAAGGTTCCTCCACATATATACATGAAAAAAGACCTTTCCCTCCGCAGTATAGCCACATGCCAGGGCCAATCTCCAGACTTGGTGGTTTGCCCATAAACTATCAGCTCAGTATGTACCACTTTGCGCCGTCCACAAGATTCGTCGAAAGGTTTTCCGTTTTTGCGAGAACTGATGTCTTTTGTATCTGAATCGTCTTCGACGACTTTGTCGAAATAGGCCTGGAATTGAGAAATTTTCTGTTATACTTAGCGTTGAAATAATGTGCAAAAATACGAGAGCAGTCGTGGTACGGGCCTAGACTCATGAGTTCGAACCTAGGCCGGCGCTATACTGTTTTTAATTTATTTCATCATCATCATTGGTCATCATTGGTCCGTGGATGGGTGACCATTTCAACATACCGAGTTTCCTCCGTGCCTCGGAAAGCACGCTAAGCCGTTGGTCCCGGCTCTCATTTGAAGATCTTTGAAATTCATTACGGGTAGTCAGAAGCCTGAGATCTGACACCAGTCTTGCCAAGGGGTATCGTGTTACCTAGCTACTGGGTTGTGGAGGTTAGATAGGCAGTCGCTCCATGTAAAACACTGGTACTCAGCTAAATCCGGTTAGACTGGAAGCCGACCCCAACAATAATTGGGAAAAAGGCTAGGCTAAAATGATGATTAGTCTAAAATGGTGAAAAAAAATTGGCATTTCCTAGAACCAAACATTCGAAAACATGTGGCATCTACTAACCTACACTGGGCCCGCGTGGTAAAGCTCATTAACTCTATCAAAAAGAGGAGCATATAAAAAAAAAACGCATTGTCACGAGAAAAGTTTGCAAATTATCAGCTCAATCTGACACTGGGAAGTGAGTCAAACTCAACTTGTCAGATATGATTACAGACACCGGCACAGGTAAAACTAAATAAAACCTGGTAATGAAATCTAGTAAAAAAATATACTTACGATTCTCGGATTTTTACAAATTTCACGATCATCCAGGATAATGCTATAGACATAAGGTATAATGTCAGTTCCAGCAGGCCCAAAGACTTGAACACTAAGATTTGGATAAGGAATTTCTTCGTAGAAAACAAAACTGAAACTGTTGCTTGGTTCTACCAGTTTCCTGAACCGAACTTTCGCTGGTTCTGGCTGAAACAAAAATCTTTTTTTTATTTATTTTTTATTTATGTTTTAAATTACCGTTTTTATATTTTAAACTTATTCTTATTTTTTATTTTACACAAAACAAACATACAAATACAGTACGGACAGCTTATGCACAAAGGCGAGCTTAACCCATCATTAGGTTCTCGTACAGAAAACCTTAGTGTCATAGAGATTTAAAAATAAAATAAAAAATTTGCTGTTGCATTTTGAACCTTAATATACTACAAGATAGCAAAAGATCGTGGGGAATGGCATAAACCAATAGAAGCCTATTCCCAGCTGTGGAGGACTGGTTGTGCGGGTAATCTACACTTATAATATTATAAATGCGAAAGTAACTCTGTTTGCCTGTCAGTCTGTTACCTTTTCACGCTTAAACCGCTAATCAATTGAGATGAAATTTGGTATAAAGATTTTTTGAAGAGGAAGGACATAGTATAGTTTATAGGATAGTTTTTATCCCGGCAAATGTCCTAAAGAGTGTGGAAAGGGTGGTGGAAAATTTATGGTTCACCATAAATTTTCCACTACCCTTTGTGTGGTTTTTCAAGTAAGATGGATATTAATTAAAGCTTGCAGAAAAAAATAGGTAACTATTTAAAGTACTAATGCTACGCAGACGAACACGCAGGCAAAAGCCAGTATGACTTAACATTCACAGTTTATCTATTTATTTTTCTAAAGCAACTCCTTTGTTTCAAAAGTCAAAGTCAAAGTCAAAACCTGTATTAATTTTTTGATATTATTTGATTCTACAAACGTTACTTACATTTTTTATTACGAGTGAAGCTTCCGAATTAAATTTCACAATCATGTATCGAGCTCCTTGTGGTAGCGGTATATCCAAATTGTACTGATTTTGTCTCTCTGGCAGTGGCGATTCATAAGAAGCTCTAATTTTGTAATCTTCACAGACAGGAACGGAGTGTAATGCTGTTCCTATTAAAGGATTTTGATTAAATCCGCCAGGTATAAAACTTATTAGAAGTAGCCAAATCATTATTTATGAGGTAGTGGCACGCTGAAAACAAAAGTTGGTTGGTTAGTAACGGGTTCATTAATACTCGTAAGCAAATTAAGTAGTAAAAAAACTTTTTTACAAAAAATCACAACCGACTTCAAAAAACGAAGATACGAATACAAGAACACTGACTTCCGAAATAAAGTTATTTTTCACTTTGTAGTGTTTTTTTGGAAGTCGGTTGTATTTTGTTGTTAAAAAAGTTTTTATTTTTCACTTTTTAGAGAGTACATAATGGACAAGTTCTATAGTAAGGCACATATCCACAGTGATGCCAGAATAGATTACTCGAATAACATGTAATTTGAACATAACCGGTGGTATGAGAGTGTACCAGGGTGACCTGTGCACATCTGCGTACCCATTTAGAGCATATTGGCGTGATGGTTTGTTATGAATTGGTAAAAAACAATAAACAGACATGCGATAGCAGCAAACCCGAGAGATTTGCCGTCATTTATTGAAGAGTTCTGCTGTTCTCCTAAGTTCTTCATCAGATCTTTATCAAATTTTAATGGGACCATATCGGAATAAACTTTTTTCGAACAAAAAAAGAATTTTGCAGATCCGTTAATGGATCTGCAAAATTCTGATGGAAGAGGGAGTTATGCCCGAAAATACATTTAAAAAAAAATGGAAACATACAAATTTAGAACCTCCTCCTTTTTGGGAAGTCGGTTAAAAATCTAATAATATCGTATCCGAAGATGAGCAATAAATCCACTCGTTCCACTAAAATTCCCTAGATCAGTCCCCCGGGGGATTGCACACTCAATGTTCCACTACGATCCCCTATGCTAGGGATTCTCTAAGTACTAATAAGTGCTATTCATTTATAGTCCCTTCTAAGTAATTAAGATACTTACGAATACGTAATATCCCCTAATTCCTTATTATTGAATTCCTATCATTTTTGTTATGACAGGTTTTATGAAGTGACAAGGGTCAACAGTACATGAATTAAGATCGTCATTACAACCGAAAGTCGTCCACTACTGCTGAACATAGGCCTCCCCCAAACGTCGCCAAATTGTCCAACCCTGTGCGTGGATGCGAGATCCAGCAAATTCCCGCAACCTTAACCGCAACCACAGATACGATAAAAGTATACAAATTCCTCATCCCATACAAAGAAACTGTGCCAACGTAACTAGCATTTTTGTATGGACTATACGGACTATTTACTAAAAGAACATCAACCGCGTTCGGTTTCATTCCACGGTTATAGATGGTGTTAGCAGCGACTTGCAAGTAAAAGTGTTTACTCAGTTTGTGACTATGTTTTCCTTTAAATACAGTGATGATTTCTTTTAAAGTATTTATTGCACGTTTTTACAGTTTCATTGTACCAAAATTTGTTACAATACAAATTTAAAAAATCGATAGGCATGCCTCAGAAATTAAAAACACTGCCATCTATTGGAATCAATTTTAAATGATCCTTGAAACTTATCTTTGAAATTTAAATTAACAGTCCAATGCCATAATTTTGTGCTGTTGATTAAACAAAATAATAAAAAAAATATGATCAATTCTAGAAAATGTTAATTTTACACACAATTCGATTCGCATATCGCGCCATCAATTGATATTTATTTGAACCAAATTTTCTTTCTTAGCTCTGGGTCCCCGTGTCACAACCATACCAGTTTGCATTACGCAAGTTCTCTTATTACTGGCTCGTAGTGGCTCGTGCTTTTTTTTTATTTTTATTTGTGACGGGTTTGCTCTTGACTCTAGTCCAGGTCAGAGGTGACAGAGACAAAGTCGACGATGGAGTGAGCTTACCCAGAAGAAGCCTGTTCACCCTAACTTTGAAGAGATTCGGGTTGTATGCGTTCGGAAACACAGACGCAGGCAGTGAGTTCCACTCTTTTGCTGTGCGCATTATGAAGGATGTTTGGAAGCGCTTGGTGCGAATTGGTGGAATAGCAACTAGGTGAGGATGGTAACTTGCAGTGCGTCTAGATGTCCGATGGTAGAAGGGGGCCGGTGGGATGAGGTCGTGGAGTTCATGAGCACACTCGCCAAAATACAGTCAGTCAGTCTGCTGTCCTATTGTTGGGCTAAGGCCTTCCTTCATGTCTTCGATGGGTCACGATATTGCACTTTTTCTTCCAATTTTTAAGGTAGATATCCCGCAATCATGATTGCAATAATTCATCTTTTTTGACAATAAGAGTCCTGTAAATGTTCCCAGTAAAAGCGTCAGAGAATTTCTTTGTAGCTACCTAGATTTGTGTCAGGTTTACGACAAAATACTCAGTCCCTATTTGTGTGGCTTAAGAAAGAGGTACACCTTTATAGTATGGGTATGTAAATGTCTGCCTTACCACGCGGGGAATCCATCCGTGATGTGTAAAAAACTAATAAAATGATCAAAATTCAAAATGATGAAAACATTTATGTGGCCTTACCTATAATACAGGTTTTACAAGGAAAAACGTGATATAAAACTAAAATTAATAATAAATATAAACACATAGCTCACCTTTGCAAAAAACCTCGAGTTATTATATTATACGAAAAACCAATCACCACACATAATTCTATTATGACACTGTTTTTTTAAGCTTTTGTATCACGTTTTAGGTGTGAAATAATTAAACAACAATATTATAAAACAGTGTTCTAAACAACATCACACTTCTGAGTCAATCCTATACTGGTCGAAGTGGACAAGTAAAGTACCATCAACGATTAGATGATAGCGGGGCGTCTCAGTGACGTATTGACCTTGAAATATGATTCTAAATACCAGAGTCATAAGACACACTTTACAAAGTTAATTGACCTTATATATTAAAACTTTTTAACCGTATGATTCGTTTGAGCACTGATGCGCAGATTCTAAATTCTAAATGAGAGGTGAAATGTATAATGAGGTGTGTTGCGTGCCTCTGCCCAACCCCTGGAAAACAGGCGTAATGTTATGTTTGTGTTCAAATAAATTTTCAATGGAACAAATTGAATTTAGAATCTGCTAGTCAGTATTTGAACTAACGACATAGTTTAGATTTTTTTATAAAAAACATTTGTGGATAATTCTTTCAAATCTCGTAAAATAAATTTTACACAAGGTAAAACTATCATCCGTACATCTTGTTTTGCGTGCCTGGCCAGTGGAAGGTTGAATTTCACGTGTCCAATTTACAGACTGTAGAAATATCATACAAAGTTCCAACCCTTTTTTTATCCCTTTAGGGCAGGAATTTCCAAAAACCAATAAATACATAATTCTTTTTTTAAATAACACGTCTTCAACTTACATACTGCAGAAATTTCATACAAACTTTCGACCCCCCTTTTATCCCCTTATACTCTAAGAGCTAGCAACGTTTTTGAGAGAGAATTTCAGGTAGGCCAAATTTTAGATATGCTATCTCTCTCACTCTCCCGGATGTCATACGGGCTATCTGACTGGTGGTAGTGGTTGCGTTCATCAGTGCGCATCAGGTAAAATATAAATTTTTGAAATAATTTTAAGAAGTTTTTTTCTATTTTTTATTGAACTGTTTTGCAACATGAATCTATTATTGCCAGATATTTTTATTGTTAACATTAACATTAGTAACGGGCTCTTTACCATGTTTACTGTTTGTTGCGAGTTTCCGATATTTCGGTGCTGTTGCAAGCAACAAACAGTAAACATGGTAAATATCCCGTTACTAATGTTAGTGACCATGACAATTTTTATTGTTCTTTAAACTGTGCTAGACGCTAGTTCTGAATTAAAAAAGAAAATTCAAAATATTTCAGTATGGCGATTTATAAGCGTCAATCAAGTACACGAAATTCTAGGGAATTTATCGATAGCTCGGTGCTTTCATGCATTCACAGGATGCGACTACACACCAGCTTTTTTCCGAAAAGGTAAACTTCGACCTTGTAAACTGTTAGAGCAATCAGAAGAGTATACGTTAGCCTGTCAAAATATTATAACAGATGATGAAGAATTGCTGGAAGAGACATTTAAGATCTTAGAAAAGTGAATTTGTCATATTTACGGTATTCGTGATTCTTGGAACGTCAATGAAGTTCGGTTCCAACTATTTTCAAACACTTATTGGTCTAAAAAAATTGATGACAATTTTGAAAAATAAATTCGTTCCGATCAGATCAAAATTTTGATCCGTCCGGCCTACCACCATGGCTGAATTGTATCAGCATTTACTACAAGTTCGTTACGTCACAAAGTTTTGGGGAAATGCTCATTTGAAACACCCAACATCTCTATCACCTCAAGCTTCCGGTTGGACCAGAAATGACGATAAATATGATTTTATCTGTTTTGTTGGAGAGCAATTACCATCAATAGTTGCCGACATTATTATTAAAGGTGAAAATTAAAAATTAAATTCTAATTAATTTGCTTGCAGAAAGATTTATATTTATATATGCTTTATTGTACACCAAGATAAAAAATACAAAAGGAGACATTAAAATTAAACAAAGACACAACAGGCGGCCTTATCGCGTTCTGCGATCTCTTCCAGGCAACCTTGAATGGATAGAGATAGCCTGGACACGATATGGGGGTGCACTTGGTGCAAATTTCAAATTATTATTATTACTAAGTACAATTAGGTGCTAAAAACAAACTACAAAAATAGATACATAAATACATACATACATCTAACTACACAAACAGGAAACAAATACAGCTTATACAAGGACAGGATCACAGAGACAAGTAATGTTCCTTTATAAGTTTTTTAAAGACAGGCAACGACTGAGCACGTTTTATTGGGTCAGGCAAAGATTATAATTTTTTTAATTATTTTACCGCTAATAACTTATTACAAGGCGATGATGACAGTGAAAATGACAGCAGTGATGAAGATGATGATGATGATGATTATCAAGATGCCTCCGTTTTTTGTGATACAATTAAGGATAAAAAAATCTATTTTTTGTTTATTTTCATACTTGAGATTGATCATTATCTTAATTTTGTACAACAATAAATAATTATTTTGATCCCATATTAATCCACAAATTGATTCAATAGTTTTTAATTATTTCTCTGTAATTTATTCGACAACAATTTCTAGACTAGGAGGAGCGCTGGTCGGTAAGCACGGCACGCTAGCATTAATGACATCATAAGTCGGGCTCTTGACACCGCCGGGGTGCCAGCTGTTTTAGAACCCAATGGCTTGGCGCGCGACGATGGGCAGAGACCAGACGGGATGACCATAATGCCTTGGAAGGTGGGTAGGCCTTTGGTGTAGGATGCAACATGTGTCGACACCCTTGCGCCATTCCATCTTCTTAGCACGGCGGGCAGTGCTGGGGCAGCTGCTGCTGGTGCAGAAAACCTCAAACGGCGCAAATACAACAACCTTATTGGAAGTTATATATTTGAGCCGTTTGGGGTTGAAACATAAGTCTATGGGTTCCGAGTGCTCTTCGAGTATTTCGAGAAGTAAGCAAACGGTTAGTCGACTCTTCACGTGACCAGAGGGCTGGGCTTTTCCTTGGCCAGAGAATCAGCATTGCCATTCAACGTGGCAATGCTGCCAGCGTTCTGAGCACTTTTCACGTTGACAGCGATGTGGACGAATTTTTTGACGCCCTATGAGTGTTTTTTTTTTTCAAAATATGTTCAATAAAAATATAAATAAAAAAAAAATATTAAAATGATTTGAAAAATTGATATTTTACCTGTACAGGTAGGATGGGCACTGATAAACGCAACCACTACCGCCAGCCAAATAGCCCGTATGACGTCCGGAAGATTGAGAGAGATAGCATATCTAAAAACTGGCCTATCTGCAATTCTTGTTTTTCCGACGTTGCTAGCCCTCGTACTATGGAATTTCCAAAAAGCCTTTTTTAACGAGCACTTACGCCACTTGAGGAATTTTTCTGCCAAATTCCATCTTTATACGTCATGTGGTTTTTTGTGATAGGTGAATGAGTGATCTTTCGCTTTTATATATATAGATTGCTATGATTTTTTTCACATAGCCAAAAGCAACCATTTCGCTGGCAGAGGGGTGACACTTGACTCTAACAAAAATTTACAATTTCAAGCTTAATTTTACGCAAACGGATCTCTGAATCGAAAAATGGTTTTAACAGACCCGTAATATTTTTGAATTGCCTATCCAACGATACCATGGGACAGACGAGAAAAAAAAACATAAATAGTTTACGTCTATATGAGGTAAAAGAATCATATTTTTTTCATTATTTTTTTTTACCACTTTGTCGGCATTATTAATAAATGTATATTCATGAGTTACTTGATCACTTCAGAATCGTCTCAGAACGGTGGTGTTGTTTAGAGTATTGTTGCATTAATCAATATTTTGTACTTTAATAGTATTGGTGACTGATCATTGCAGATTTTAAAAAGGTAAGATATCTCATGTTTGTATATTCTACTAATATTACAAATGCGAATTTGGAATGGATGGATGTTTGTTGCCCTTTCATGCAGAAGCTATTAAACGAAATTGGATGAAAGGCACATAAATAGTTTGAGATCGGTCAATGTTGCGTCATTAGGGGGAGGCCTATGTTCAGCAGAAGATGTCTTGGTTGTAGATTCCTTTGGGATAATGTCAACTTTCACGCTCGTGGAATCGCGGGCGCCAGCTAGTTATTAATATATTTTTATTAGACTCTTGGGAACTTCGATCCTTTTCATTGTTCAATTCGACCGGAAAAGGCAAGTCAGAGAAGAGGACCAAGATTTCTTCCGGCAAATCGTGTCTGTGGGGTCGCTACTGTCCCTTGGATTACATGTCTCTTAGCTTCTTCTCCAGGAATGTTTTCTAGTAGTAAAATTTACCCGCACACGCCTAGGGATCACTGGATCGTGCAAGTCCCACCATGACTGGAAAGAGTATGTATGCATGTTGATAAAATAACAAAAGATCTAATGAACATAATATGACCTAATTTAATCTAATATACTTTTTTTTAATATAACGATCAAATGATATAATGAATTATTGATATAATTTAATTTTACCTATTTTTTTAAGGTATGATGAACATTTTATATAATGTACATTTGATATAATATTCATTTGGTATAATATTCAGTGCACATAATATTCAAAACCTCTAAGTTACGTTTAATATAATTTAGAAACGTCTACTTTGTTTTTCTTTATTTTTGCAAAAAGTGATTAAATTTTAAACGCCCGCCATTTCCGTGCTAGCAAAAACAAGCACCACGTAAATATTGCTTGTTATTGCCGGAGGTGCGAAGGGAGAGCAACCCCCGCCCGCTGTAACAAAGCATAGGCTCTCGTGCGAGCCGTAGCGGCTGAGGCTGCAAGGCGTTCCAGTGCGAGTTTAACCGTAAAACCAAAAAAAACAAATATGACCTCTACATTGAGATACCGGAGATACCTCTACATTGAGGCCCGGTGATGGAATTATTAGTATTTCTTATTTTGGTCTCGACTTTTAAATGTCTTTCCTCTTATAACCTGTTTTAAGAGGTAATCAATGCAAAATGATGCATACTAATACTAGGAATGCGAGAATAATAAACTTTTTTTTGTCTGTCAGTTACCTTTTCACACTACAGCCTTAAGGATGTGAGTGATAATAAAATTAGCACTCGAGTAAAATATGAGCTGGATTACGACAAGACAATTTTCTATAGCTCTTTTTATGTCGTGTGTATTTTTTGGTGTGTCAGTGTAACAGCCGCAGGGGGCGATCTTCAAGATGAAAGAACGCTTACCAAGTTCGATGCGTATATGGGTGACGCTCTTTAAAAAGCGAGATTCCTCCGTGCCTCGGCAACCGCGTTAAGCCGTTTTTCTCCCGACGTACCTGCTTGAGAGCGGTGATGAATTACGTTTTATTAAATTAATTATGAATTAATTTAAAATTATTAACAATGTAACCGTCTATCTGGGTCTGAACCAGCAACATAGAAGTCGTAGCCTTTACAAAAGTTTTACACGATATTAATAAAAAACTTTTTTGCAAAAAAATAATACCGACATCCAAATAAAAAAAATTACAAAGTGGAATAACTTTATTTTTAGAAGTCGGTGTAGTCGTAGGTACTTTATATCATTTTTTTTGCGATATAGACACCTACTTCCAAAAATAAAGTTATTTTTCACTTTGAAGTTTTTTGCAAGTTGTTTAGGAAGTACCTATAACGCCAAAATAGATTACCAGAATAACATGAAACTTGAACATAATGGGTGAAATGAGAGATCTGCGTACCCCTTACGAGCGTACTGGCGTGATGTTATGTTATGAAATGGTATAAACAATAATCAGACATGCGATTGCAGCAATCCCGAGAGATTTGCCTTTATTTATTGAAGAGTTCTGTTGTATATCGCCGAAGCTTCACCAAATTAAAATGGGACCAATTTTGGAATATGCGCTTTCAAACTCAAAAAGAATTTTCCAAATCGGTCCATAATTGACGGAGATAGCGGTGAAAATACATAGAACCTCCTCCTTTTTGGTAAGTCGGTTAAAAATTGGGTAGCACGATATCCACAATTCGCCTTGGCAAGACTGGTTTCAGAATGACTGGCTTCTAACAGTCCGGAACGATTGTCAAGGATCCAAATATGACAGCCAGACACAGAGGAATCTCGCCTCTGTATAGATGGTCACCTATCCGTGGACAGATCTCGGCAAGCATTGCTTATACTTGAAAATTGTCTCGTGCGGCTGTTATTATTAAGTCACAAGCTCCTAACACTACCCATCTATTAACCTAACTTTTATTTATTTTCAGTCTTCTACCAACACAAGCAATGATTTGGCTACTCCTAATGTTGTTTATACCTGGTGGATTGAATCAAGTTCAAAACCCATTTGGGACTGGTCACCAAAGCATCGCACCTTGTGGAAACTCCCGCGTTACAGTTACTTCACAAACACCAACACTTTACAACTTGGACATTAGAATTCCAAGTGGCACCACGAATTTGACATTGAAATTTCTTCGGAAAGCTGCACTTACCTTGAATGCGGTAAAATAACATAACATATATTTATATTTTTTTTTCAACTTGTTAGTTTATACAAAGTACTTCTAATGGATGCGCCTGTTTGCAAGTCGTATGCCTGCATTACCTATTGCGAACTGTTCGCATCACATTACCGAAGCGCATATTTTTCTTAAAGAAGTGTTGTAATCAACGATAATCTCAACGCTACCGCTATTGTTTTTTGTTTCAGCCGTATTCAACGGGTGTTTTTTTGGATCCTGAGGAACTCAATGGAGTAAGAGATACTTTTCGTTTCATGATTTACCCAGGAAGAAATTCTAGGTTAAATGCCCAAGTCGGAGGACCCGACTTAGATCCTCCTGAAGTCATACCAATCCGTAGCATACTCGCAGATAATCAGGAGCTATGTAAATATCCGCTTCTCGTGAGTTCTGTAGTAATTTATATTTGCACACTTGGTTCTCATTAGTCTCGCTATCACGGACTCCCTTATCTAACTCATTAACCATCACACAATCCACCATCCTCAGTTAGTTCCTGAATTGTTTGTTTCTTATAAAAATAAAAATATTAAATTTCAATATTTCAGGGTTATTTTGACTTTAACATCTTGGACAGAGATTCAGCAGAAACCAGTCCAAGAGAACCTTTGTATAAATCTTGTGGACGGCGCAAAGTGGTACATACGGAGCTGGTAGTACACGGACAACCGAGCAAGTCTGGAGATTGGCCCTGGCATGTGGCTATATCAAGGATTGAACGGTCTACCCTCATGTATATTTGTGGCGGAACTTTGTTGTCTGAGACGTTGGTTCTAACAGGTATTTATTTTTAACTTGTCAGGTATAGTTTTTAGAGCCGTGTTGGCCTAGTGGTTACGGCCCGACTTACGAATCGTAGTCGGTTGAACTAGAGATGTAACAATATTGAAAAAAAACATGAAAAAGAACTTGGCACCGTCGTTTTTTTTTCTACATTTGGTTTTTTTTTCAGAAAATTGAAACACTAAATTTGGTTGTTTTGAACCAAAAAGTCAAATTCTGTCAAATCAATGGGTACCTATTATTATGAACTTAGAAAATACTTAATTTGTTACAATCAGAATCATATTTTCTTTGTAATTAGGAAAATCCCCGTCCGTAGATGGTAATATTCAGTGGGTGTGCAGCAACTACCGCCTGATTGCACTAATATCACACGCAAGCAAAATTTTGCTGCACGTGTTAAACGAGCGACTGAAAACCTACTTGTCCAAGGAAGTTGCACCTGAACAGGCAGGGTTTGTAAAGGGAAAGGGCACTCGAGAGCAGATCTTCATAGTTCGCCAAATTATTGAGAAAGCCCGAGAGTTCAACAAGCCCACTTATATCTGCTTCGTTGACTTTTCCAAGGCATTTGACTCGGTGAAATGGCCTGTGCTGTGGAGCTCCCTTCTTGCTATGGGCACTCCCAAACACCTTGTGCATCTTTTGAGGCGTCTTTATGAGGACGGAACAGCGTCAGTGAGGACGGATGGCGTACTGTCGAAGGTCTTTCACCCTAGTGCAGGCGTCCGTCAAGGATGTATAATCTCGCCGCTATTGTTCAACATCTACACTGAGCTTATAATGCGGATTACCCTTGAGGACTGGACGGATGGTGTATCGATAGGAGGTATAAGAGTATCGAACCTGCGATATGCGGACGACACTACGCTGTTCGCGACTAGTGCTGACCACATGGAACGGTTGCTATCCAAGATGGAACATACCAGCTCAGCATTCGGTTTGAGAATTAACAGAACCAAGACGAAGATGATGATTGTCGATCGCATTAACGAAAATTCGCCAGAAGTCACTCAAATCGCGAATTGTGACGTCGTACAATCATACGTCTACCTGGGCGCGTTAATATCGAACCACGGTGGTTGCGGGGACGAGATCAAGCGACGCATGGCTATGGCCAGGTCTGCCATGGATAGGCTGAAGAAAATATGGAGGAATCACAATATCACCAAAGCCACGAAAACCCGGCTCATACGGGCACTTGTGTTCCCCATATTTCTATACGCAGCCGAGACCTGGACGCTGAGAGACACTGAGAGGAAGAGAATAGACGATCTGGAAATGTGGTGCTGGAGAAAAATGCTTGGAGTGTCGTGGACTGAGTTTCGCACTAACATATCCATCCTTCAAGAACTCGGTATCAGGCAGCGTCTATCGGCTATAGTACAAGCTCGAGTACTCCAGTTCTTTGGACACGTGTCCCGACGAGGCAACGACTCTATCGAGCGGCTTGTAGTTCAGGGTAGAGTGGAAGGAATGAGAGCGCGCGGCAGGTCGCCCATGCGATGGACCGACCAGATTAAGTCTGCAGTGGGTGGCCCATTGCATGAGTGCACACGAATAACAGCCGATAGAGAGGGATGGCGTCGCATCGTTAAACATATTATGGCAACCCGAAGTCTCACTGCAACATGATGACCACGACCGCTCTGCCAAGAGTGTACCGACGAAGAAGAAGTTGCTAAGCGTACTATTTAAAAAACACCAATGGTATTTTCTTATTAAACAAAAAAAAATGTAATATCAACTCATATACGATAGCCGCCTTACCATATTTCTATATTCATACTCTTGAAAAAAAAACTACTCCAGAAAAAAACTTTTTTCATGTTTTTTTTTAAACGATTTTTTTTCACCTTTTTTTATATACTTGCTTTCGTTTTTTTACAACTCTAGGTTGAACCCAGGCAGATATATTACTTTATGTAATTTATTTCAGCACTTGTGCTCTCGTTACTTATCCAGGAATAATGTAGCTTTCTACTCATCAAATAATTTTTAGAAGTAGGTTAAGTAGTTTTTGAGTTTATCATTCCAAAGAAACTTAGAAACAAATCTTTCCTCTTTCTAATATTATTATATGTTATATAATTACAATTACATAGAGTGTAAAATACGACAACCACGCATACGAAATCTAGGATAAAGACACAGTTCATCATTCCAGCTGAAAGACGTCCTCTGCTGGACATAGGCCTCCCCCAAGTGTCTCGACCTCGCATCTACCGCATTCCTGCAGCCTTGACCAGATCATCGCGCCACCTAGAGGAAGGCTTCCAACGCTGCGTCTTCCGGTATGCGGTCGCCACTCCAAAACTTTTCGGCACCATTGACCATACGTTTGTCAAGAAATGTGCCATACCCACTGACATTTAAGTTTGGCAATTCTTCGACTACAGGGGGGTGACCATAAGCTCTTAGAGTGGTATCAATTTGAGATCGAATAAGGGACAGATGTATATGACTTGTATACATCTGCCACTTACTCGATCTCAAATTGATACCGCTCTAAGAGTTTATGGTCACCCCCCAGAGCTTGTTATTTTCATAAAATTCCATAATATTTTCGTGAACTTTTCCTTTTTCATCTTTCAGCAGCTCATTGTGTCGCTATGTCGGGAAACAAAGTTCTACCAGAATCATTGGGCGTTGGTCTTGGCAAGTACAACCTCATCGGAGGAGATATAGCATCACAGGAGAGAAAAGCAAGTAAACCATTGCAACTAGGCTATAATTTTTTATGATTCAAATTCAAAACATGTTATTACGAGTAAACGTATTTTTGGAGAAAAACCTAAAAATAAACAGTTTGCGCAAAAACAAAATAAATTGAATGAATCAGTTATATTTAATTTTATTTTTCTAGGTGTTTCAAATAATAATCCATCCTAAATTCAACGGTAATGCTCTAACTAATGACATAGCTATACTGAAACTAAAGACTGAAGCTGTTTTTACGGATTATGTACATCCAGCCTGCTTGTGGCTCCCAGATAACAAGCTTCCTACTGAAGAAGTTTTTGGGACGGTATGTTAGTTTTCTTATATTATTCCTTTTTTATATAGTTACTTCAGGCTTACTTGGGGTGGCTTGTGGCTAAATAATATATCTAGATTTTAGAATAATAGAGAATAAAAGTAATTTCAAAATCACACAGATTTTGTCTTCTAACATCTAAGGATATTTAACAATGAACTTCACAGAGGCCTAATTGTGTATCGTATAAATATTTTTTCAGGTGGTTGGTTGGGGATTTAACCACCAAGATTTACTATACCCCACTCTGCAAAAAATAACCATTCCTATAGTATCGGAGTTGAACTGCTTGCGGAGTAACCCGACATTTTTCCATATGAAACTGAACATCAACAAGTTTTGTGCTGGATTTTCTAATGGTGAGTCATTATCAGCCTTTTAATGAGCCCACTGCTGGTATACAGGCCTCCTCTCTGTGAGAGAGGGAATGAATGGTGAATAAGGTCACATTTTAAAAGCACAAAATACCTGGCAGCCTGTCTCAGAGGCAACTCGACCCAGACCCCGGTAATTCAAACTCGACAGTATTTTTTTATTTATGATTGGTTTGCTCTTGACTCTAGTCTAGGTCAGAGGTGACAGAGACAAAGTCAACGATGGAGTGAGCTTACCCAGAAGAAGCCTGTTCACTCTAACTATGAAGAGATTCGGGTTGTATGCGTTCGGAAACACAGACGCAGGCAGTGTAGTTCCACTCTTTTGCTGTGCGCATTATGAAGGATGTTTGGAAGCTTCAAGTTCAGCTTCAAGTCAACACAACAATTTAGTCCCGAGAAGTCATGAAATAACTAGTCCCAGAGCAAGCAAAGCGATTTCGAGAACTTAGGCCACCTTCACACGGAAAGGGGATAAGACAATTCTTTAAACCATGCAGACAAAAACAGAAGCCCTGCGATGCGGGTCTCAGTCGATTCTACTTTTTACAACACGAAGAATTAGACCAAAGGCGAGCAAAGCAAACTAATAAAAATATCTTTAATGCCCGGGAAGAACGAAGCACGAATCGCATTGGAATCTTTTGCAAACTCTTGAAGGCACTCGATTGTGTTAACCATGTGACACTTTTGTTGAATTTCTAGCACTATAGAATTAGGAATACTGCCCTTGACGATATGATACTAGATATACAAAAAGTAAAAGTTTAGTTAAACGAGATAAAATCAATTGGATTGAAAATGACAGTGGATGCGATGACTTCACTTTAATTTTTGGGCCGAGACTGTCAAGATCAAGCTTTTATAAAACCGAAAAATCGAAAATCAATTTATTTTTATTTCACATAGGCCTACATGGGCACTTATAAAACGTCGACAAAAGGTGCACGGTTCGGGTTAGTCGTTTCCTATGGAGAAGAACCGGCAAGAAACTCCATGGTTACTCTTTTAAAAATTTGATTTGTTTTATCTACTTGGATATGGGGGGACAACGTAGGCCCGACAACAAGTCGTACGAAATTAAAAAAAAAGTAAAACGAAATAAAAAGTTAACAAATGTTAACAATCATCTAGAAATCTAGAAAAATTGCGCCTGTCATAATCTCCTTGCGGCTAGAAACATGATAATGCAAGTAGTAAATGATTTAGTATCATCAGCTTCTTTCAGGAACCTCAGCCTGCAACGGTGACAGCGGTGGCGGTCTCATGATCTTCGTGCCGGATACGCCCGGAGACACAAGCCAGGCGTCTGGCTCGTGGTACGTCCGCGGCATAGTATCTCTGTCTCCCAGTAGATATGATGCTCCTATCTGTGACCCTGATCAGTACACAATCTTCACAGACGTAGAGAGGTATAAGGATTGGTTGACGATGTATTTGAACTGAATCTCCTTCAGGTAAAATATAACAATTCTTGTAAAAAATGTTTTATTTATGTATTGCCTTTTCAGTCATAATAATACCAGCCTGTTATTGTTCCACTGCATAGGAAAGGCATCTTCTCATACAAAGAAGGCACGAGCATTGATCATCACGCTTGCTCAAGGCGGGTTGGTGATTTCAAACTTATATCAACTATAAGCTCAGGTTGAGCAGTGGTGGCCCAGTGGTATCGGCCGCGACTTACAAGTTGCAAGTCGTGAGTTCGAGCCCAGGCAGGCGCTTTACTTTGTGTAAATTATTTCATCACCACTGCTCTCAAAACGGTGAAGGAAAACATCGTGAGGAAACCGGCATGTTTTAGAACCAAAAATTCGAAGACATGTGACATCCACCAACCCGCACTGGGCCCGCGTGGTGGATTACGGCCCATTCCCTCTCACAGTGATGAGGCCTGTGTCCCAGCAGTGGGAACATTAATAGGCTGATGATGTGAAGCTCAGGTTACGTTTCCTTCATAATTCACTATTGTCACCAAACTAACGTCCAAGATAAACTTGATGATGATTAATTGAATATTCAGGATATTTTTGACAGTAATTATTATTATTTAAGTTCTAAATCTCAATCTAATTAAGGTTACCTAGTCTAGCCAGATCCAGCTGAATACCAATAGTTTACATGAAGCGACTGCTTAGCACGTGGCTTCTACATCCCTGTTTCTGGGTAAAACGGTATACCCCTTCACATCACACATCACATCATCAGCCTATTAATGTTCCCACAGTCGTCTTGTCAGACTTGTCGACTTGTCAGAGGGAATGGGCCGTTATCCACCACGCGGGCCCAGTGCGGGTTGGTGGATGTCACATGTCTTCGAATTATTGGTTCTAGGACATGCCGGTTTCCTCACGATGTTTTCCTTCACCGTTTCTAGAGCGATGAAATAATGAAATAATTTACACAAAGTAAAGCGACTGCCTGGGCTCGAACCCACGACCTACAACTTGTAAGTCGCGGCCGATACCACTGGGCCACCACTGCTGTCCATACCCCAACCCCCCTCCCCTCCCTTTGTAAAGTTAAAGTATAGTTAAAGGTATACCCCTTAGTAGGAAATTATGTTTTTGTTTTCCTACTCCTCCTTTATTCTTTTCTGGTTAATTTCGTTGCGGGATCCAAGACAGTTAAACTCATTCTCTGAGACCTGGGGGGTGACCATAAGCTCTTAGAGCGGTATCAATTTGAGATCGAATAAGGGACAGATGTATCTTACGTGTATACATCTGTCACTTACTCGATCTCAAATTGATACCGCTCTAAGAGCTTATGGCCACCCCCCTTGTCGTGTTTCATTGCCTCGGCGCTTTTCTGGTGGTCGCCTCTGTTGATTCTGGCTTTCAGGTGTTGCAGTGGTTTAGCAATAGTACGGTGGGATTGTTATACCCCTTAGTAAGAGGTTGTGAGTTGGAGCTATCGTGCTTTCTTACCAGCTAGAGCCATAAACATACACACATACACACGCCACATCGTGGCACGCTGCGCTGACGTCATTTTTTAGGGTTCCGTACCCAAAGAGTAAAAACGGGACCCTATTACTAAGACTTCGCGTCCGTCTGTCTGTCTGTCTGTCTGTCTGTCTGTCTGTCTGTCCGTCTCTCACCAGGCTGTATCTCATGAACCGTGATAGCTAGACAGTTGAAATTTTCACAGATGATGTATTTCTATTACCACTATAACAACAAATACTAAAAACAGAATAAAATAATATTTAAGGGGGGCTCCCATACAACAAACGTGATTTTTTTTGCTCGATATTAATAACGGCAACAGATAGACGCTTGAAATATTCACAGAATATTTAGTTGTATATTCACTTCGAAAAATTATAATTATTAAATTAAAATAAAATAAATTAAGGGGGGCTCCCATACAACAAACGTGATTTTTTTGCCGTTTTTTGCGATAATGGTACGGAACCCTTCGTGCGCGAGTCCGACTCGCACTTGGCCAGTTTTTTTTATTGTAATGGTGGGTACACACGTACGTACATGCTCGATAAACTTGTTCGATCTCGAGCAAGTGTGAACGTGTGTATGCAAGTCTCAAGACAAATGCTTAAAGCCAACCAAAATGATCGATTCGAACAAGTTTCAAACGTCCATAATTCTTGCTCGATGTTCGAAGCAAACAAGTTTTCTACGTGTAGCCGCGACGTCGAACATGTTAGATATTTTTGTGATAAGGGTGTTTCCCAGCTAAAATGTTGGACGTTCGTTCAATTCCTCATTTCTTTCAATTTTGGACGTTCGTTCAATTTCTCATTTCTTTCATTTTTGGACGACCAAATAGTTCCGATGTCACCGATATCCAATATAGAATCAGCTATTGCTCGAAAGTTTCAACGCACACTAAACATGATCTTCAAGCAAGCTTTTTACGTGTAGATGCAAGGTGGCACATGTATGGAGAACAGCTTTATTCGAAGAGACTTGCTCGTTGAGCATGTACGCACGTGTGACATGGTCTCACCTGTTCGTGAGACAATGTCAAGGATGATGAATTGTCATTCTCATCGTAATCGATGTGGTAGATTATGAGGCACGCTTACCTAGAAATATCCTTTTTACTCTTGGATTAAAGACTCCCAGGTTGTAGTTATCAGGTAATTTAGAATCCGGCAAGGAATTCCACTCGCAATAAAAGTCATGTCGCGATGTGGTAACTTTTGTGGAAATCTTTAACAGATTTTTAGGGTTCCGTACCCAAAGGGTAAAAACGGGACCCTATTACTAAGACTCCACGATCCGTCTGTCTGTCTGTCACCAGGCTATATCTCGTGAACCGTGATAGCTAGACAGCTATCACGGTTCATGATAGCTAACTTTCTGGTCGTACTTTGTCGGGTACCGTCACCGAACGTGATTGATAAGGAAATACGTGCTAGGTACTATTTAATTCCACACTGAAGCATCTTAAAAATCCCCTTTTGGTGCTATAAGTTTGACGTGTGTACCTGTGTGTTTGTGTATTTGTGTATCTGCCTGTTGCATCATAGCTCCTAAACGGATAAACCGATTTTGATTTAGTGTTTATTTTTTTTGAAAGGTGACATTATCGGGATAGTTCTTAGCTATGATTGATGAAAATCGGTTAAGCTGTTCAAAAGATATGGGCGTTTTACTGTTTGAATCGGGGTATTTGCGCAAGATATCGTGTCATAATTACGTGTTAAATAAATTGTCGATCGAAGCGTGTCTCATCATCATGTGCCTAGCCTTTTCCCAACTATATTGGGGTCGGCTTCCAGTCTTAACGGATTTAGCTAAGTACCAGTGTTTTACATGGAACGACTGCCTATCGGACCTCCACAACCCAGTAACTGGGTAAACACGGTACGCCTTGGCAAGACTGGTGTCAGATCTCAAGCTTCTGACTACCCGTAACGACTGTCAAAGATCTTCAAATAACAGCCGGGACCAACGGCTTAACGTGCTTTCCGAGGCACGGAGGAAACTCGGTATGTTGAAATGGTCACCCATCCACGGACCGACCTCGTCAAGCGTTGCTTAACCTTGATGATCGACCCGTGCGGCTGTTATTTTGTTTTTGCTGTTGTTTTTAAGCGTGTCTACTACTAGATAAATTATGTAGCATGAAATAAAAATGTTTTGGAGATTTTTCTTTTTTTTTCTTTTGATATAATGTAATCAAATCCAAAGTTGTAACATTTTTCAAACAAGCTACATTGTTAAGTAAATGCTTCCCTTCAGCAAACTCTTGAAGAGTAATGATGCCACATTAAAAGTTATTCGGCAAAATATATTGCTTGAGCGCGAGTTTTTTTTCGAAAGCGACATCTCTTGGTAGATGACTCAGTGGACTAATTGTTTACTATATGGACAAAAAACTGCATTTTAATCACCAGTATTGACAAGCGTGATATTACCGTTTTATAAAATGGGTCACTAAGAACTATGGTTTGACTTTGTATTCTAAGTTCAAAAAAACTTTATATTTAAGACATTTTGTTTTGAAATTTTCTTGTTAAACCGCTCATGGTACTAAGTACAGCAGAATTCAGAGTCTTCTAGACTGTGATGGTGATCTACTGTTATTTGTTGTATTGTTTGTATTTAGTATCAGTTCTTAGTTAATAACATAGTTGTAAGTCCTACTATAATAACCATTTTTGAGTCTTTTGATACTTGAATAAAGGTATTTCTATTATTATATGTGAAAGACAAAATGTGAGGTTATAAGCAAATGTGAGGGTAAAACTTAATGAAATAAAACCAATGCATAATTTAGACCATAATTATTATATTCAAAGCAGCATAATTACTTCAGTAAAATACTAGCCACAATATTATTGCGTAAAAAATACACGCACATCAATAATGAAAATCATCAGTACACAACATAATCACATTAATAATAAATCAAGAGCAATCAAAACGTACTTGACCGTTCAAAGTCCAAAGTCACACCAAAAATTGAACGACCAAGCCTCTTGCGCACTCATTTATAATGCGGCTTGCTTGTCAGTAGCAGGTAGCGCGTAGTCAATACACCAACTTATTAAACAGGAAGTAACTCAAAAGATACTCAAATAATACAAAAATAGAAATTGGTTATTTCGCCCATAATCATAATCATTTATTGCATACATGTAGTTTATAAAGTTGTTACAAGTATAAAGGTTTCATACATGAACCCTGCTAGGGCGCAGCAATATAAATAGAAAGTGCTACAGTGTCACAGTAATAAACAAAACTACTGTGTCAAAGTCAAAGTCAAGTCAAAGCAATTTATTTGCATTAAATGCGGTACAAAGATGGTATAAATAAGTTATTAGCACAATGACACATTTCGCCATAAGTTGGCATGCAAATATTAAGATATGAGTTAAGGTGCTTACAATAAGCAGATCTCATAACACATTATTTTTATTAGGTATTTAACCTGTTAAGTTTAGTAAACTCTTCAAAACACTTAGTTTACTTACTTAAGTAGACTATGAAATTATATGGTTAACAACACATAAAATATAAATCAAATAATATCATAAAAGGCAGTAGGTAGAAATTACAACAACTAATAACAAAATAATCTACAGTACATTCCTGTAATGATAAGATTGACATGGAGTTTTTTTTAGAAATTCGTTTATAGAATAAAAGCTGTGAGAAATGAGCCACTTTTTAACCGACTTTCGAAAAAGGAGGAGGTTCTATGTTCGACTTCTTGTATGTTTTTTTTTTTTTTAAAACTATACAGAATTTTCTGTAAGGGACTTTCTGTGCTTAAACAAACACAAATTTTACATGTTTATTAAGTGTTCAGCATTTGTTTTTTAAATAAGTAATTGTCATGTTAAAATATAGGATAGGTGAGAACAATTTGCTCATCATTTCTATTCATAAATTAAAATAAGATATAAATTAAATTAAAACAAGCAATTTGGTCATCATTTCCATTCATAAATTAAAATAAGATAAAAATTAAATTAAAACAAACACTGATAACAATAATAATCATAAAATAACACAAGTAGATCGTAAGTCAAAATTGCAGTAAGTGCTGTGTGTATTGTGTACAGTTTCAATGTCAAAATTCACTTATCATCAAAGAATTCCTTTAGAGTGTAATACGATTTTACTACGAGGTATTTTTGGAGATTGTTTTTAAATTTATGTTCGTAGGCTATGTCCTTAATTGAATTCGGAAGTTTATTATATATTTTAACGCACATGGCTAAAGGGCCTGAATGGAATATACTTAATTTTGAGCTTGGTAAGGCTAATTCATTCTTGTTTTGGCGTCTAATACTGCGATGTTGCGGGCGAAGGTCCTTAGTGAGTGGGAACAGTGCCTACTGTTTTCTTATAAATTTGCTTACTTCTAAAATACAGATACAAGTTAGTGTAAGGACTTTGTATCTTACAAAGAATGGCCTGCAGCTTTCTGCGTTATCTATAGTGGCAAGAATTCGTATGCACCTCGTTTGTAGAATAAAAAGTCTATCCCTGTCTACACCATTTCCCCACACCAAGATTCCATAATATAGCCAGGAGTATGCTTAGGCATAGTGTGCTGTTAGAGCAGTTTTAAAATCGGTAGCTCTTTTAAGCTCCCCCAATGCATAGATAAAGCTGGCTAGTTTGTTTGCCAGTGTATCTATATGGGCTTTCCAATTTATATTGGTATCAACAGTCAAACCCAAAAGTTTAAACTGGTTTATGCATTGCAGCTTTATGTTGTTGTATACTAATACAACAACATAAAGCTTAAAAAGGTTAAAAGATCATAACTTAGAATTAAATTTTGAAAAAACAAAGCTAATGCAATTTAGACCATACCAGAAACGCAAATTATCTAATTTGCGTTTCTGGTATGGTCTAAATTGCATTAGCTTTGTTTTTTCAAAATTTAATTCTAAGTTATAATCTTTTAACCATGCTATTATTTGGGAGAGCTTATCGTCCAGACTTAAGTTTAGGTTTTCTCTATTGGTATAAGGAAAAATTATAGAAATATCGTCAGCAAATAAAATACTACCCACATAATTATGTACTAGAATTTTTTGAAATATTATTCTTCTTTTGTATTTATGAGGTTTTTGTTTTTATAGGTACCTACAGACACCAGCAGATATCGAAACCTAAACACCTGTCAAATTTAAAAAAAAAATTTAGTTGAAAGGCTAAATAAAATGGTCCCTTAAGGAGTAGATTTCACATGACACGGTGTCATACATAGGAATAATTAAACAGTAGGGTTATTGATAACATAAAATGCGATATCCATACCGAAAGTATTAATTAAGAAGGAAATGAACATTTACCCAAAATTACCAACATACCTTACGGCAATTGACTTGGGGCATTCACCCAAAATGACAAAAAGTCCCTTCCGTGATAACGTAAGTCGTAAGGGACATTTTGACATTTAGTATCCTATCGGTATCAATAATTGTGATCAGTTTTATTTAAACACAGGCTGCTCTCAACAATCTAATTGCATAAATGAGTATGTTTACTTTGATTGATCACAAATTTGTTGTACCTAGAACAAGGCTCATGAAAATAGGTGGCTCGTTTAGATGTCAATGTGTACGATTTTATAATAAGCTTCCAAACCACGTACAAGATCTAAGTCTTAATAGATTAAATTAAAATCATTCATTATACGTAAGTTGTGCCAGAAAGTGTTTTATACCATTAAAGATTACGTTGAGGACAAAAAGGCTTGGGATTGAGCTGCTCCAATTAATTTAGATTTTTTATATTTTGCACCGTGAATTTAGTTTTTTTGGTTTTCTTGGAATGACAAGAATATTTACTTTTTAAAGTATTATATTATTTTATTTTAATTATTGTGAATTTGAAGACTCTGTGGATCATTCTTATTTTTTTGTTTTAATTTATCTAATTTAGTTTTTAATCATGGTCTGGCAAGTTGAGTAGTTTATACGGCCTACCCGAATGTCCTTTCTTTGGTATTGTTCGACGAATAGTTGAGCTCCTTAAATTCTAAGTTGACCTGCACGGTTATTGACAAATGCGTACACTGACTGGACAGGTCCACTCAATCTGGCTGGTTCTTTCCTCAAAAGACCATTTCAGACATCAGTCTACATAGTCTTCACATGATCTAACCAAGATTGTGTCTGGACTTTAAAAGAGACTGTGATCTCTGAGTTTGTTTTGGCCTTTCTTCTCAGAGTAGTCAGATAGGAAACGCCAACCTCATCTAGTTTTTCATTTGTTCATAATTTTTTTATCATTTGTTTATTGTGCACGAAGTAAAAATACATTGAAAACATACAAGTAAATAGCTATATCCATATCCCAAGTATATCTTTAGCGATCCCTAGCAACAGCCTGGAAAAATGCTAATAATATTTGTGAAGGAGACGCCTTCATAAATTATTCAATAAATTCATTACGATCGTTTACAACAGTTTGCTATAACAATTTGAGCAGGCGTTTATCTATATTCAATGTTTACGCGTATAACCAACTTTGGCGCATCAGCGCAAAAAGCCTCATTAAATAAATGATTTCACATCAGCGCAAAAAGCCTCATTAAATAAATGATTTAAAAAAAAAAAAAAAACAACTTATTCCCTATTCGTGCGATAACTAAACCACATTTTATTTTGAAAGGCTCTTTATTGTTTTCTTCTTGCTTAATTTCGCTATTTTGTTTTATAGAACACAGATCACACCGTGTGTCTTTCTCATTGTGCGAAACCTGGACTTATAATTACAAACCCTAATTCTTTTTAAAAATAAAAGAAACCTAAGTTACTTCTCATAATATCAGCTAAATACCAGCGAAAGTCTCGTCAAAATCAGCTCACCTGTTTCGGCAATTACCCGGCAGAGACAGACAGACATACACAAATTTTAAAAATTATGTCTGTTTTATTTAGATATCCACCATGTACCGATGGTGAACCGCGTCTTGTAATCCAATAATAATACTACTCTATATGGTAAACGTAGTGTTCGAAGCTTAATTTGGTTTTAGCTTTCTAATATCTTGGGGAATTTGTGGATGTGGACTGTAGACAGTATAGGCTGGTTTATTGATACAATTTGCTTGTTTTATTAATTACTAGCTGTGCCCGCGGCTTCGCTCCCGTCATCTGTCTGCCAACCCTACCCTACTTACCTTCCTGCCTACCCACTTACCTACTTACCATTTTTTTTTCTATAGTCATCATTCTTTCGCGAAGAATTTTAACATCGCCATTTAGAAAATGTCTTCAAATGCACAACGCCATCTATCGAATATCGAGTTCAACTGTCCGAGTATCTGAATTGCGTGTGTTGTGATAATTTTACTTCTTGAACACTTTAAATTCACATAACTTTTGATAGAGTGAAACGATTGCGATGAAACAAAAACTAAGTAATTCTTCAAGTTACGCACAATTTTTATGTATAAAAATTATTTACATTGGTTTCGTACATTTCACGTGATGCGTGCACAAATAAACAGACAAACAGACAAAAATACCAAAAATGCCGGAAATAGGTTCTGTTGGTTATCCTTTAACACCCTGACTATTTTTTTTTGAAATATTTTCGATGTACAAAAATTACTTTTCTACAGATTTATTATATGTTTTGATTGATTTACTATAACTCACATGAATGCGTGGTGGTTTTTAGGCAACAGGAAGAGGAAGCCCGTATGACAGTACTTTACAACAGATCACAATTATCACAGATAGAACTAGAAATATTAATAACTTTGTGTTTTCTTTTTTTATGGCAATTTGCCGAAGACAATTCCTGCCAATGTCGTGTAGTGAAGACTCATGGGTATTATTGAGTTTGCAAATAAATTTTTAATTAATATCTTGAACTTTTTGTGGCGATCCTTTGAGGAGTGGGTTATTTAGTTTCACAGGTTAGTTTTAATATTATTACAACGGTGCAACAGTACTGCTGCTGCCAATGTTGTTTTTTTTTTGAGATTATATGTCGTGTGGTTTTTTATTTTCTTTGCGTTCCCATGTTTACAAATAAAATTAATGTACTCGCCTCGTCTTCAGTGCAATTTTAACGTTCTTGATTCTTTAGTATGCATTAGAATGCGGATGTAACAGATTCTAATGTTTTCTGGAGTATTTGGCTGCAAATTGTATCGAATCAGCCTTCCCAGTAAGCTTTGCGAAGGTAGACAAATACTACAATAACCTTCTCGGTCAGTAGGTCGTCTTAGGCTCCACTATCCTGAGATCGCTTCTTTCAATGATTTCACATATTGTCGAGTTGCGTAGACAGTTGAGACACAAAACTACACCAACTTTATATCACAATATCCACTAGAAATCAATTTACAAACAATATTAACAGCCGCTTAACTTCACTCGAAAAAATCCTGCCAAATAATCCCTTTGTGTGTTTGCCATCAACACATAGGACAGTCGAAATGAGACAGCCATCGAGACCGCTGACGGTAGATACGGGTAGTCAGAAACACGGTTGTCTGAGTGACAGATAATCTTACCAAAGCGTACCCACCAACTGTGTAAAATACAGTATGCAGCTTTCAGTTTGACTGGTAGGCGACTCCAACATAATGATTGGGGAAAGGCAGACGATAAACATTAAGATGATCCAATGACCTGGCAAAAGTCCTGAAAATCCGTTCAATGCGGGAAGCGTAAGATCGGTAGTTGTGCCCCAAGCCCATAGTGGATCGGTAGTTGTGTACTCATCCTAATATTGACCTCGCTCAAGAGCGAGGTCAATATTAGGATGAGTCTATTCGTCGCAGATCAAGGACAAAGGTATCTATCTTTTGTACAGAAAAGAAAAATTAAATGACAATATGGCACTTTATTTTTTACATAAAGACAAAAATCATAAAGACCATAATAAGTCTCTTTCTACCATGTAGAAAACATGGTGTAGAAAAATCATTAGTCTTTTTTTAAACCGACTTCACAAAAATCCCGACTGCTTAAAAAGTGAACTTAAATGCTGTGCAGTAGGAGGCCACGTATTCGCGAACTGGCTGACCAAAACCAGATGGTATATTGGATACCGTTAAGGGTTTAATTTAAGATGTCGAAAATTTTGTATGTCGTTTTTGTGGCGAATAAACACTTTTTCTATCTTTCTAGATTTATCCTCCGACTGCACAGTATGATTTTCTTCTTGTTTACGTCTTTTAAGTTCACTTTTTAAGCAGTCGGGTTTTAGATTTTTTTTTATTAACTATTTTTATTTATAACTTTTTAGCTATTTTTTTTTTATTTATGTACCTTTTAACAAATAAGTGTTATGTATTTTTGAAATTACCTTCTAAAAGCCTTTATTTTGATACCCCACACGATGGATCTGAAAGAAAAAAAAAATTGTGCCCCACAATATGGCGCCCAAAAATCCGCCATTTTTCTATTTTCCAATTTTAATATAGCCAGTGACACTCGCAGGGTTAAGACGAATCGATTGACGTATGAATCATCAAAATCAGCCAACGCTTTTGTTCTCTAGAATGCCAAATAGGAACAAACATACATACATACATAGACTGATAAACACGGGTAATGTGTTTATCAGTCTATGTATGTTCTTCGGCAGTCGGGTAAAAAAGGATGAGGTTCTATGTTCGTTCGTGTAGTTCTATGTGCTTGTATATATTGTTTTTTATGTATTTAATATACCGATTTCTCTGTCAATTCTGGACCAGTTTCGAAAATTCTTTTACAATGCATGTCCTCGAAAAGAGCGTTTTCCAAGCAGTCAAACTGTGCGGAAAGTATGACTTTTTTTACTAGTGCTTTTTTAAAAGTACAGGAAAGTAAAATTCCTGTACTTTTTTAATTTTTAACTCAAACTGAAGCCCGCCGCATAGAGTTTTTTATTATTTAAGAAAAGTTTAAGAAAATAGTTAAGTAATTAGTAGTTATCATTCATATAAAAGGTAAAACAAAACTAATACTTCATTTAAGGCGTTTTTAATTACTCTAGATTTAGATTTTGATCAATAAATTAATAGCATTCAATATAATCACGTCAGCATAACCACCTAATCCGTACATCCCATTACACCCCCCGAAAAGAAAAACGTCACATTCAAGCGATTCAACCCTCAAAAAAACCAAAACAGATACACAGCAAATTAATCCTCCAACGAATATCTCACTTGGTGACATTTCGACGTCAAAAATTACTCACTTCTAATAAAGAAGGGTCGTAATTTTTCTCAGGACAACCCGAGAGGGGTGAAAAAAAATATAAATTGCCCCCTTGCTCTTGACAGTACAGTCGTTATGCCGAGTTTTATGTGCCGCACTTTATCAAGGGATGAGCGGGGTGTACCAGGGGTTTTTGAAAAAATTAGGCTCGAGGATATTTGGGGTGAGTAGGAAAGAGAAATTATATTATTGGGAAAGAAAAGAAAAAAAACATATGACCCGCATAGGAGACACGAGGGATTAAGGCCGTACCCTGACCAAAAAATCTGATTGAGATATGAGCATTCCTATTATTGGCCTAGCGGCACTGGTGGCGCATGAATGACGGTAGTGAATACGCCCAGATTTTAGAACAAAATCGAATATTGGTCTTTTGAAAAAATAAAACTTAGAAAATGTTCGTTATCAAATTGTCTATCCATTAGTGTTAGTATAAAAATAATTAATGAACACTTTACGAGGAGATGCATGCTATCAATAATTAATTATCATTTTTATGGTTTTGTTGGAAGGAGATTAGTGACACATATGCCTCTTTAAAAAAAAAAGTGTACTACTATTTTAGAATCAACATTATGTAGAAATTTAATGTATTTTTATTAATTGATATTTCTTTTTTAATAAAGAGTAGATAGCTCTTAAAAACTGCACAAAATTCGACTAGCGCGACGTTTTGCTCGGGGAGGCGCCTTAAACAATATAATATTAAAGTTTATAATGATTAAAAAGCTTTTATTTTTCTTTTTTTAGTTGCACTACCACCTGAGTACTTCTCATAAAAGTTTTAGCAAGCCCAAATACGACTAGAATACATTGATTTAGTACGGCATTCCGGTGCCTACCATCCTGCGTTACATTTGTCAAAATTCACTAAAGTTGACTGGTAGAAAAATGCCGAAGGCATTAAGTTCGCCTCTGTACGTTTGTCTGTTTGAAGTATTACATAAATAAAAAACCGGCCAAGTACGAGTCGGACTCGCGCACGAAGGGTTCCGTACCATTATCTCATTATGTCTATGTCTTGTGGTCCCGTTTTTACCCTTTGGGTACGGAACCCTAAAACGAAGAAACGAAAACAGGAACACAGACTTCCGAAATTGAATTTATTTTTCACTTTGTAGTGTTTTTATTTGGAAGTCGGTTGTATATTTTTGTAAAAAAACTTTTTTACAAAAAATCAAACCGACTTCCAAAACAAAACACTTCAAAGCGAAAAATAACTTTCTTTTCCGAAGTCGGTGTCTTTTGTACCCACTGTTTTCAGTTATTCGACACCGACTTCGGAAAAGAAAGTTATTTTTCGCTTTGAAGTGTTTTGTTTTGGAAGTCGGTTTGATTTTTGTTAAATTGTTATTTTTTTCCTCTTTTTAGTTTTGGTAGGTACCTCCAATTAACATGAAAATCATTTATAGCCAAAGTACATCTCATGACATAAGCCCAAACACGACTAGGATACATTGTTTTATTTCGGAGTTCCAGTGGCTTTGTGGTCTTCTTCATCTCCTTCAAGTCCGTTCAGCCGTTCTGGCGTGATGATTGAGTAACAAACATCCATCCATACAAAATAATATTAAGTAGAAAGTAGGATATTAATTCCTGTACACACATATAAGTTTACAAACCTCTCATGCTTCGTGTTTTCTTTTAATTGAAAACCCATTAAAATTATAATTATAAAGTTAAAAATAAACAGACTACGCAAAGGGAAAAACCCTTCCTATATTTTGGGGTTTTAATGAAAAATAAACAAAATGATTGACTGAAAAACAGGTTATTATGCGTCAATGTTTCATTTATTTTAACTTACTTTAGGAAGCGGTTTCGCCCGCTTAAAGTCGGAAATTATCCCAATAAAACGTACTGCTAGAATAATATACTTTTTTTTATATATTTTTTTATTGTCTATAGGCTTGCGCTTGACCACTATCTCGCCTGATGGTAAGCGATGATGTGGTCGACGGTGAAGCACGCTTGCCTAGAAAAAACCCATTCACTCTTGACTTAAAGACCCCTAGATTGTAGCTATCGGGAAACACAGACTCGGGCAAGGAATTCCACTCCTTAGCTGTGCGCATAATAAAAGTGTCCCCAAAACGTTTTGTGCGTATGGGCGGGATGTCCACCATGTACCGATGACGCATCGCCGTACGTCTGGTAGTCCGATGATGGAATCCGAATCGTGATTTATGTTCAATATTGAACCTACCACTATTTACCTCTGTATCACTCAAAGGTCGACCAGTAGAACCTAAGGCATTAAGTCCACCTCTGAACGTTTGTGTTCATGATGTATTAAATAAACAAATAAATAAATTGAGTAGCAGTTTTTTACATGAAGCGACTGCCTATCAAGTTGCCTGAAAAGTTCTGGAGTGGCGACCGCAAACTGGAAGACGTTGCGTTGGAAAGCCTACAAACAGGTGGACCTATGACCTGGTGAAGGTTGCGGGGAGCCACTGGATGCGGGTCGCACGGGACCGGTCTATGTGGCGACGCTTGTGGAAGGCCTATGTCCAGCAGTGGACGTCTTTCGGCTGATATGATGATGGTGACAGCCTATCTGACCTCCACAGCCTAGTAACTGAGTAAGGACCACCAGGATACCTCCTGGCAAATCTGGTGCCAGAATTCCTGGCTTTTAACTATCCGTAACGGCTGTCTAAGATCTAAAAATGAAGGATCATCAGCATGACGTGCTTTTCGAGGCACGAAGGATTAGTTATGTCATGGTCACCCATCCGCGGACTGACCTCGCGCAACCGTTGTTTAATCTTGACGATCGGCGTGTGACGCTGTTATTACTTAGACACGAGCTGGCCGTTACCATTGGCATTAAAATCTTAACTAATATTTTGAAGAGGAATCTCAAAATTTGTGAGTTTATTCCCTGAACCTCATAATCTCTGTAACCATTACACCTATTTACTCGACTGCCGAAGGAAGGTAATGTGTTTATCAGTATAGACTGATGAACACAGATGGATCGATTGACGTGAGAATCATCAAAATTTGACTCATACATAGGTATGTATTTTTGTTCCTATGTGGCGTTGTAGAGAGCAAACGCGAGGGCTGATTTTGATGATTCTCACGTCAATCGATCCATCTTCATCTAAAGAGTGTCACTACAGACATGACTGTAATCAAAGTTCACCACAGCGACCACCAGCCGCCATATTGCAAAAATGAAAAAAAAATCGGCGAACAATGTCAAGTCGTTCATCGTTGAATTTTGGTTCCTTTCACCATTTTTAGGGTTCCGTTCCCAATAGGTAAAAACGGGACCCTATTACTAAGACTCTACTGTCTGTCAGTCTGTCACCGGATGTGTCTCAAGAAACGTGATAGCTAGACAGTTGAAATTTTTTCATATGATGTATTTTCTGTTGCTGCTATAACAACAAATAATAATAATACTAAAAATAGACCAATATCCCATACAACAAACGTGATTTTTTTGCGATAATGGTACGGAACCCATCGTGCGCGAGTCCGACTCACCCTCGGCCAGTTTTTCATCACCCTTAATATTATAAAGGCGAAAGTTTGTGAGTGTGTTTGTTACTTCTTCACGCTCAAACGGCTGGACGGATCTGGATGAAATTTGGTACAGAGATAGATTGTAGCCTGGAATAACACATAGGATATATATATTTTTAATCCTCGACCGACTAGATATTGCACGGGATAAAAAGTATCCTATGTGTTACTCCAGAACATTTCCGTGGGATAATTTTTGACATTCACGCGGGCGAAGACGCTGCCAGAATCTAGTTTTAAATAACGATTTAAAGTTGTTTAAGGCGCAGATACCTTTGAGTAGCTGATTTTAAAATGAGAATCACGTCTAAACGGCTAGTCGTAATTTTTTGTAAAAAATATATGTATCATAAGACTATTTTCTTAATAATTTAATCTTAGAAAATTTTGAGTTTTATTCGTATAACATAGTGTAATCAATTTGTAAAGTTATGTCTAAAACGGACGAAAACACGACAATCGCATCAAAACCGCTGGGCGTATTTGAATGAAATTGACACCATCTCAAAGACAATTTAATTATCTACATTTTATCTGAGGCTTTTTTTTTTAAAGTCATAGAATCATAAGGAAAGTACAAAAAACTACTAAATTTTGTGTCGCGCGGGTGTCAAACGAGTGCGCGTTTTGTCCCTCAAGTTCGTTGGCGTTAGTCGTCGTCTTAACAACCGTTCTCGCTAATTACCTCATATCTTTATTCTCGTTTTTTATTTTTTTATTTTTTTCCAGTAGTTTGAACTATGCTATACCAGGCGTCAAAGGTAATTTACAAAACATTGCAGCCGTGATTGCGCCGAGGTTTTCGTAATGTAATTATTTCAGATGGTTAAAGGCTATAAATTATTATGACCCAGTCAAAGCCAGGGTGGGTCACTAGTGAAAACTTTCAGGTTTTCGATGCACAATTTAGGTAGTACTATTCAAACTTAAGATATGCAGGAACTGCATCCGTCATACTGAAAGCTTAAAGTAGAAAACCAATAAATGATTACTAGACCGACTAGATATTGCTTCGCTGGCCGTCGATTTGTAGTGTGTCTGAAAGTATGGAGAGGAGAATTGTATTACATGCCTAAGGCATTTTGTAATTTTTTGACATTTGGATTTTTCTTGTTTGTGTTTACATTTTGTTTGTATTTTTAAGTGTATGTTTGATTGTATTTTTCTTAGTCCTAATATATGTGTTGTAGTAGCGTTGCATTGGCGTTATAGCTGTTAAGGTGTTATTACATAATTTTAAATAAAGTAATAAATAATAATAATTATAAATGGGAAATTAACTCTGTCTGTCTGTTACATTTTCACGCTTAAACCGCTGAACAGATTTAGATGATGACAATAATAATTTAGATAATGACAATAGCTTTGGAGATAGATTAAGGTACTGGGAAGGACAAAGGATGATTTTTATCCCGGTAGTGTGTTGATTAAATAATTGGTCACAGAAGAGAGACATAATTATGTACCAGTAATGGGAACTATGCTATACAGGGATCAATAGTACATTGTGATACAAGGGTGGAAAGTAGGTTATTGCAAACGAGCTGATGTGAAAATAATTAAATTAAAACTGGTAATTAAATATATTAAACAACCATTTAAAAGACTTTTGAGAATTCAATGCTAAAACGTACGGAATCATTCATTTTTCCTCGTATAAAATCTAGCCCATTTTATTCGATGTATGAAAACTCCTTGCTACTAAACTTTTTTAAATTGACTTATTGGCGCGTTTTTGCAACTAGACTTATTTTTTTTTCAACGAAAACAGCCTATACAGCCTATTCGATTTTTGACAAATGTTGATGTGAAAATAATTAAATTAAAACTGGTAATTAAATATATTAAACAACCATTCAGAATCAGAATCAGAATCAGAATTATTTATTTGCAAGCAATGTAGGTACAAGTTTGAGATGGTACAGAATTGGGTGTTTCCGCTACATTCTGCCTTACGGCATGCAAAAACATTATTTTTTGAAGTTACAATACAATAGTTGTCATTGACTTAGTGTGTTACAAGGTATCAGAAAATTAAATAAAAAATCACAAATAACTTAATTGTCACATACACAGTCAATTACGAATTTATATGCTTATCTTGAAATTATAAAAATTGTTATCATTTAAAATGTCACATACATAGTCGAATACAAATCAAGAAGCTTATCTAGGAATAATAATAATAAAAAAATATCATTTAAAAATGTCAATTACAATAAAAAATTAAGGTACAATTATAAGTCTTTATCATTCAGGAAGTCATTAACAGAATAGTAACATTTTTCTAAAAGTAATGTAGTCAATTTCGTTTTAAATATACGAAGAGGGTGTTCTTTTAAATTATGCGGAATTTTATTATATATGATAGGCCCCATTGACATAATATTCTTTTTCAATAGTGCTGTTTTATATTTACCTGTATGTAATAATTTATTATATTGTAGTCTTAAAGGACCTGAGCGTAATCTAATGCTGGCTAGTGTCGGAAATAAATTTAAATTCAATCTAACAAAAATTGACACTTCCAATATGTATAGAGACGGGAAGGTTAGTATTTGCATTGACCTAAACACAGGCTCACAGCTTTCAGTAGTTTTTAAACTTGACATTGACCTTATGCAGCGTTTTTGAGCCCTGAAAATCTGCTCCCTCTCGCTACAGTTGCCCCAGAAAATTACTCCGAACCTCAATATTGATGCAACCAAACCATGGTAAGCTGTTAGAAGTGTAGTATGGCTTACTTTATGCGATAAGTTGTACAGAACATAGGCTAATTTACTCAATTTTTTACACACGTCCTCAGAATGAGGTTTCCAAGTCAGATTGCTGTCAATTAAGATTCCCAGGAATCTTGCTATATTTGTTGAGTCAACTTTTTGCCCATTATAGCCGACAGCTAAATTAGCGGGACTAATCCGTTGGTAAAAATGCATTACCTTCGTTTTTTGTAAATTTATGATCAAATTATTCATGTTAAGCCAATGAATAATATTCTTTAATGTGTTATTAATCTCACTTGCATATTTTTTTAAGTCCGAACATTTTACTATCACAGTACTATCGTCCGCAAACAACACCATAGGATGATGTATTTGACGGGGTAAATCATTAATGTACAAGAGAAACAACGGTGGTCCCAGAACGCTACCTTGCGGTACGCCATGTTTGACCTCTCTACAATCCGAAGTATATTTAAATTCACGTTTAGTTTTTACGCATATTCTCGTTATTTCTGTGTATTGCAATCGGCCTAGAAGATATGATTTTATTAGATCTAGGACATTTCCTCTTATACCATAGGCGTAAAGTTTTTTTAAAAGGACATCATGGTTTACGTAGTCGAATGCCTTAGTCATATCAGTCAAAATTGCACATACAGGAATTTTACTGTCAACATTTGGCATAATATTAGTTAAGAGATTATATATTGCCATATTAATATTTTTATTTTTTCTAAACCCCATTTGTTCCTCGCTTAATATATTATATTTACTCAAAAATTTATCCATTGCTTGATAAATAATCTTTTCAAATACCTTAAAGAATATTGGGATCAATGCTACTGGTCTATAATTGGACATATCTTCTCTATTATTTTTTTTATGTAAAGGTTTTATTACTACGGTTTTTAGGCTATTAGGGAATACACCAGATTCAATACTACAGTTCAGAATATGACTTAGAGGCCCAGCAACAACATCACTAACAAATTTAACAACACTGGTCGTAATCTCATCGTACCCATAACTTTTTGTATTTTTAAGCGATTTAATTGCTCTTATTATGTCATATGGGATTGTCGGTGACATAAACATTGAGTTCGAGCCATTTACTAGGTCAGTAATTCCGTCAGATGTGTCATAAGATATATTTTGTACTTGGTCAATAAAGAAGTCATTAAACGATGTTGCTATTTTCCTGGGATCCTTTATTGTCACATTTTGATTGTCAATTTTTAAAATAGGTTCTTTAATATGTTTATCATTGTTTATAATTTGCCAGGCTGCCTTGGATTTATTGTGGGCCTTATTAATAATGTCATTATTCTGTGCTCTTTGAGTAAGTTTTATGATCTTTTTTAATCTTCGCGAGTATGTCTTAAATGTATTTTGATTTTTGCTTGACGGATTCAATCTATATTTCCATAGCAGGTTTCTTTGTTTCCTACTACAGAGTTTAATGCCTTTCGAAATCCATTTAATTTTTTTTTCCGATCGAATTCTAATCCATTTCATTGGAAAACACATATTGTAAAGTAGTTTAAAAATTTCAATAAAAATATCATAAGACTCACTAGGGTTACTCTCGCTGTAAACATCTGAAAAGGACAAACTCTTCACTCATTTAAAAGACTTTTGAGAATTCAATGCTAAAACGTACGGAATCATTCATTTTTCCTCGTAGAAAATCTATTCCATTTTATTCTATGTATGAAAACTCCTTGCTACTAAACTTTTTTAAATTGACTTATAAATTTAAAACTAAACTGCAAACATAATGATCGAGCTCGTAAACAAAAGTCACGACCGCGTAACAGAAAGATGCCTATGCGTAAGATTTAACTTTCGAATCATAATTATAGCCTCTGAAAGTACGCCATGTTTAACAACTGTATTGAAAAGGTAATTTACAAAACATTGTAGCCGTGAATGCGCCGAAGTTTTCGAAATGTAATTTTAGCACTTTTTTTATAATAGATAGGCTCGCGCTTGACGATTTCCTCAACCAATGGTAAGCGATGATGTGGTCGACGATGAAAATATACGCTGGCATAGAAGTAACCTATTCACACTTTACTTAAAGACCCCTTTAGTTCAGTTTGTGTTGCTACACTCAAATTTGCCTATACAGCAGCCCCTAAATAAGCAGAGCCACCTCCATACTAGGCAAGCGATAACATCGACGAGCGAGAGCCAATAAGGAAATATTCAAATTAGACGTCCCAGCCACTGGCAAGGCAACAAATATTTATTACTTTTTGTATCGGTAAACGTTGTCGGGGGATATAATAATTTTTCTTCTAACTGTTGACCGTGACCTCGTTCTCGTCAAACTCGCAAAAATAAAACAAAAATAAATTTTTTTTTTGGCGCGTCTCCCAAAATCTTTTCATAAAACAAAACTCAGATCTAACTTCGAGAAAGAAGTCAACCATTGAACCCGACTCGGCTGGGCAGCGTTCGGTAAGTGGCGTAGAACTTCTCGTCGAACATACCACAGAAATCCAACGACACAAAACCAACATAACGACAAAAATCAACCCTTAGATACACCGTCATACGATACGTACCTACTAAAGTACGTACGTGAGTTGACTCGCACTTGACCGGTTTTTTGTTTAGTATTTTTTCTTTTCTTATTATATTGTGATTTGTGTTGTGCAAAGACTATTTTTTTTATTTGAGCTCAACTAGAAACCACATAGTCTAATCCCGGGATAGGCCCGGGATCCCGGGATTACGCTCTAAAAAGCCCGTAATCCCGAGATTGATAAACATGCTCAAGAATTCGGGATTGTATTTTCTATTTGTTACTCATTCACGCCAGAACGGCTGAACTGATCTGGATGAAATTCTGCATAGAGATAGATTATATATTGTCTGGAATAGCACATAGGCTACGAAAACAGTTTTCACGCGGGCGATGCCGCTGGCAGAAACTAGTCTCAAATATGTAATACATTATTGGCAGTGTTAGCTATTGAATCCTAGACACTAAATTCTATGACCAGTGTGTGTTGCTAGTGATGATGGTGGTTTCATCAGAAGGCTTAAAATCATCCAAAGGGCAATGGAGAAGGTTATGCTCGAAGTTTCCTTGCATGATCGAATCAGAAATGAAGATATTTACAGGAGAACCAGGGTAACCGACATAGGTAGCCTGAATAATTGCCAAACTATAATTCTCGCAGAACTGGAAGACCCTCAATGAGGACCGATGACCTGGTTAAGGCTGCGAAAATCCGATGGATACGAGAGGCACAGGATCGATCAGTGTGGCGACGCTTGTAGGAGGCCTATGTCCAGCTGTGGACGCCTTTCGACTGAAATGATAATGAAATTATGACCGTATAAACGTTTATAAGCATGTATTTAAATGAATTAAATAATAATTAAGTACATTAAATAACAATACATTTTAATTAAAGAAATTGAATAATAATTAATTAATGATATGCAAATTTCTAAACTTAACTCCAAATTCTCATTTGAAACACGGGATGTAAGTCTTCCATGCATATAACGGACTTGATAAATTAATCTGTTGTAAAATTAATTGTAGTTAAAAGGTCGTTGTACTCATCTTTATGAATTACTTTTACTAAGGCAGTACATACTTGTTGAGAGCAGTGGTGGCCCAGTGGTATCGGCCGCGACTTACAAGTTGTAGGTCGTGGGTTCGAGCCCAGGCAGGCGCTTTACTTTGTGTAAATTATTTTATCACCACTGCTCTCAAAACGGTGAAGGAAAACATCGTGAGGAAACCGGCATGTCCTAGAACCAAAAATTCGAAGACATGTGACATCCACCAACCCGCACTGGGCCCGCATGGTGGATAACGGCCCATTCCCTCTCACAGAGAGGAGGCCTGTGTCCCAGCAGTGGGAACAATAATAGGCTGATGATGTGATGTGACATACTTGTTGGCAGACATCGCTCGGTAAATCCCGATCGAAATACATTCTACAATACCCTACACATTTCATATTCACACACATAAACACACTACTACATTTCACACACATAATTATAAAATTATTTATTAAACTTTACTGTTAGCGGCAATATAATATTATTTGTTATTAGAATTTTAGAATATAAATCCCAATTAAATAAAAAATTGGAAATATTAAATTAAATTTTATTAAATACCAAAATTATTTACTGATAAATTAAATTACGAATAAATAATTTATATACATATTGTGACCAGCCAGGAAGGAACCCTGCCACCTGACGACACGGTTGGCGCAGTGGTTGAGCGATTGACTGCTGCGCTGCGTGTCGCGGGTTCGATTCCCGCACGGAAAAAATATTTGTATGATCTACAAATAGTTGTTCCGGCTCTGGGTGTTTGTGATACGATACAGGAGAAATTCCTAGTGTGGGGCAACGTTTTTAAAAAAAAATAAAAAAATAAATACAGGACATTAGAAACATTATGACACCCAAACTAGGACAGTTTGGGTGTCATAATGTTTCTAACTTTTTGCATGTACTAATGTAGCCTTATCATTGTATTTCTTCTGTCAATTCTCTCAATGTGTATTAGGCTTTGAATGAATAAATTATTATTATTATACTATTTGAATGTACTATGTACTGGATAATGGTTATTCAAGCCAGTTCACATGCAAACCATCGAAATTGTTTTTAGACAGTTTTGTTACTTGATCTAAAAATAAGGCCAAAAGGATATTCCGAGGACAGGCTTACAAAATCTATTCGATTGTTTCTACAGTTTAATCCACTACGATGCACCAAACACAATACTACGTTAAGGATTTTGGAGTCAACAGAGGCCAGGCCTTTAGAATTCCATTTTCTATTCCATTGTTGCTTCGTTGTGAAAAAACAACTCAGTCTAGAACTCGTGTCCAGTATTTAGAGGTAAATCAGTTGAACGTATATCGGTTTTTCGGGATATCAGCAAACAGTTTGTCAAGTCTTCATTTATAGAAATTTCTCATTTTATCCGAAAGCTGTCCACTGCTGATCATGCACAGCGTGGCTCAGGGGAGGTGCTGTTTCAGTCTCCTCTGATATGTGCCATAACAGGCGTTGCACAGAGCGTAACTCCGGGGTGGTCTTTTGAATCATCACGGGGCCCCTTCGACGAGCTGATGGTGATCACCGGACTGGTTTTAGTGAGGTAAAAATGCCACACTCCCTGGTCTTTCCCCCAAAAGTCCAGGCACTTTTTGAAGGTTTTCCCTCGTAAACAAAAAAAAAGGCCTTTCCTAAGTGTCACCTCATCGACCGGTCCTGTGCTTCTCCCATCCAGTCGATTCCCGCAGCCTGAACCAGGTCATCGGTCCACCTAGTGGAATGCTTTCCAACGCTGCGATTTCTGGTACGCGTTCACCACTCCAGAACTTTTCTGGCCCTCTCTTCTAATTATTCTTTCGCTTCGATTAACTCAAATGTAGTCTCAAATATCCAGAAGTTGTTCGACCAATATGTATCTAGTCGGACAGCTCTGTCTTTCATCACATTAAAATCCTGAAAGATGCAGATGGTTAGGCATGAAGGGCAGACAAGGAAGTGGGAAGAAACTCCTGAGAAGGAGCTCGACACGGGAAATGTGTTTTCGATGAGTCTATGATACTCCATTTGGCTAGGTTGTTTCTACAGCGGCCGAGATTTCCAGATTGGCTACGGCAGTTCGTGTCTAGTGGGACTCAAACTTAAACTCGGCGCCACTAAGTCGAATGGAGTCAAGGAAGTTCAAATAGTTGATTGTATGACAAGTGAGCAAAATAGTATTTTTACGGCGAGGGCGCTACTTTGAACCACGAGCGAAGCGACGGATTCTAACGTAGAATCCTGAGCGTAGCAAGGGATTCAAAGTACATCGCCGAGGGAAAAAATATTTACTCTCGACTCATATACTCTACTTTTCATCCCCTCTCTATGAGAAAATATATAAGAGACGGTGTTATGTAATTAATGAATATATTTAATAAAAAAAGACATGTGAATATAAGTAAAAACAATTACAAATTTATATTTGATACATTAGCGCAATTTTGAAAAGTTATTGTCACTATTTTATTTGGGATCGATATAGTTGTCAATTCATTTACATTTTGAGTATTTGTAATCTTAGTATCTGAATGGTGCTAAAGAAAAGGTACAGTATCCTTTGATGTAGAAGGACGTGGCGACAATGGCATGGGCGAATTGTCTGTAGGTCTTAATTTAATATTTTCACATTGATTCTTGCCTACTGGATTTGAACCTGCAGGCTTCAATTAAACGTTTCTGTCCTAAAACTTACCTTTCAGTTATTTAAAAAAAATAACATTTTTATAAAATCTTATGTCATGTTCCATCTAAACTGGCCTGGCCTACCATTTATTCCTAAATTCCTTCTAAATTCAAAGCCCAAAAAAACTGGCCTACAAAATTGAATGCACTAACGCAGTCTAAACATTCTACGATTTGAATCATCCGTGGCCAGGCCTCACAAAATTGCGGCTATTGGCCTCCCCCACGTGGTTCAGAGCCAACAATACGCACTAACGAGATATTTGAGGCACGTCTCACGGCTGACTGGCAAATTCAAATTTACTACGAAACGTTATTCAAATTCGAAATTATGGTCGTGCCTAGAGGGAAGGTAGGTTGTGAAGTGTTTTGGACAGCGAAATAGAAGGGCATAACATCACGCCTTTATTCTTAGAACGGTTAAGCAGAGGAGGTCATATACTCTGATTGTAAATTTCGTAAACTAAACTGACATTTGGAGGGTTTTTACATAAAAAAAAACGTTTTTACATAAAAATACTACCGACTTCCAAATAAGAAAACTACAAAGTGAAAAATAACTTTAATTTTGGAAGTCGGTGTCTTTCGTAGATACCATTTTTTTTCGTTATGGACACCGACTGCCAAAAATAAAGTTATTTTTCAGTTTGTAGTTTTCTTATTTGGAAGTCGGTAGTATTTTTTTGTAAAAAAGTTTTCTAATTTTTCACTTTAGTTGTACCTACCTAACCTAATGGGCGAGTTGTTTAGTAAGTTTCTTATAACGCCAGAATAGATTACCCGAATATCATGAAACTTGAACAAAACCGATCAAATGAGAGATCTGCTTACCCCTTAAGAGCGTACTGGCGTGATGTTATGTTATGAAATGGTATAAACAACAAACAGACATGCAATTGCAGCAGTCCCTAAAGATTTGCCGTTATTTATTGAAGAGTTCTGTTGTATATCTGCGAAGTTCTTCATCAGATTTTCACCAAATTAAAATGAGACCAATTTCGGTACATACTCTTTCAAATAAAAAAAGAATTATCAAAATCGGTCTACAATTGACGGAGATATCGGTGAACATACACAAAATAAAAACATACAAGAAGGCGAACATAGAACCTCCTCCTTCTTCGAAAGTCGGTTAAAAATAGTGTCGTAACCTGACAATCTCAATCTTCTTGTAAGTTATTTTTTTTTGTGTATGTTCACCGATATCTCCGTCAATTGTGGACCGATTTTGAAAATTATTTTTTTGTTTGAAAGAGTATGTTCCGAAATTGGTCCCATTTTAATTTGGTGAAGATCTGATGATGAACTTCGTAGATATACAACAGAACTCTTCAATAAATAACGGCAAATCTTTAGGTACTGCTGCAATTGCATGTCTGTTTGTTGTTTATACCATTTCATAATGTAACATCACGCCAGTACGCTCTTAAGGGGTAAGCAGATCTCTCATTTGATCGGTTTTGTTCAAGTTTCATAATATTCGGGTAATCTATTCTGAGTGATCGAAAGTTGTTCGAAAATTGAACTATTTAACGGCAAAAAAAATAAATTTGTTAAGAAACTAGCGGCCCTTATTTAGTTATTACTTATTTAGGTCAGACTTCATTTTAACGAGTTAGTGTCGGTCTCTGCATATTTAGTGTTCCGTAACATAGAAAAAATCAGATTTATCAATATATTGGTATTTGTTAGTAAAGTATACATAATAATAACCATTATGATCACATTTCAAGTTCGTAGGCCAATGGGAAGTTAAAAATTTTCGGAACAAAATTGTGTGACAGATAACGGTCAGACATGTGAGTGACAACAAGGCTCCGTTCTGACCGGGTACGGAACCCTAAAAAACTAAATCAAAATCGGTTCATCCGTTCAAGCTACAGACAGACAAACAGATACACAAATACACATGTCAAACGTACACAACTTTTTCCGTCGGGGATTTGAAAATTGCTTCCAAAACTAAATACGAAACGTTCTGTTTACAAAACATAATACTCGCGGGACCTACAAAATCTGAAGTTCAAGTGACCGAACACGAGGTCGAAAACTAGTCGACAAAGTTATATTGTCTGTTCTGCAATGTTACAGTAAAATTATTTTGCAATCAAAAGTTACATTCTAAATGTTGTAAACCATTTCATTCGTTTCAGATACAAACAGATACACCCGTCAAATATATAGCACCCCTCTTTTAACCCGACTGCTGAAGGAAGGTAATATGTTTATCAGTCTATGTATGTATGTTAGTTCCTATGTGGCGTTCTAGAGACCAAACGCGTTGGCCGATTTTGATGATTTTTACGTCAATCAATTCGTCTTAACCTTGCGAGTGTCACTGGCTACATTAAAATTGAAAAAATAGAAAAATGGCGGCTTTTGGGCGCCATATATTATTGCGAGGACCCAATATTTTTTTTCCTGCACCTTCGAGTGGGGTTCTTCCATTACAAAATAAAGGGTATTAAGAGGTGATTTCAAAAAATGTAACACTTATATGTTTAAATGTACCTAATTCGAAATAAAAATGTTAACTTGAAGATAAAAAATTTGGCTTTGACACCCTCTGCGCATGCGGCTTCCCTGGTAACTCATAAACGGCACAAATATATGGATATCTCTAACTATTCTCAATCTCATTTTTTTTTTCTCTTTTAATTAGACTTTTTACAATATTTTTCAATCATCATTATAGCCCTTTGCTAAGAATAGTTACAGCACTGATTACAGTATTTGTGCCACATGTTAAATTTAGTGTTGTGTTTTTTTTTTTTATTTACCTTTGTATAGATTCTTTTAACCTATTGTGAATGTGTAAACATTGTAGGCTTTCTAGATTTCTAGATGATTGTTAACATTTGTTAACTTTTTATTTCGTGCATAATTTTTTTTTTGTTTGTTTTTTTTTTTTTTTTTCCAATTTCGTACGACTTAATGTCGGGCCTACGTTGTCCCCCCATATCCAAGTACTAATGCTGTAACATGGAAATATTGTAAACAAAACAATTTAAAAGAGTAACCATGGAGTTTCTTGCCGGTTCTTCTCCATAGGAAACGACTAACCCGAACCGTGCACCTTTTGTCGACGTTTTATAAGTGCCCATGTAGGCCTATGTAAAATAAAAATATTTGATTTTGATTTTAACTAAAAACTTAAAAATGTAAAAACCCGACTGCTTAAAAAGCGAACTAAAAAGAAGTAAACAAGAAGAAGAAAATCATGCTGTGCAGTCAGAGGATACATCTGGTTTTGGTCAGCCAGCTCGCGAAAATGTATCCTCCGACTGCACAGCATGATTTTCTTCTTCTTGTTTACTTCTTTACAACAAGGGTGGAAGGACGATTAACTCCTTTTAAAAAAACACATTTTTAACTTTAGATCGGAGATGAAAGTTAACATACTAATTCGTCATTTTTGCAGATGTAAAATCTCCATCTGGCTTATCCATAAAAAATACATATGTTTAGAAAATTTTGTTTAGAGTTCGTCTGGAGGTTAGTAATTTTAGTAGAGCCTCCCTTTTCCGCAGACTCCCATTTGGTCCGTTGTGCGTGGATGTTCTAGCTAACATAGCCAGACTAGCTCCACCCAAAAGCACAGAAGCTTCCTGGGGGCTTCACGGACTTCGCAGAGCGACCTCACTGCTCCGAGGATTTCTGCTCGTTGGGAAGCCACAGCCTCGCATTCCAGGATGACGTGGGCGGCTGAGCCCTCGGATGTCTTTAGGTTATGTAGTACGTCCCTATTACGAGTACTTAATCTAAAGACATCCGAGGAATGACGTCAGATAGAAAAGTGCTAATCGACTCCAAACACATCTGGTGTTAAACATTTTTGAACCAATATTTTGTTTTTTATTCCATACCAGCTTTCGCTTACGACTTCGTCCACGTCAAACTTGTAAAACTAAAAAAATACACAAGTTTTATTTTTTCGTGCAGGATCCTAAATCTTTATCCAAATAAAGCCTAAGTTACTCCTCAGCCCAGTAAAAGTCCTGTCAAAATCGATCCAGCCGTTTCAGAGATTACCCGGAGCTAACACACAGCCTAAAGCTACATTACAAAAAAAAAGTTCAATTTAACCTATTTGTATAGTATGTATGGCAACATCGTCATCATCATCAGCCTTGTAACGTTCCCACTGCTGAGAAACAAGCCTTCTCTCTTTGAGAGAGAATTGGCCTATATTCACCACGCGGGCCCAGTGCAGGTTAGTGGAAGTCACATGTCTTCGTTTCAATACTCAATACATTTATTGCTTCCACATGTGAACTTAGATGGTAGGTACAAATTTAGACCATTGTGGACCCTGTCGGGCACTTCTAACAAAGTTATTTGACAAAGTATATATGTATTTGACGAGGAGGAGCTCGTGGCTAAATAATAACAGCCGCATGGGTCGATCATCAAGGTTAAGCAACGCTTGACGAGGTCGGTCCGTGGATGGGTGACCATTCCAACATACCGAGTTTCCTGCGTGCCTCGGAAAGCACGTTAAGCCGTCGGGCCCGGCTGTCATTTGAAGATCTTTGGTAGAATCAACTATTATTATTTTTAAATTTAATGTAACGTTCAAAAGTGCCGCTTGGTGGCCTACTTGAAATAAAATATCTTTATCTTTGTCTTTGACAGTCGTTACGGGTAGTCAGAAGCTTGAAATCTGATACCAGTCTTGCCAAGGGGTACCGTTTTACCCAGTTACTGGGTTGTGGAGGTCAGATAGGCAGTCGCTCCATGTAAAACACTGGTACTTAGCTGAATCCGGTAAGACTGGAAGCCGACCCCAATATAGTTGGGAAAAGGCTAGGCAGATGATGATGATATATGTATTTGACCACAAAAGATCCCAATGGGTCGAAGTGTCCGAGTTATTTCTCGGCCCCTCCATAAGATAAGATAAGATAAATGTATTTAGTAGATTAAAATTAGTTAAATAGAATTTTTTTTATTTAAATATTCACTAACATAATATAATAGCATTTAATTTACCCGTTTTTTTTATTAACAAATAAAAAAAACGGTTATTTTTTTTATTTTTTTTTTAATTTTCCAAATTATTTGTTATTTTTATTTATTTATTCGATTGCAATTACATCAATTTAGTATTTATCATTTAAATATTCATTTACGTTATAATAGCATTTAGCTAATAGAAATTGTTTTAATTTATTAGTGAATGAATTTAATTTTTGTTCTCCTTTAATTATTTCTGGTAATTTATTATATATTTTCATTGACATTACTAATTTACTTGTTGAGTGCATTTTTAGCTTAGAGCTTGGTAGATTTAACCTATTTTAATGGCGTAATGTGTAATTTCATACATGTAATATGAATTGTAGGTATAAATTATACGTGTCTCCCCAAAACCATGAGCTAGACTTAATATTTCTTTCATATTTACAACATAAAAACCTCATTCACAGGATCCAAGGCTGTAAACTTGTAACTGTAAAAAAATACACTGAAATTCACCAAGTCAATTCTTATTTATTATAGCAATGAGACTAGAGTTGGGCTGCACGTAATCCCGGCGCGGGATTTGAATGTTCCGGGTGGCACGGGATGATAAAGTTCCCTGGTTTTTATTCCTTTTTAAAGTGCCTGTAATAGTTTATTTCTTCGAGGACTGGTTGTGTATTTGCTAACGAGGGAGCGAGTTTCCTGCCTTGCGTGTGATATTGACAAATGTAAGAACGTATTTTAATATAAGAAGTGTTGTATTTTTAACCGAATTCCCAAAAAGGTGGAGGTTTCTCAATCGACCGTATATATGTTTTTTTATGTGTGTTTTCGGATAACTTCGTCATTTATGAACCGATTGTGATGATCCTTTTTTTTGGAAAGGAGATATCCTAACGGTGGTACCATGATAAGAAAACCAGGATCTGATGATGGGATCCTAGAGAAATCGAGGGAACTCCTCAAATATTATAGGCATACATATAGCGATTTTGGTATTTCCATCAATGATGCAATTATTTGCACTCAAAAAGTATCATTTGGTGAAGTGGAACTGATGAAGAAGACCACAATGGCCACTGTAACTCCAAAATAAAACAATGTGTCCTAGTCGTGTTTGGGCTTATTGGAATGATGGTCATGAGATGTTTTTTTTTTTTATAATCTATTCTCGCGTTTGGCCACTATCTCGCCTGATGTTAAGCGAAGACGTGGTCTACGGTGAAGCACGCTTGCCTAGAAGAAACCTATTCACTCTTGACTTAAAGACCCCAAGGTTGTAGCTATCAGGGAACAAAGACCCCGGAAGGGAATTCCACTCACAAGTTACGGATGGCGCCCATTAACGAACATGACGCATGGATTGACACCACTCAGCTCAACCATCATAAAGGGAACCGAATGATCTGGTCCGAAGGAAGAACCGCCCGACCCGACAACCCAAGACAGATTGTCCTGGCGCCATAAAATAGGAAATCCGACCTCACATAAAGTGGGATAGTGCTAGGAAGAAAAAGTAGAAGAGTTTGAAAACCTTTAGGTGTTGTAGGTCTTTATATTCACTTTCAGATAGAATGACGTTTTAATTTTGCCATAACTGACTAGTATTAGGGCTTCGCTCCACAGTAGCCCACGGCGTCGGACAGCCTCGCTTTATGTAAAAATGTAAGTAAGATCCTTCTTCTTCTATTCGTGTGAAGATGTGGCCACCTGGGGAGTCAGAGTTAATTAAGCCGCCTCTGGGAACCCACAGGCCTCTGACTTGGCTATTTCAGACTTACATTAGCTATATAAGACCAGGTTTTCTCACGATGTTTTTCTTCACCGTTGCCTGTGATGTCCAAGATAAACTTAGAAAGTACATATGAATTTGAAAAAGTCACATTTGTACTTGCCCGGATTTGAACCTTAAGAATGAGAGGCAAGGTTTTAGCCACTGGGCCACCACGACACTGCAGGATCGTTTACGGCTCGCCTCGGCGATGCTACAAACGGATGCGTCGCTGCGAAAATTAATCGCACAGCTAACGTAAAAAACTACTCTGTGAGACTGAGGCTATTGTCAGTGTGTCATTCTACACACACTGGCAAAATTAGCGGAACAAGTAAAAATTATCTCTAAACTCTTTTTATACCTTTGAACTCTTTTTATCTTTTTATTTTTTGTTTTGTAATAAAATCAATTATTACTTATTGATAAAACAATTGAACGTCATGGTTTTGTTTGAAAATGTCGTAATGTTTTCATTAACATTTTGGGTATAAGATTAATTTTTGACTTTTTGGATCTTTTATGAATTTAAGGACTTCATTTTGCCCAATTGAACCCAAGCTGAGAAGGTCTTAAGAGGAAATAATGGCAGAGAGCGCCGACTGAATTTCCTTAGTAAAAAGTCATAATTCGAGGTTTGGCTCTCATCTCTTTCCTCCTCCAATATTGGACCAATTTAAAAGATATTCCATAAACTGGTAAAGTAAGATATATACTATGTCCCTATGTTTTCCTTTATATTTGTCAAATTTGAACACTAAGCCTCTGTTGACAGCGAAATATTGAGCATTTTTTGAGGGCGCATCAAAAAAGAAAACATAGGGACATAGTATATATATTTAATTTTTAGTTTACGGAATATCTTTTAAATTGGTCCAATATTGGAGGAGAAAAGAGACGAGAGCCAAACCTCGAATTATGAGTTTTTACTAAGGAAATTCAGTCGGCGCTCTCTGCCACCGTTTCCTCTTTAGATTTGGCGAAATGATTAAACCTACAGAATGATGTGCTGATTCATCGTTTGCCTGTTCCAACCATTTATTGCAGTGAGTTGAGATCTTCAAATGGACTCGAGTGAATCTTAAAGAAAGTGTGATCCAAAAATAATATTTTCGATTGCCCCATCCCTACCGCCGTTTATTACGAGTAGTACGTATCATAAAATTTTATTGTGCCAATTTATTTACGGATATATTTCTATCCACGTTGATTTAGTAATAAATAAAAAGTTACATTATATTATATCAGATGTTAGTATCGTTTCGTGTTGGGTTTGGCGAAGTATAATATTTTTAAGATAAAAGTAGCAGCATATTTCAGATTTGTATTTGTAGGCTATCAAAGTACTAGTAGATAATAGACAGGAGAAAGAAAGAGTATTTGTAGGCTTTCCGAATGCAGCTGTGTACCAGTATTTTATATGAATCGTCTGCCTATCTGACCTCCACAACCCAGTAACTGGGTAACACGATAATCCTTGGCAAGACTGGTGTCAGATTGTCTGTCTTCTACCTATCCGGAACGACCGTCAAATGACAGCCAGGACCAACAGCTTAGGCTTAACCTGCTTTCAGAGGTACGGAGAAATCCCGTCAGGTAAAGATCACCCATCTACGGACTGACCTTGGCAAGCATTGCTTACCCTTGAAGATCGATCTGAGCGGCAGCGGCTGCTTAAGGGTACACTAGTCGACGGCACGAACTATTTTGTGCGCGGGGTTAAAATGCATTTTATATCAACCGACAACACGTGCGGAAGATATAGATGCTGTGATGAGCAGTAGGAAGCTAGTTCGCGTACGAATAAACACTTTTGCAAATTTGTAGCGAAATGGATAATGATTTAGGACGAAACCGAGCGCGCGAAATTTTATAAACGGACCTTTGGGAGTCTGGATATTATGAAAAAACGACTAAGCGTATCTGTTCAAAATAAAATTATTTGCATTGTTGAACTACTAATCTATCCCTGTATGGTGGCCGTTTTGCAATTTTCCGTCTTCTTATGGCATTTATTTGCGCCCAAAAATGCGTTAAAATTAGTGTCGGTGGAACTTTCGACGCTCATAACTTTCAAATATATTTATTTTTTATTTTTTTGGTTCCATACAGGGCTAGATAATGATGAGACAAATTGTTATCACTTTTTATTTTGAACGTACATCGTCAAACAGTGGAATAATCTCTAGACTACGTTTGTATGGATTTTTTTTCGACTAGTGTACGCTTAAGGCGAAATTTGTAGCCTCATAAAGTTTAATATGCTCTATTATTTTAATGTGTCTTAGTGAATGAGCATCACGTAAAACCAAGGACGCGGCTTGGGGTAATTATTCCTACAAAAACAGGCTGATGGATATAGCAGCCATCTCTGTACCGTAAACAGGCAAATTAAGGTACTTACAGGATACTTGGAACACTGCTTGGAGTCGGGTGACACTTGTATATTTAGTCTTATTTCACGATTTTTTCATTCCCGTACGTGAATTTTTGCCGGCCGGCATTGAGTTCTTACTAAATATTTTTGCCACCCGCCGTCAGATGGCGGAGCTGATGCATTGTCTTTGTCACACTAGGAGATGTAGGAGAGTGTTTGGCGGCGAATTTGAAATATAAAGTAGGTAAAGGAAAAGGAAGGGACTAGGGAATTCATCCTAAAGCCTCACTTAGGGTGAGAGCATTTTTGTTAAATTGTATCATCATCAATCAATACATATAATAAATCTTTAGAAAAGTCATTTTTGTACATCGAAAATATTTCCAAAAAAAAATGTCAAGGTGTTAAAGGATAACCAAAAGAGACTTTTTCCAGCATTTTTTGATATTTTGTCTGTTTAGTTGTGCACGCATCAAGTGAAATTTAAGAAACAAATATAAATAAGTTTTATACACGAAAATTAAGCGTAACTTGAAGTATTACTTAGTTTTTGTTTCATCGCAATCGGCTCACTCTATCAAAAGTTAGATGAATTTAAAGTGTTCAAGAAGTTAAATATCACAACACACACAACTCAGATACTCGGACAGTTGAACTCCATATTCAATAAATGGCGTTGTGCGTTAAACGTCATTTTCTGAAGGCGGTGTTAAGATTCGCCGTGAATTGGTAGGTAGTTAGTTAGTTAGCAAGGTAAGTAGGGTAGATAGATATGTAAGAAGGGAAGGGTAGGCAGATAACGGGAGCGGAGCCGCGGGCACAGCTAGTGAAAATTAAAGATCTTTGAAAATGAAAATGGCTAAGCCATGAGCCTACATCTGGGTTAATTATATTTCGACGTTTCATTCTTCAGATATAATAACAACACTGTAGTATTTTTTATCCTACTGGCAACTTCGCACTGGTAAAGAGTAATTTCGTTACTTTTTTATTTATTTTTTTCTACCTACGTGTAGGCCCTAAGTTAACTCGTCATTATTTTTTCGTGCGTGGCAACAAGCACACTAATCTCCGGCATAAAATAAGTTTTTAAAGTAAAATAAAATGCCTAAACGAAGTGCTGACGAAAGAATACAATATTATAGTGCAAAAATAAAGAAGTTGAAATAGCAAGGCAAGGAAAAAAGGCGTAGTCGCTTAATAGTGTACTCTTCATCATCTGATTCCGAGGAAATACAAGGTGAGTTTATTTTTGCCATTACAAAGTGAAGTGATGAAATAGTAAGTGGCATCTATTCATGCGTTCAGCGTCTATAAGCTTCCCTGGAGGATCAACTGCGGGTTATCACGATGGGTTAGCATGACGCTAGAAAATATCAGCCTGGAGGTTCAACTGCGGGTTAACACAAAGGCTTTGATCTTGTAAAAACAACAAAAATAGGGTACCTTTTGGACCCTGGGCAACGATCCCTATAACAAACATCGAATATTTCTATTAACATTTTTTTTTGTTAACTACCCTCAACTACAAAAAAAAAAAATATTACAGATAACGGAACGCAAAACGTAGAGGAACACATTGATGTCGATGAAACACCACTAGATGTGCCATCAACTTCCAAGTCACCCGATGACCAGCCACCAGCCTCGGAAGTAGTAAGCACTGAGCCAGCACTTGAACCAGAGCTACTAGAAGCTTTGGGCGATGCTGTTGTCGATATTCCGGTCTACGGCCCGGACATACACGACAAGTTGGCTCAACGTTGGTTACCATTTCTTAAAAAAGGTATACAAAGCGAAGCCAAAGAAACGCTTCTGAAAGGATATACGATTCCTAACAATTGTAAGCTACTCAAAGCACCTACTTTGAATGTCGAAATATCAGCTGCTGTCACTGATTTAGTAAGAAACAGAGATAAAAAGCTCCAAATCAAACAGGACCAACTCGGCCTGGGTATTTCAGCCATCAACAAGGCAATGACCCTGATGCTGACCGGTGATGAGAAGGTACAAGCTGTAAAAATTTTATCAGACAGCTGCCGAATACTTGCTGATCTCCACTTTACTGAGACGCAAGTAAGAACAAAACTTATGACGCCAGGTTTGGACAAGTCGTTCTTAACCTTAATACATGATCAAGACCGAGATGAAACCCTCTTCGGAAATAAATTACCGGAAAAAATCAAGGCCTCAAAAGCGATCGAGAAACAAGGACTGCAAATAAAAAAGCACCTATTCCGAAGCTGTCAACATCAAACATTCCGACGCAGAGTACTCGTTTTCAGAACCAGGGAAACTGGTCAGGGCCTCCTCGCTTCCCGTCATCGAGAAGGGGGGGGTCGAACATCATCGTACCGGGCACCAACACACCAACCTTACCGCCACCGGCGCCGCAGACGTCGACGTCAGCGCGAGCGAGTGCGGCCGCGAGCTCCAGCAAGCGTGCCCCGACGAGGCAATAACTCAGGTACATGCTGGTAGACTACAATTTTTTATGATTGTTGGCGTGACATTACAAAGAATACGGTTATTCTGAGTTGGATTTATCATGGTTACCAAATACCATTTTCTCGTAAAGTGGTACAGAGTACTGTTCCCCGAAATTCCTTTTCCGTCAAGGAAAAACAGGACATGCAAGTAGCTATCCGTAATTTAATAGATATATTATTATTATTTTTATTTGTGCGATTACGGAACGGAAATCTAGATTTGATCGATTTGTATCTAACATTTTTTTGACACTAAAATCGAATGGTAGCTATAGATTTATACTAAATCTTAAGCAATTAAATAAGTTCATTTCAAATGAGCATTTTAAGATGGAAGACCATAGAACTGCATCAAAAATGATACCAAGAAATGGCTTCATGGCAACCATTGATTTATTTATTTATTTAAACTTCATGTACAATAGTGGTACATAGGCGGACTTAATGCCACAAGGCATTCTCTACCAGTCAACCTTTGGGTTAAAAATGACAACATTGTGAATAGGTACAAAATAATATTGATCTTAAAGAATCTTACTTACTAGTCCCTGTAGCTAGATCTCATCGCAAGTATTTAAGGTTTCAATTTGAAGACGAAAAATTACGCAATTACACGTATGAATTTAACGCTATGCCTTACGGACTATCCTCCGCACCTCGGACTTTCACAAAAATTATGAAAGAAGTTGTAGGTTATTTAAGGCATCGTGGATTTAAATCTGTTATATTTCTTGACGATTTATTATGCCTAGGTGATACCTACGACGAGTGTCATAAAAATGTTACCGAAAAACTGAATTGCTTAGGTTTTGTAGTTAACTTTGATAAAAGTAGTCTACACCCACAACAATATTGCAAATTTCTAGGATTTATGTACAACTCTATAGACATGTCAATATCATTGCCGTTAGAAAAGCGACACAAAATATTACAATTTGTGCAAAAATATTTAAAGTTACCTTTTTGTACCATTAGAGAATTTTCTCGCTTGTTAGGGGTTCTGACCGCAGCATGTCCAGCCGTAAGATATGGCTGGCTCTATACAAAACAGCTAGAGAGACAGAAATATTTAGCTCTTAAAAAATATCAAACATACGAAGCTAAATTTAGACCTTCTGCTGTAATCTTATCTGATTTAGAGTGGTGGATTAAAAATATAAATTTCACATCAAATCCTCTCGAATATCAAAATTTTGTTTTAGAAATCTTTACTGATGCTTCTAAAACAGGTTGGGGTGCGTTTTGTTACAACGAACGTGTCAACGGTGGTTGGAAAGACAGCGAGCGCAACTTTCATATTAATTATTTAGAGTTGCTTGCTGTCTTTCTTGGTCTAAAATGCTTCGCTCGAGACCAAAAGTACAATGTTTGTAATATTTTGTTACGCGTTGACAACACCACTGCTATTAGTTACATAAATAAAATGGGAGGGATTCAATTCCCTTATTTAACCGACTTAACCAAAACTATCTGGCAGTGGTGCGAGAAACGGAATATCTGGCTGTTTGCGTCGTATATAAATACCAAAGATAACGAGGCAGATCAAGAGTCGAGAAAAATCAATCCCGATATCGAATGGAACCTCTCTGACTCGGAATATCAGAAGGTATTGGCATCTTTTGGCGAACCAGTAATAGATCTCTTTGCTTCTCGCAGTAATGCAAAATGCAAAACGTATGTCTCATGGAAACCAGACCCTGACGCCATGACAGTAGATGCATTTACAATAAATTGGAAACACGCAGGGTATTTCTACGCATTTCCACCATTCTCTTTGATTTAGAAATGCATACAGAAAATTATTAAAGACGAAGCAATAGGTATAATTATTTTCCCTTATTGGCCGTCACAGCCTTGGTTTCCATTAATCAATAAAATGCGTCAGTCTGACATTTTAAACTTATCGCCTGATTCAAATATTTCCTTGTCCCGTTTCAGGACTCCCCAAATTCCTCTGAGACAGTTTACCCTGGCTGCAGTGGTGCTCTCAGGTTTGCCTTCGAATCCAGAGGAACACCAAGCCTTGCGCTCGACTTAATGATGGCTTCGCTATCCCAGAATACACTGTCCCAGTACAACAGTACCTATAAACTATGGTGGCAGTTCTGTGAAGCAAACAGTCTTAAACCTTACTCTGGTTCACCATCAGATATTATGTTATTTTTAACTGGACTGTTTAACAAAGGCGCCACTTACGGATCTCTGAATTCTCATCGCTCAGCTCTATCCTTGCTCTTAGGCAGTATTATAACTTGTAACGACCAAGTTAAAAGGCTTCGAAAAGGCGTTTATAAATTAAGACCTGCCACTCCAAAATACACTTGTACCTGGGATCCACAAGTAGTTCTAAATTTTGTCGCAGAATGGATACCCAACAGAGGACTGTCAATTGAAAAAAATACCAAGAAGCTAGTGGTTCTCCTAGCGTTATGTACAGCGCACAGAGTACAGACGTTTTCTCTAATAAAATTAGAAAATATTGTGGTAGGCCCATCTGGTATTCAGATAGGTATTTCTGATATCATCAAAACTTCCGCGGCTGGACGCGAACAACCTGTACTGATGTTACCGTAATGACAACCGGGCAATTTGCCCCGCCACTATAATAGAAGATTATATATTTACCACTAAAAAATATACGATCTGAAGCAACAAACAGCCTTATATTAACTTATAAGCGTCCGCACAAACCAGCAACTGCTCAAACCATCAGCAGATGGATCAAGCAGGTGCTGTGTGCAAGCGGCGTGGACGTGTCTGCGTTCAGCGCGCACAGCACGCGGCACGCAGCCACGTCCGCGGCGTCCGCCTCTGGACTCTCATTAGATGCCATTAGGAAAGCAGCTGGCTGGACCAGTACTTCTCAAACATTCGCAAAGTTCTATCACCGCCAAGTAGTGGACAAAGATAACTTTGCTAGATCAGTATTACAGACAAACAATGATACTTTGTGATTTTATTAGCTAAAAATGAATTAAGGAAGAACAGAATTTTGTTTTAATGATTTACATATAAAATTATGTTGTAATATTTAAGAAAGTAATGATTATAAAGATTACTATTATTACCGTACTTTACAAGCATGTATACAGTAAATAAAAGACGATCCTTTTCATTTCGTAAATCTGTTTATTTTATTTCACAAAATTTTCATCTCTGAACATCTACAGTGTTGTTATTATATCTGAAGAATGAAACGTCGAAATATAATATATGATCAAACGAACTTGCAAAAGTGAAGTTCGATCGATATTATATGAGTACGTTTCATTCGAAGATATATACTCCCACCCCCCCAATACCCAAAAAATGAAAATTTTGAAAAATATCTCTAAAAATAATGACGAGTTAACTTAGGGCCTACACGTAGGTAGAAAAAATAAAATAAAAAAGTAACGAAATTACTCTTGCGAAGTTGCCAGTAGGATAAAAAATACTACAGTGTTGTTATTATATCTTCGAATGAAACGTACTCATATAATATCGATCGAACTTCACTTTTGCAAGTTCGTTTGATCTTATATTATGGCTGAATATCAATAACGTCTGTTCTGTTTTAGCCATTTGGCTTTGAAACCCTTAAAATGTTCACTCACTCCAAAAACTGGATCTATCATCCACTGGATTCACCAAAGTATTTGATTTAATTCCCATTGAGAACCGGAATTCCGTTCAGATAGGGAACCCTTTTCCCAAACTATTATCGTCAACGGGTACTTTAGAAGCATGGAGCTATTAAGTCCTATTGTAGGAGCCACAGACCACGAAGTCACTAGAAACGGCATTGTCAAAACTTTCCGTACAAACCAAGTGGGTCGTGAGTGTCATCGTTTTCTTATAGAAATTGACACCCGTGACACTTCTGACTACGGCCATGCTAGCTGGAACTATTATTATGTTTCCTATTTCTGTAACCCGAGACATCGTCCACGTTAATCAAAGAAACAGATGTACTCCTTATAAATTTAGCAGTCTGGGACTGAAAGACAGTCAAACGTGTCGAAAAATGATAATTTTTTAAATAATGGTCAACATTTATTTGGTACAGTACACAACAAAGAAGTATCAATGTGTAAAAATATCATAGCGTTTGCCTTACGGCTGGGCCAATATAGTACATTTCGTGTCGAGCATAAAAAGTTGATATTTTAACACGAGCGATGTAGCCAATGCTACATGCGAGTGTTAAAATAAAGCCTTTTTATGCGAGACACGAACGATTCTTTTTCTACTACCTGATGAGCTTACTTAATTAAATGCAAATAAGTTCCAACAACAATTTATTAGAAACGTTCAGACTAAAACCACAGACTATATACACACAAACAACGCGCGCTTTTTTGAGAGGTAACAGGTCTGAATCATTCTGCCAGTTACATAATGATCCATACAAAAGTCATTTCGTAACTGTTATTATGTACTTTTGTTTTTTTTTTTAATTTTAGTTTCATAATTTTGTGTCTAAATTTTCATATTTCGAAACTAATTTCTTAGGCAATGTGTTACATAATAGACAAGGTAGTAGAAAAACGTTCATTTCAGGGGGGTGACCATAAGCTCTTAGAGCGGTATCAATTTGAGATCGAATAAGGGACAGATGTATCTGACTTGTATACATCTGTCACTTACTCGATATCAAATTGATACCGCTCTAAGAGCTTATGATCACCCCCCTGCAAACCTTTAAGTACCATTTAAACATTCACATTAAAATGCATTTAATAAAATATTGTTATTTTGACATTACAAACAGACATGAAAATGTTAATTATTTACGTAGATGTCGTTTTCTGTCGCTGCCAGCGAGGCGGTTTTTTGCTCTATGCTATGAGGCAGTTTTATTGTGAAGACGTTGAACTGGTATTTGGTATTGTGAAGATGTTGAAGTGGTATTTCTATCCAGGAGAATATTTTAATAGGATTAATGTTTGTCTAGGCATTTTGAAAATACATACATGCTTCAGCCAATTTTGCCATAGTCTGTTAGTTAATCAATAAATATACTGTTAAGTGTCCCCCAAAGCCTTCTTTCTTCCTAAAGATGGACAGCGCCGCCAAGACTGACCCAAAAAGAGATGAAATCACGGTGACGTGACGGCGACCGTTTGTCCACCGCAACGATATCGGTGGTATAAAAAGCACATTATCTTGAAATCAAAAACCGGCGCGATGCGACGTCACAGCGCCGGTATAGTGGACAAGTTTAAATGTATTTTGTACAGCCGGTACATCGGTCTGTCATAATTCCGGGCAACACTTTTTTTTTCAAGTTGCTTTTTTAAACATTTGTATTCGCCCACTGTTTCTCTCTGAGTGAGATGCGTATAAAAAAAATCGAACCAGTCAGTCAACTGAGACAGTGGCAGACTTGAATTCGATGAAGTAAAAAAACGAAACGATAATAGTTGAAAAGTTTTAGGTGAAATGAAATTCGGTCAAATATTTTTCGAACTTATGATCAATAGGTAGCCGTATCTATTTATTAATTATATTATGCCCTGTCGGCGAAGAGTCCTGCCGGCGAAGAGTCTTGTCGGCGAAGAGTCCCGTAGAAGTAAAGTCTTGTCGGTGTTTAGTCTGTCGGCGTTTAGTCGTTCACTCCAAAATAGTAACCCGTACACATTTCTAAAAAAACCTACGGTGACAACTGTCATGCAAACTTAGTTGGACCTTTCATAGATCTCTGAAGCGAAAATCAAACGCTCGAATACACATGCAAGAGAATCCGTTCAAATCTAACTAAGCAAGTGAGTCGAATGGTCGAACGAACTGTGAAATTTTCTTTAAAGATTTCCAAGTTGTTGGAGCGCAAAAATCTTTCGGATGACTGTACAATAGTTTGCCGAGAGTCTGCGGGTTATTTGAATGGCGAAAAGATTTAGTAGATTTTTAAAAGGTTATGGTAAGAATTTAAATTTGACAGACACAGTCTATAATCACATCACATCACATCATCAGCCTATTAATGTTTCCACTGCTGGGACACAGGCCTCCTCTCTGTGAGAGGGAATGGGCCATAGTCCACCACGCGGGCCCAGTGCGGGTTGGTGGATGTCACATATCTTCGATTTTTTGGTTCTAGGACATGCCGGTTTCCTCACGATGTTTTCCTTCACCGTTTTGAGAGCAGTGGTGATGAAATAATTTACACAAAGTTAAGCGCCTGCCTGGGCTCGAACCCACGACCTACAACTTGTAAGTTGCGGCCGATAACACTGGGCCACCACTGCTCTATAATAATATTACAGTCTTTAATATTACATTCATATATTTAAAATAAAAAAAAACATATACAAATCTTAATAAAATTGACCTACCAAAAACATTTTCATGTAAAATGTTGCCAAGTCTAGACCATATAGGTCGCACTCTCAAAACATTTATAAGGTCTCATGTAAACCCAAGCTTCTAACTCTACACGCACTTACTCTAAAAGCCCTCACTTCACAAACTCTACACCTTATCTTCTGTCTCTGCCTGCTGGGTATGAAGGGAAGTGGAATTTATATATTTTTTCCAACTCCTCCGTTATTCGTTTCTGATTAATTTCGTTGCGGGATCCAAGACAGTTAAATTCATTCTCCGGGGCTTCGTCGAGCTTCATTACCTCGGCACTTTTCTGGCGGTCGCCACTGTTGATTCTGGCTTTCAGGAGTTGCAGTGGTTTGGGAATAGTGCGGTGGGATTGTCCAAACTCTACACCTTAGTCAAAATATGTGGCTTGGCCGTTTCGCTAGCGTCACCTGCCTCGTTACTAAAAGTCACCACTTATAGGTTTCACGGATGTCGTATACGCAACTCCTCGTCGCCATTTTTCGTTACTACAAAAACTATTAGAGCTCTGATAACTTTTTGACAGTGCGAGCCATATGGTCTCGTTTTTTGGTGGGATTTCACTTCTTTTTGTAAGTTGCTTAAGAAAATATATATTTTTGTTACTTTTTTTCCGTCCGCTAATTTAAAAAGTAAATATCAAAGGTAAATATCCTGAAATATGTATTTTATTATTTATAACAAATATCAATATTCAGACCTCTAGCATCAAAATTTTCGGACGTCTCATACAAACTTCCGTCCCCTAATTTAAGGGATTGGGGGATAAAAGTGCCATATTTAGTATTTTATGTAGTGTGTGTACTAATACTAGCTTACATACCAAATTTCAGCTTTCTAGAACATCAGGCAGTACCATAAGAATTTGGATGATCATCAGTAAGTGATTCAGTGACGACATCGGGTTTTTTTAGATATTAATATAATCTAAAATATAAGAGCTATGCAATTTAAACTGTATTAAGTTTAATAAGTCCACTATTGACATCATATCCCGGGCATTTTATTTTTCTGGGGTAATCCATTATCATTTCAAAAAAACGACGAAGCGCTTCGAGAAAAGGTAGGCTCGTCTTGGCTGTACCCAACCGTGCCCCCAGATTTTTCAATTAAATTAAAATAGTCATTGGCTCTGAAAATTAAATTGTCAACAACCTGTCAAAAAAGTAATTAAAGTAGCAACGCGTTTTAATAGATGTTTTTTAATGCTTAGAGCGATTTCTATGATAACTCGATGTCGCATAGTTGTCGCATTGTCACGTCAAACCTATAAGCTAGTATAAGACCATAAATAATCCATACGAGGCCCATAACACCCGTCTAAGTTATATGAGTTGGAAAATTAACTCAGGTACCTTTAGTTATCGTCTATCAAAACTATATTTTATAGTTCCGAAGTCCTACCTGAGTGTTTGGGTTAATTAATTTATTATAGTACTAGTGAACTGCCCCAGCTTTACTCGGGTTAGATATCAATTATTTTAAGTAAAATTGTTTCTATGTTACTTGTTGTTCCTTTTTACCCGACTAAGGCGAAGCCAAAAGAAAGGGTTATGATTTTTGTTTATATTTACGTATGTTCCTCCATAGCGCCTAAACTATTCATCCGATTATGATGAATAAGATGTCAATGGATTCGTTATTATGGTAAAAAAAAACAAAAAAAAACCCGGGTTACAGTTTTTATAAAAAAATTTTTGGTTGTCCTTTTAGTTATCGGGGGAATATAAAGCAGTGATTGTGGGATTTTTACTTAACTATAACCACCTCGGTGATCACCATCAGCACATAGAAGCATCCCGTTACCTCTTAAAAGACCACTCAGGAACCCGCTCTGTGGAAGCCGTGTTAAGGCATTAAGGCACATCCCTATAGAGACTATAAAGGAGTTTCACCTGAGCCACGCTGTGCATGGCAACACGTGATCACTTTGCCACCGTCTTTCCAACGAGTCAACACTCTGAAAAGCCACAATACCGATGACCCGTCTGCCTAAAATGAAAGATACCGGCGGGGTTTCGGCGTGTATCTAAATACTGATCCGATTATTAAAACACTGTCATTGTTAATACTCTCCACAATGGCCAGATTAAAAGTACGGTGCCTGTGGTATGCCGCAAAAAGATAGTGTTTTATACTGTCACTTTTAAATTTGATACACTTCAGGGAGGCCTGGTCAAGGCTGCGGGAGTCCAGTGGATGCGAGACGCACAGGAGTGATCAGTTTGGCGACGCTTGGGGGAGGCCTATGTCCAGCAGTGGATGTCTTTTGGCTGAAATGATGATGATGATAGTGAGGGGGGAAAGTACAGATGAATGTGACCAATTTTATGTATGGGAGCAATCCTGATATCCGGCAAAAAGGTCAGCTTTTTGCATTTTGTCCTTCATGAAGAGTATGACCTAAAACAAGGCTCATACGAGCACTTGTATTCCCCGTATCAGGAAAGTGGCCGAAACCCTGAACGACGTGCGAAACTGGCACCGTACCATAACGTGTCAACCCCGTCATTATTCCGTTGTGAAAAAGGGATAATGCTCTTCATCCTATGTAGCTGTGTCTCTCTCTGACACTGAATTCATGATCGTTTTGACACGACAGAATAAGGCCCCTGAAAAATAGAAAATAGACGCTCTGGAAATATGTTGCATCAACACATTTATTCTCCAAGAACTCCCCCTAAAGCAGCGTCTATCGGCTATGGTCCAGACTCTAATGCTTCAGTTTTTTTGGCACATGTCCCGTCGAAGCAACGTCTCTTCTAAGCGGTTTGTATTGCAAGGTTGAATGGCAGTTCACTCATACGATGACTAATACCATAACAAGTCTGCAGTAGGTGGTCCATTGCATGATTGCACACGTAGCACAGTCGACAGAAAAGGATGGTGTCGCATCGTGAGGCGAATCATGGCAGCCCGGTGTTTTACTGCAACATGGTGACCACGACCGCTCTACTAAGAGTGTACAGACGAAAAAGTAGAAGTATGTCCAACTACAAATCAGCCAGACTGTCCAAAATAACACAGATCGTAAATAAAACTTCACTAAGTAGTACACACATTTTAGCTTCGAAATTATAACTAGTCGAATTTATTTCCATACAAACGTAGTATAGGGATCATTCCACTGTTTGACGATGTACGTTCAAAATAAAAAGTGATATCAATTTGTCTCATCATTATCTAGCCCTGTATCGAAGCGAAAAAGTAAAAATAGAAAATATTTGAAAGTTATGAGCGTCGAAAGTTTCACATTTCGACACTAATTATAAAACGGCCTCCATACAGAGATAGATTAGTAGTTCAACAATGCATATAATTTTATTTTGAACAGATAGATTTAGTAGTTTTTTCATGATATCTATACTGCCAAAGGTCTGTTTATAAAATTGGGCGCGCTCGGTTTCGTCCTAAATCAATATCCATTTCGCTACAAATTTTCAAAAGTGTGTATTCGTACGCGAACTAGCTTCCTACTGCTCATCACAGCATCTATCTCTGCCGCACGTGTTGTCGGTTGATATAAAATGCATTAATAAAATTGAGACTTAAAATGCCACTGACGTTATGGCATTCATTGGATTCGCTAAAGCCCATATACCTACCTGGACACTTGGGACACTATAATGTTTACAGGGACTCTGCACTCACATTTGGTGTCCACAATAACCCATTTAGCTGTGCTGCTTTAGTTTACTACACCGCTGCACTGGTTAATTTCCATCAAAGCTGTGTATAGTTAATAACTGTGAACATATACTCTCGTAATGTTTTTCACGTTTCAGATACCATATTGCGTCGCAGTGGAGCCTCTGCTGCAGGCTAGTGGTTCAAATGCTGAATGCGAAGGTTGAAGTGCCAACGTCTGAGAGGTTGAGACCGACGGCAGGCTAGCAGTTCGCAGGTGGTAGCCAAACATCACGACCACAGCTATGAAGTCGGGAGCTCGCAAGATTCGAATGGAATACTCGGTGAGTCGCTTCCATGTTATTTCGATAGCGAGGACGAATGTTCTCTAGTGAAGAGATGCTAGTTCGAGCTTTAAGAGTGTTCATGTTTGACCACTGAGTTGGTCGTGGTTATATTTAGCTCACTAGGTAATTATATGGGTAAGACACACTTGTAAGAAAGTAGTTAATGAGTTTCCTATTGGCAGTAGTTTCAACATTTGGTTCAGTACGAACTTTAGGATTTAATATCCCATAAGAAGATGAGCTCGTGGCTAAATAATAACAGCCGCACGGGTCGATCATCAAGGTTAGGCAACGCTTGACGAAGTCGGTCCGTGGATGGGTGACCATTTCAACATACCGAGTTTCCTCCGTGCCTCGGATAGCACGTTAAGCCGTTGGTCCCGGCTGTCATTTAAAGATCTTTGACAGTCGTTACGGGTAGTCAGAAGCTTGAGATCTGACAGCAGTCTTGCCAAGGGGTACCGTGTTACCCAGTTACTGGGTTGTGGAGGTCAGATAGGCAGTCGCTCCATGTAAAACACTGGCACTTAGCTGAATCCGGTAGGACTGGAAGCCGACCCTAATATAGTTGGGAAAAGGCTAGGCGGATGATGAAGATGATCTATCCAAAGTGACTTAATAACTAGTCATTTTCAGTGGCAAAGCGAGTTAGTAAAGTCGTTGGGCGAAGGCAATTGTATCGAGTTAGTAACGGTACTGGTCATTTGCGTGTATTCGGAATAGATCTGTTGTGTAACGGTTTACAACCACCGTGTTCAGATCTGAATTCACTTGCTTACTTTCAAAGTAATATTATGATAGCAGTGGATCTCGCGATCATTTTCATTACATAAAGACTGAGTTAGAGAACGATAGTAAAGGGTTACTGTTAATGATGAGATTTTAAGAATATTGATCCGAATTAATTCGTAAAGCTCCTTCACACGAGCTATTAAGGCGCAAATAATATCGGGCTTAATTGTTCCCCTGATATGAACGGTCGGTATATTCCGAGATCTTTGAGTAGAAAGCGTGAATCGTGTGAGAAGGATCCCGGATCACCAAGTTCCTCGGGAATTGGATGTCATAGTTGATGACATTGGTAGTGAGACCAAATATGATTGACATGTCTACTCATACTCGAAGCTCCGGACCGCACCTCATGAGTAGCATGTGGCGATGGGTTTACGAAGAGGTTTGAGTTGAGTATGCATTGCCTTTGAATTATGGTAAAGAGTAACAGAATTTTTACAATAACTTTGTTTAGTTGTTGAACTTTTTGATTATCGGACCTTTTTTTCTAATGAATAGTGTTGTGTGGGAAGCTTTAGTACGAAAACTAAATAGGCACTGTATTAAATCCGCGATAGGTGATTATGAGAGGACGGTGATCGATATACACCGAAAGCTTTACGCTTAGAACCCACAAGTATGCACACGGTAGGTTAGGGCAGATGCCAGCGGGTCATGTACCAGTCGATGTTGATGTCAAAAGGATTTTGATAATAATGAGCAAGCCAAGCGAGTAATTCAGTCTATCGAACGTATTATGTTTGACCGTACCAGTGGATTCTGGTGGAGGTCGGGGTCTAGAGAGAGACCGAGAGACCATTGTGAGAGCAATATAATTGCTGGTCGGCTAGGGAGCCGTGGCGTTGGAGGTTTTACTCGAGGGTTTCTGTAAGCTTGGCAGTTTTTGCTGCAGAATAAGTTTTAAACTTTGTTTGGAGCGACTATTGGTACATGGCCCAGGGTAATGATTTAGTTAGAGTAGAGTTCTCAAATTTCCCTATTTTCACGAACCCAATAATCTAGTTTGGTCAGGAGTAGCCGAGCGTTGTGTGGCAACTGTGAGCCTGAGTGGAAACTATGAGCCTGTGTGGCAACTGTTGGCCTGTGTGGCAACTGTTGGCCTTTATGGCAACGATAGGCCTGTATGGCACCTGTAAGTCTGTGTGACACTATGGCTGGTGTCAGACAATTCATGTTTGTGTTAGGAACCTTACAGAAAGTTCCTATTGAGTCATGAGGTTAAAGGAAAGTAAACTCGCAGTCACGCGTGTGGTGAGATCATGTTAATGTTGATGACGTTCGAATCGTCAAGCCCTCATTACGAAAATTGAAATAATTTTGGTTTTCTAATTTTGATTACTATGCGTAGATCGTGTTGGTAAGACACACAAAGCTCGAGTACCAATTGCGATTGTAGATGAATTAGATAATGAATTGACGTAACATATGACAGACTAAATCTCTGTGGGAACAGGTTCTGAGTTCAGAGAGTTGAGTTGACTCGACATCGTGGGGATGTGCGAGTAGAGCAATTGTGATTGCTAAGAGAGCTATGTTAAGATAGCTAGGAGAGTTATAAGATAGCTAGGAGAGTTATGAGATAGCTAGGAGAGTTATGAGATAGCTAGGAGAGCTATGAGATAGCTAAATATCGTGAATTAGATACCTGTTGGTTTCTTTTACTTGATTTGATTTGAGATTAATGACTATCAGTGGTACTTGAACTTTGTAATCACAAAGATTGGGTGCTTTTAGGTACCAAATCGATGAGGTTGCTATTTTCTTTAAATTGGAAATAGAATAACTCGTAGCCGTGATATTTCTTAACTGTCAAAATATCGAAAGGCGAATTAATGCTAATAGGAACTGAAAGATATTGTTTGTAAAGACATCAAATTGTTAGAAATTTCAACTATTTTATAAAAGAGATGTTTCTTGGGTTTAAAATGGCTATTTAGTCGGTCAGTGAGATTATCAAATAATATTGAACCTGTATTTTTTTGCTGTTTAAATAAATAAAAATTTACTAAGATAAAGCGCATCAAAGTTCAGAAGTGGGAGCTTGTGACGTCACTTCATCAGTATAAAGTGTAGAACACCGTGACGTCACACGATATTATATTAATAATAAACAAGTTCTATACGAGAATACAGCCAAATATCTCGGTATGACCCTTGACGCAAAGTTACGCTGGAAAGCCCACGTCAAGAAGAAAAAAGAAGAACTCGACTTCCGATATAAAAGAATGTATTGGCTGCTTGGAAGAAACTCCATGCTGTCTGTGTAAAACAAATTATTGCTATACAAACAAGTCCTGATGCCAGTTTGGACTTATGGTATTCAGCTATGGGGCTGCACCAAACAGAGCAATATATTTATTATACAACGATTCCAGAACAATCCAGCTTCTCGACCACACAAACATAGTAAGAAGACTAAAAAGAACAAAACCGTTCGAGTTAGTGTTTAGTGAATGTGAATAGTGTAACGTACGAAAGTGCTACCAAATAAACACAAGAACGAAGTGTATTCCCCTTAATAGAGACAATAAGAAAAGTGCTACTGGACACATTCTTACTAAAGACAATGTAATAGTTTAGGTTATAATTAAATTACTTATTAGTCTACTTATAAGGCTAGATTGTAATAAGATTAGGGTCCATCCTATTGATGAACCCTAGAAAAGAAAAAAAAACACGATATTTCAACGTACTGTATGATCATATTTTTTTGTTTACGTGGCGAAAGAAAAAATCCGTGTCCAATATTGTTAGGTTGTCTAATTGAAGGACTAAATAGATTTTTTCTCAACAATAATACTCACAGTGGATCTTTGTGTCGTCTGAAGGCTGCAAGAAGTTGCTATTTCTGTGTCAATGTTGAAGTAGAAGATAGCATTTTATAATTCAACCAATCACAGCAGCCAACGCGTGCTTGACAAATTTGTCACACTAATTTTGCGATAGTTAAGCGTTGAGAAACCCGGCCTCTCTAAACTACCATCCACATCTAACTCTACGAACGTTTTTCCGTAATTTTCAGCCATTATAGTACTCGTATAGGTTATTCAATTTTTCGTATAGGATATTGAATTTATTGTTTTGAAAAAAAAAACGAGAATACAATTTATTTTTTCTACAATCCACTACTAACGTCTACCAGAAGCAACAGTAAAAACTCATGATATGTTTTACAATTAGGTAAAATTACATTTTGTTTGGTGCTTCTCCTAACGAAATTAATGTCTGCTTATCGATATCTTACAAACAAAAAAAAACAATTTTGCCAAAGTCGGTGTTAAGCTAAACCATTTAACCGTACTCTTTTCAAAACTCTTTTTTAAACAAGGTAAGTATATGTGGTCAATTGATTGTTATTTGATTCACAATTAAATATATTAATAATTTGCGAAATAAATGCAACATTTTTCTTGTTTCAGGTGTCTTTCCTAGCACATCCGTGCTAGGAAACGCGTGCGTGGGACCAACTTTGAAGTATACTCTTTGCAACAAAAAATAATAATATAAATCGGACCAATCAATAAAAAGTTATGCTTGGTCATACATAAAAAAAATATACATGTCGAATTGAGAATCCTCTCCTTTTTTATCGTCGGTTTAAGATAACTTTGACTTTAGCTCAGACCAAGGGAATAATTATATTTTATTTATCCAATCTATCTTTACATATAAAACAAAGTCTTGTTATTTACACCATTTATAACTCGAGAAACTCTGGATCGATTTTCATGATCTTTGATTTTATGAATTTATATCCGCCCCGAATATCAGAATAACTATTCATCATCATATCAGTCGAAAGGCGTCCACTGCTGGACAAAGGCCTCATGCAAGCGTCCCCACATTGACCGGTCCCGTACGTCCCGCATCCAGCGGATCCACGCAACCTTCACCAGGTCATCGGTCCACCTGGTGGGAGGCCTTCCAACGCAACGTCTTCCGGTTCGCGGTCGCCACTCCAGAACTTTTCTGCCTCATCGGCCCACTGCCACTTAAGTTTGGCAATTCTTCGGACTATATCGGTAACCCTGGTTCTCTTGCGGATCTCTACATTTCTGGGTCGATCACGCAAGGATACTCTGAGCATCCTTTGGGTGACTGTTAGCTTTCTGATGAGGCCCTTTGTGTGCTACCACATCTCAGAGCCAACACATAACTGGCAACTATTAAAACATCGGCAATATTAAAAACAAAATTATGAATAAAATTCATTTTCCCATACGTTTTCTGATACATGACGTAAACAAAACATGGGCCAAAATGAGCATAGCGTTGTATACTGGTTCTGGTAATGCCAGAATAGAACAGTAGTAGTAGGTATTTACAATAAGGGGATTACAATAATATTAAGGCAAAAAGCCGAATATTGGACAACGCCAGTAGATGGCGTTGTCAAATATTTTGAAATTCAAAATAAAGGCGGGTTAGTTACACAATTTTCCCATACATTTGTTTGAGGTTGTACGAAGTTTGCCGGGACAGCTTGTATAAATGAAGATTGAACCAACTTACTGGGTAACCATTGACGCGGACTTTTGAACGCGGAGTGACCGTGAGAAAATCTTTAGATTATTTAAACCACATTTTGAAGTTTGGGAGGAACTTTTATCCGAATGGCAATGTAGGTGGGATAACTCCATCAAGGGCCCACACCTACACCAATTCTTTGCATCCGTTTGCATGCGGCTGGCCAGGACGTGGCTGAAGGTGGATTACTGTGTTACCCAATTTTTCACAGGGCATGGTTACTTTAAAAGCAAATTATTTACCTTCAAGCTTGTTGCCACGCCTTTATGTCAGTGTTCTACATCTGACTGCGAATATGTACAATCAGCACATCACATCTTATGGGAGTGTATTCTTTGGCAAAATTAACACAATACTGTGTTGAATAATCTACAGGCTGCATCAGGCGTTGTTTACTATACGGACCTTATGGAAACTATAACAAATTTCCATGCGTTCAAACGTTTTTATATAGCCATACCTATTATTGGAATCAAATATAACAGCTCACAATGTAAGGACCTATTAATATTAATGCTACAGTTATTTGCTATAATTACGTAAACACGACTCCACTACATACCAACGCTCCTGGAATCTCAGAAATGTCACCTACAAATGCACAAGAAATCGGCAAAATTATTGATAATTTAAAAACAAACACCAGCTGTGGCATGGACGGCATCAGTGTCAGGGCCATTAAATACATAAAAATAATAATACTGCCAAGTTTGGTTAAATGTATGAATAAATGCTTACTCGAGGGCAATTTTCCAGATACCCTTAAAATTGCAAAAGTTACTCCCATATTTAAGTCAGGATCCAGATCAGACCCGGGCAATTATAGACCTATATCCGTGTTGCCAGTGTTATCGAAAATACTGGAAAAATTAATACATTCTAGACTTATGGACTATTTAGATTCTTTCGGTTTCCTATTCGAACGGCAATATGGATTTAGGCCTAAGTCTAACGCTTTGGCTGCCTCTATTGATTTGGTCACGAAACTTAGAACTAACATTGATAAAAAACAAATCGCACTGGGTGTATTTATAGACTTACTTAAAAGGCTTTTGATACCGTGATTTAATACTATCAGTAGCTCTATATTAATAAAATGTGGTGTACCTCAAGGATCAATAGTCGGTCCCCTTTTATTCCTTATCTATGTAAACAATGTACACGAGCTGGGATTAAAAGGCCATATAACACTCTATGCCAACGACACTTGTCTTTTTTACTTTGGCAGCCCCATATAAACAATAATACAAGACGCACAAGATGACCTAGTTATTTTGGAAAGGTGGTTCTTAGACAACCTATTGACAATTAACACATCTAAGACTTACTACATAATTTTCTCGGCCAAGAACAAAAAGATCCACAATCACAACCCTCTATTGATAAATGGATGTGTCCTAAATAAAGTAAACACTGAAAAGTACTTAGGCCTTACATCTGCTCCAAGTTGTCAAGCCTTACGGGGGCAATACGTGGAATGGCTAGATGACTATCTCCTAAAGTTCGGTACACTGTGTATAATTCGTTAGTAAAGCCGCATATAGAATATTTAATTGAAGTCTGGGGATATACTTTGAAACTAAACTTCGAAAAGCTTCAAATCGCCCAAAATAAATAAATTAAAGCCCTCTTTCAATACCACTACTTAACACCCACAGATAAAATCTATAATGACACTGGGTTTTAAGGCATCTGCAAAATACACAAATACAACACTTGTTTACTAATAAGAAGGGTCCTCACAAAGGAAATTCACACAGAAATAACCTTCGAAAGGAACAGCGAAAAGCAAACGCGATCGACACGTAGAGCGAATGACGTAGTACTGTTGGCCGGACCTAGAACAAACCACGGCAAGAAAATATTAAATATGAAGGAGTACAACTTTACAATTCCCTACCAAAAAATATAAAAGAGGCTAAAACTAACTTACAATTTAAAGAATTATTAAAGAAACACATCTTCGACAGCTGCAACATAAATAAATTAAATAGTAAATTAATTAATAAAACAGTAAAAATATTGTATTGTAAATAAAAATGAAAACACCTAGTTTTGTATAGTGTGCATGGTGCTTAACAACAGCGCTGATAATAACAGCGCGTTCGATATCGCTACGACAGTGTATTCGTATAGTTTTTGCAATGTACCCACTCATCATAATTTGTTGTTGTTATAATACCTATTTACGTAAATTTTAAACAAAATCGAATGTGTGTCGTGCGCCCTGGACTTTCTAATAATTACAATTGTTATTAAATCCAAACTTTGTTTCTCGCTAAGCGTATGTTAATCTTTTGAGAAATAAATGATATTTAAACCGTATTTTTTATCTGTGGTGCTAGGCAACTGGGCTGGTTGTTCTGTCTCCTGCTTGATATGGAGGGAAATGAACATTTGTTTTTTTCCTACTTCTCCATTATTCTTTTCTGATTTTTTCGTTGCGGGATCCAAGAGATTTAAATTCATTCTCCGGGACTTCGTCGAGCTTCATTGCCTCGGTGCTTTTCTAGTGGTCGTCACTGTTGATTCTGGCTTTCAGAAGTTGCAGTGGTTTGAGAATAGTGCGGTGGGATTGTCCCAAATAATAATAATAACTTTGTAACCCGTTAATAAGATTGTTGTCTGATTGCGATGGCTTCTGACTATCCGTTACTAGTATCAAGAATATACAAATTGCAGCCGGGACCAACAGCTTAAAATACTTTCTGAGGCACGGACGAATCTCACCATATATAGATGGTCACCCATCCATGGCCCGACCTCGGCAAGTGTTGCTTAACCTTGAAGATCGACCTTTGTGGCAGTTATTATTTAGCTATTTACTCCTTTTAGTCTCGGTTTTTCATTTAATTAACACAAGTAAAATTAAAAAAACCCCGACACATTTTTATTTCATGCTACATAATTTATCTAGTAGTAGACACGCTTCGATCTACAATCTATTGAACACGTAATTATGAAAATACCCCGATTCAAACAGTAGAATGAAATGAAACGAACGAAATTCAACTTTTTAACAAATAAAACAAATCTGTGTTTTTAACAAATAAAACAAATCGTAAATTATGTGTTGAGCTGCTCGGTTATTGACAAATGCGTGCACTGACTGGACAGGTCCACTCAATCTGGCTGGTTCTTTCCTCAAAAGACCATTTCAGACATCAATCTACATGGTCTTCACATGATCTAACCAAGATTTTTGTTTTGTCTGGACTTTAAAAGAGACTGTGACCTCTGAGTTTGTTTCGGCCTTTCTTCTCAGAATAGTCAGATAGGAAACGCCGACCTCATCTAGTTTTAAAATATGATCGACATGTAAAAGTTTTTGTACAGACCAACTTACAGAAATAAAATCATTTATTATTTATCAAAATACACACACTATAAAAAAATTATTATTAAATATTTTACACCGCAAAGCGAATTATTCAAATCTCGACAGACCGTCATCCTCATGCATTTATAATGAAAATATTTGTATGTCCAAATGATATTATTATGGCATAATTATGGGATTGTAGGAAAAAGGCACGGAATCCTAATTTAGGAAGCTGCTGTTACATACTCAAATCAATCATCAAACTTATATTATACTAGCTGTACCCCGCAGCTTCACTCCCGTGGACCACCCCACAGGACCCGTTTTCGGGTTAAAAAAATTGCCTATGTCACTCAGGCATAATGTGGCTTCCTATTGGTGAAATATTGATTAAATCGGTCCATAGTATTATTATTAATATATTAGTATTAGTATAGAAATATAATTATTCATTTATTAACATATATACAATTGAATATTGTAAAAAAAAAACAAACCTATATACAAATAAAAAAGGGAGACGGAAAAGAGCTCATTGTGTATCAAAAAATTTGTCCACATCAATGTCAACGGGAAACGTGCCCAGAACGCTGGCAGCATTGCCACGTTGGATGGCAATGCTGATTCTCTGGCCGAAGAAAAGGCCAGCCCTCTGGTCACGTGAAGAGTTGACGAGCTTTGTGCTAATTTCTTGAAAAACTCTATGCGCACTCGGACCCCATGGACCAAATGTTTCAACCCCAAACGGCTCAAACATATAACTTCCAATAAGGTTGTTATATTTGCGCCGTTTGAGGTTTTCTGCACCGGCAGCAGCCGCCCGAGCACAGCCCGCCGTGCTAAGAAGATGGGATGGCGCAAGGGTGTCGACACATGTTGCATCCCACACCAAAGGCCTACCCACCTTCCAAGGCATTATGGTCATTCCATCTGTTCTCTTCCCATCGTCACGTGCTAAGCCATTGGCTTCTAAAACAGCTGGCACGCCGGCGGTGACAAGAGCCCGACGTATGATGTCATTAATGCTGGCGTGCCGTGCTATCCGGCCAGCGCTCCTGCTGAAGGATAGGCGATGGTGACCGAGGCGGTCAACTGCTTCACCACTTTGACAACGATGTGGAGCTCCGTTAGGAGCACCCAAACGCATAGAAAATAGTAATATAATTTAGTATAGAAGTAGTAACATTAGTATAAGTTTGTGAGTATGTTTGTATGTTTGTTACTTCTTCACGCTCAAACTGCTGGACGGATCTGGATGAAATTTGGCACAGAGATAGATTATAGTCAGGTATAGCACATAGGATACTTTTTATCCCGAGAAATTTTCGACATTCACCCAGAAGCTAGTTTTTAAATAAGTCACAAAGCGAATTACACATCTGGACAATAATACCGGTACAATGTAAATGCAAATCACGACAGACCGTCAGCCTCATGCATTTATAGTGGAACTAAGTGTATGTCCACATGAAATATATCATTATTTAAGAGATTGTAGATGAAAGACACAGAATCTTGATTCGGGAACCTACTGATATATACTCAAATGTTGTAATAAGTTGCCTCGCTGAACTAGTGGTCGCATGCACTTAGCAAAAGGTATCAGGTTTGATGCCCGGGTCGAGAAAATTGTTATTGGGGTTTTCCATTTAGAATTTCTCAGAAGCAGCCTAGAGTTTGTCTTTGTTTCCGGCTTATGGCAATAGACTTGCTCTCTTTCATGCACTTAAAATGTGCGCGTGTTAGAATTTGAAGTATGTGTGACGTCATTTAATCATGAATTTTCTTTTTTCAAGTCACAATGGCTTGCAACATAATACATACCTGTCATATTTATTAAGCGCCTACCGACAAATGTTTAAGTACCGACCTAAATTGTTATTGTGTTAACTACCTACAAATGTAAAAGAGTACCCACCTAAGTAAATATTGTTGTGTACAGGATATAACTCTTAAACTTGTATTAAGTCACATTGATGATATTTCTATAAACTATTACGTAATTTGTAATGATTATTGTGATGTATCCTGGATTTTGATAGACCCGAGATTATAAAATATTGTGTAATGGATATAAGCTGACTTTACTTTTCTGTGAACTACAAGCCAGTACAGGCCAGATATATTATTATATTTCCTTTATCATTAACAATTGGTGTAAGATCGACTACACAAGGCTAACGTAAGTTATTTGATATTATAACTTTATTATTGCTAAAGATTGTGTTGCAACTGTATTTATATCATATTATGGCCTTTATTCCTAATATGTAATATTAATTTAAGGGCTAGTCTATGTCCTTTGCCTTATCCTTGTTATTTTGATTCTATAATATTGTAAACACTTTGTCGTTGTAAAAGATATCGATAAATACTATGAAAAAGCTTCCGTGGGGTTTGTTGCCCTTCTTCCCCACGAGAACTAGGTCTAGCGAACGGGCAGTAAGCTCGATGAGCCTTCTAAATATGAATTAATTGACAAGCCTTATTTTAATAAATACCTAGTCTTGTCTTTCTGTGCTTTTTTTCATAAAACCCTTCTCTTACACACCACATACATGGAACTCTGATACACGGTAAATAACCAACAACCATCTTGACATTCAAAGCTTGCTATCTTTGTAGATATCAATACTTTTATATAGAGTTCCATTCATGATTCTAACACGCGAGAAATGTGCACGCTTGTAACACCACCCGTACCAGGCGGTCTACTCCCTAAGCGCGAATTCCGTAGTTTCAGTCTTAATTACGGGCGTTTCCTACTCCGTATCAACTACGGACGGATGATTCGTACGAGGAATGCGAACAAAGAATGAATGACAACATATTTTGACAGTTGTACCTACTCCCGATGTATTTTTACCCGACCAAAAAATTCTATTTAACACTTGTTTTTTGTTCACTTCAAAGTTTTGAAGTACTTTCAGACGGGACCCGTAACTTTGTTGTCGGAGATAGGGAGTAGACCCCCAGGTGCACCCAAAAATGTTTGAACCGATTTAACTAAATAAAAGGTATGGAGGTATATAGTTTGACACCCTGGGTAGGACGAAGGATAGTTTTGATCCCGGTAGTAAGTTCCCCATATGATAAAACAATTTTTACGCAGGCGAATCCGTGTGCAAAAACTAGATCAAAATAAACCTTAAAAGGGCCTCCCCTTTTAACATACTTCCCCCCTACATTTTTCCCAACATTGCCTACACGACGTATAAAAATTAATTTCTACATACCCTCATATTAGCATTCCGACCTTCGCTGGAGGTTGGAATTTTTCAAATATAATCTCCCACTAAATTTTGACTGTCCCCGTCAAGGGTAGATCATCGTTCATAAGTTTTGGTTGGTAGATGTCCGGGGCGGACGTGACGTCATTAAGAGGGACGTGCACACTAACTAAGTAAGGCTAGGTTTAGAATGGCTGGAAGATGAACTTGTTGGGGCTATTTTAAACACTGTTTTTTCCTCGTCATTGTTTTTGCCTTGTAAGTCGGATAATTTTGCTTAGGTCACGTTTTCATTGTTTGTCGCTGTAGGTTCTATGGTAAAAAAACCGGCCAAGTTTGAGTCGGACGCGTGCACGAAGGGTTCCGTACGACTATCGCAAAAAACGGTAAAAAAGTCACGTTTGTGGTATGGAGCGCCACTTTAATATTTATTTTTGTTATGTGTGCGTAGGAGTGCTGCGCCACACCCCCACCCCGACAATGGGCTAGATTGTACCAAATAATAAAACAGTGTTTGACCTACTAGCGAATTTGATTGACGTGTGTCCTCCCTATCTAGCCCGTATCTAACAATTTTATTTTGTTTTTAGTATATGTTGTTACAGCGGGAACAGAAATACATCACCTGTGAAAATTTCAACTGTCTAGCTATCACGGTTCATTAGGTACAGCCTGGTTACAGACAGACAGTCAGACAGATGGACAGTGGAGTCTTAGTAATAGGGTTCCGTTTTTACCCTTCAGGTACGGAACACTAAAAATTATTGGAATGGTGGAAGCTTTTGGGGTGGGTATGGGATCTCCCTCCTAGCGGTCCATCCCGGGCAACGGCACCACAGGCTTGCCTGTGGTACGGCTGAACGATCCCACTTAAGCGGTGGTAGGCTCCGCAAGGGGCCGCCTGGCTCGCGACCACCATCCCACCGGAGTCCGGCGCCAAGCAGCGTGCTGTGTTCCGCCGGTGTGTGGGACTGCCAGTGCCTTTGGGGGAGAAGGAGGATGTCAGTTGCGCTGTTCAGAACCGGTCTTGGTCTCTGGGCAAAACTGGCCGGGTAACTCATTTTGGAGGGTAGCGGGATCCGAAGCACGGTGCCAGCCGTTGGCCGACCGCAGTCAGTAAGGGGCCCAAGTAGCACGCCAGCCACGTGCCAAAGGCTGCCCCGCCAACTCGCGAAAAAACCCGGTATGCTCCACCGTGCCAGCTGGCGACTGGATGAGAGGACCCGGTGGCCATATCCAGGGGGGTTCGGGCGTCCCCGCAGTCTCCAAATGAGTTCCCCATAGGTTGGGTTAGCTCCAGTTTTCCACTTGGTTCACTGAGCAGCGCCTCGACAGTTCGACTTCTTCCCCACCATACTCTAACACAATGACCAGAAAAAAGAAGAATAAGGTGAAACAACGGCTGCACTTCCTCCCACTAAAAGTGCACCTCACTAACATCAGGGGGTTGATGGCGTGGCGTACCTCAACTACCCGGGTTACTCTCTTGAACACAAATTCAAGAAGCAAGCTGGGGTCTGTGTGTTCGTCCGCGATGACATTTGCTGTCGTCGTCTCCGTTGCTTTGAGAAATCGGGCTTTTCTGCCATATGGCTACTTGTGAACACTGGCGTGGAGAAGTCTCTTTACATCGGCGTCTACCGATCGCACTCCGGTGACCAGGAGACGACAGCGCTTTTTAATTGCCTCGTGGAGTCGGCTGACATAGCCCAGCAACGGTAGCCAACAGCGAAGCTTAATTTTCTGGGGGACTATAACGCCCATCATAAAGAATGGTTGTACCCATACCCGAAAACTGACCATGCCGGGTTAGAGGCGCGCAAGTTTTCTCTATCGCTAGATCTAACCCAGCTGGTGAATGTAGCAACGCGGGTACCGGATGTTGACGGCCATACACCCAACTGCTTAGATCTTCTACTGACAACTGATCCGGACAGTCATTCGGTGTCGGTCTCAGCCCCGCTGGGAACGTCTGACCACTGTATGGTGAAATCCGTTTCGACTTGCTCCCCTCCAGAGGAGAGCCCTAGAGGCACGAGGCGAGTATGGCGATACGAGTCAGCAGACTGGGACGAGATGCGGCACTTTTTTGCGTCTTATCCTTGGCGGCATATGTGCTTCTCCTCGGGTGACCCCTCGAGCTGTGCAGACGCGGTTGCGGATGTGATTCGGCAGGGAATGGAATATTTCATTCCATTCTCCGACATTCCGCTCGGTCACAAATCCCGACCTTGGTATAATGCAGAATGCGCCCATGCTGAGGCCCGAAAAGAGTCTGCTTACCAAGCCTGGGTCGGGGCCCGCGACCGCAAAGTTAGAGCGCGTAGGGTTCGCGCGAGGAAAAGAGCCTTTAATTCTGCCGCCAAGTTCTGCAAGCGGGTTCTGCGTCGGGCACGTTTTGACCATATTGGACGTATTGGGGCCAAGCTGGCATCGCACCCTCCGGGTAGTAAACAGTTTTGGTCCCTGTCTAAAGCGGTTGAAACGAATTTCTGTCGGCCCACTTTACCTCCGATGCTGAAACCTGATGGGTCGCTGGCTCACTCTGCAAGTGACAAAGCAAATTTATTTGCATCTCTTTTTGCTAGCAATTCACGTCTGGACGCTGGCTCCAAGCAACCACCTACTGTACCTCATTGTGACTCTTCGATGCCGGAGATCGCTGTGCACACTAAAGAGGTCCGGAGAGTATTCTGCAGTCTAGACGTGAACAAGGCCAGCGGACCTGACGGCATTCCAGCGAGAGTGCTGAGGCAGTGTGCGCCAGAACTGTCTCCTGTGTTGACTCGCTTGTTCCGCCTCTCTCTTGTAAAAGGGACGGTGCCGAAATCCTGGAAGCTTGTAAATGTGCAACCAGTGCCCAAAAAAGGCAACCGTGCAGACCCTGCCGATTACCGTCCGATCGCCATTACCTCCATTTTGTCCAAAGTTATGGAAAGGGTACTGAACAGAAAGTTGCTGACCTACCTTGAAGACAACAATCTCCTCAGTGACCGTCAATATGGCTTTCGCCGGGGACGGTCAACTGGCGATCTTCTTGTGTATGTCACGCACTGCTGGGGCGAAGCCATCGAGAGACACGGCGAAGCACTTGCTGTATCGCTTGATATCTCGAAGGCCTTCGACAGGGTCTGGCACGCGAGTCTGCTCAGTAAGCTTCCTGCTTATGGCATCCCCGCTGGTTTTTGTAGCTGGATATCAGACTTCCTTAGCGAACGGTCGATCCGAGTAGTCATTGACGGCTGCTCCTCAGACCTTATGGCTATTGATGCCGGAGTTCCTCAGGGGTCTGTTCTCTCTGCAACTCTTTTCCTGCTGCACATCAATGACCTACTTCAGCCTGGTATTGTTGGGTACGCAGATGACAGTACTGTTTCAGAGAGATACTTGTCCAGCGCAAGAACCAGCGTGGATGAAGTTCGTTCCTTGAGGGAGGCTATGGTTGAGCGGACAGATTTGACCTTAAGCCTTGTCTCCCAGTGGGGTGATGACAATCTGGTCTCTTTTAACGCCACCAAAACACAGGCGTGTCTTTTTACCGCTAAAAAGAGTCTGTTCGACAGACGCCTACCTTTCGGGGTGCGTCTGTTCCTGTGACTGATCGGCTCGAGCTCCTAGGCATGGAGTTGACATCCAGTCTCAATTTCGGCTCCTCCATTGAGAACAAAGCCCAAATCGCGGCCAAAAAACTGGGCATCCTAAATAAAGTGAAGCGATACTTTACGCCTGGACAGCTTTTAACCCTATACAAAGCACAAGTCCGATCCTGCATGGAGTATTGCAGCCACCTTTGGGATGGTTGAGCTAAGTATCAGCTTGCCGCGCTTGATTCAGTGGAACGCAGAGCCAAGAGGCTCATTGGCAACGTTGAACTGGTGGACGCCAAGCTTCACAGCTTGGCTCATCGCCGCAAAGTTGCCTGCTTGTCGGTCTTCTACAGACTGTACTTCGGTGAGTGTGCTCAGGAACTCCACGACCTCATCCCACCAGCCCCCTTCTACCATCGGACATCTAGACGCACTGCAAGTTATCATCCTTACCTTGTTGCCATTCCACCAATTCGAACCAAGCGCTTCCAAACATCCTTTATAATGCGCACAGCGAATGAGTGGAACTCACTGCCTGCGTCTGTGTTTCCGAACGCATTCAACCCGAATCTCTTCAAAGTTAGAGTGAACAGGCTTCTTCTGGGTAAGCTCACTCCATCGTAGACTCTGTCTCTGTCACCTATGACCTAGACTAGAGTCAAGAGCAAACCCATTACAAATAAAAAAAAATAAAAAAAAAACATTTATTTGAATTTTCGTCATATTTTTCCTATATTAAAAAAAAAACAGGGCAAGCTAAATAAAACCGTTTAAAAATAACCGAGAACCGTCTCAAAATGGTATGGTCACGTGATGCGAAGAGATGAGGAATATGAAGTGTAAATACTGTTAGATAAATCATATTACTCAGTAAAAGAGTTTCTTGATGATAAATTTTAAAGCAGAAAATAATAACAATAATAATCGTCCATGTATCGATATTTCTATTTCTGTTAATTGTAATAATATAAATTATTGTATGCTTGATATTTTCCGCTATAATTCCTTATTTCCTTGATACTATGTATAATTATTTAATCTGTAATTTATTAATATGCTTTTTAAATTTGCATGGCGTGAGCCTGATTATGGCGATATATATTTTTTCAATTTTAACACCTGTATACCCACCCATATTCTGCAAATAAAATATTTGAATTTGAATTTGAATTTGAAAGCATTGTAACTGCCCGAACATAAGAGAGGTAGTGGACGACCTCCGGCTATGTGCTGGACTAGCATGACGAAACTCCTATTGGAGGAAGAAATGCCCGACCCTACAACCCAGGACAGATTGTCTTGGCACCAAAATTAGGAGTGCTGATCCTCCAGTGGGATAGGGCTAGAAAGATAAAGAAGAGTCATATTTTTCCTAGACATCGCTATGGGTGATAGAATCCCACTCGGTTTAGACCACAGAACAGAAAAATATCGTGTTTACATTGTAAAACAGCACAATGTGGCATTTTTGTATTATTTTTAGCTTGCTGCCGAAGGAGGTTAATGTGTTTATCAGTCTATGTATGTATGTATGTTTGTTCCTATGTGGCGCTCTAGAAACCAAACGCGTTGGCCGATTTTGATGATTCATACGTCAATCGATTCGTCTTAAGGGCAGGTCCGACTTTTCCATGTGTTTGATTCATTATTAAACAAACAAATCGTGATTGGCTAAATGCAAAAAAAAAAAAAAATGTAGTTTACTGCATGTACTTTTCATTTCTGAGACTCAAAACATGATACCGAAAACTTCGCTCGAACAAAAAAAATCTGAAAAGGACTCTAAAACGATGTTTTCTTGAGCATATTCAAATTTTTTTAGAAGATTATGAAAGATTCACTACTCAAAAAACATATCTAAAAAAAGTTAACAAACTATAGAACTTCATTCTCAGGATAGAGTTTATAAAATAGTTCAATTGTTTTAATAATAAAATTATATATAACACAGCGGCCGCCGTACGGCTCTTCTCCGTACGGCGGCCGCGCCGTACGGCGAGGTCAAAATGTAATTCCAAGATGGCGCCGACTGAAATTTTTGAAACTTTCGTCATGGGTGTTATTTTTATGGTTTTTGGGGTCGCCAAATGCTAATATGGGGTCATAATGAAAATACAAGATGGCGCCCTTCGGTCGGCGCCATCTTGGAATTTTATTTCGACCGCAAATTGTTATCTAGCGACCCCAAAAACCATGAAAATGACACCCATGACGAAAGTTTCAAAAATTTCGGTCGACACCATCTTCGAATTTTTTTTCGACCTCAAATTGGTATCTAGCGACCCCAAAACCATGAAAACGACATCCATGACGAAAGTTTCAAAAATTTCGGTCAGCGCCATCTTGTATTTTCATTTTGCCCTATTTGTAAAAAGCTACCCCAAAATCCATGAAAATGACACTCATGACGAAAATTTCGGCAATTTTGATCTTAAATTTTGGTTTTATTAAAAAAAAATCTTTAAAATATTTAGTCCGTCCGTTTATGTTTTCAAAAATATAGATAGATAGATAGTCAAAAAATTTAATAAAATACGATTGAAGGCATTTTTTCAAACTAACATACACAGATTTATCTAAAACAAAGCACTTAAAAATGTCGTTTTTACTACGCATTATAATACAACAAACGGTTTAGCATCAACTCTCTTATTTTATTAACTTTTATAAACAAAATCAACCACACCATCGCTTACCATCAGGTGAGATAGTGGTCAAGCGCGAGCCTATCTAAAATAAAAAAAAATAAAAAAAAAAGTAAAATAAGCCTTCTCTACACACCTTTACTGTGACACTTCAGTCGGCTATACGCACACGCGAGCGAGCCCCTCGCTTCGCGGTAACACTGGCGCGGTAACAGTGGCGCGTTAAATACCTACTTCGCCGGAACAAGCTAGCCTTAACCTTGCGAGTGTCACTGGTAACATTAAAATTGGAAAATGGAAAAATGGCGGCTTTTGGGTGCCACGTGGGGGCCAATTTTCTTTTTTCTTCCAAACAAATGTGGGGTATCAAAATCAAGGTTTTCAAGAGTCGATTTCAAAAATATGTAATACTTATGTGTTTAAATGTACCTATTTTGAAAAAAATTTAACTAAAAAGTTATAAATAAAACAGTTGATTAAAAAAATAAAATAACCCGACTGCTTGAAAAGCGAACTAAAAAGACGTCCGCAAGAAGAAAATCATGCTATGCAGTCGGAGAATGTATTCTCCGACTGCATGACTCTGGTTTTGGTCAGCCAGCTCGTGAATATGTATCCTCCGACTGCACGGCAAGATTTTCTTCTTGCGTACGTCTTTTTAGTTCGCTTTTAAAGCATTCGGGTTTTTTGATTTTTTGAATCAACTTTTTATTTCTGCTCTGTGGTTTAGATCCTATTAGGGTCATAGCCTAAAAGCAGTTAGGGTTTTCACCCACTTTATATTTACCCAACATTGTAAACCAGCCTTTGTTTAGGTAGACGGTCGCTATGTTCTATGATAATGTAATTTAGCGCAAATATCTGATGATATTGTCCTACTACAGAACGCATTACACTATGTAATAGGTATTAAGCCTAGTAATGCGTTATGTGAGGGTGTGTGTATGTCTGTAATGTCTAGACTGTTATCGTGCTAATGTCAGTTGAGTAAGCTCCCTTCGTAATAGCTCGACGCGATTCGATTTGACAAAAAGTATGGTAGTGGCACCAATGACCGACATGAACCAATAACCGACACTTTTTTTTTGAACCTTTATAATAAGAATAGGAAACCGATTTCTTAATATGGCATCACTGTGAGAACTGAGTGCGGCTAGAGATCTGGTGAAAATATCAGAATTTCTTAGAGAAATCCTTAAGAAAGTGAGTACATTTTTTTGTTAATTATCCTAATGTAATGTGACTTACTCGAATTTGATGTTTTTCACGGGTTATTATAAGAACTATAGGATCGATTTTTGTTACAACCGAAAGTTTAAGGTTGTTTTGATAATAGTAAATTGTTGGTGTCGATCACTGGTTTTCACAAACTGACTTTTCCAATAATCGACATGTGTCGATAATAATTTTTTGAAAAATATCTCATTTGACAAGCGAATGTGGTTCTTTTTGCTTTGCGTATTTGGTAGATATTTGAAATAGACTAATTAAAGTCGAGCTACCAGTATTCGACAAGTGTCGATTATTGGGTAATAATATGTGTCGGTAATTGGTTCTTACAGATGGCGCCGAGAAAAAATTATACTCCCGACCAATTAGAAAAAGCCGTTGAGGCTGTAAAAAATGGCGAAAAGATTGCAGTTGCTGCGAAACGTTTCGGTGTACCTAAGATTACGCTACGACAATTGGTTGCGGTATGGGGCCGAGCACAGATTTAACTAAATGGGAAGAAGACATTTTAGAAAAGTGGATTTTAGATGTATCTGAAAAACATATTCCACTGACAAAAGATTCGCTACTAGACAGTGTGCTAAAAATAATTATTAATCAAAACAGACTAGGTAAATCCTTTTACAAACAACAGGCCATGCAAGAAGTGGTTTCAGTCGTTCATGAAGAGACATCCTAACTTGACACAAAGAGTGCCAGACAACTTGTCAATAGCTCGAGATAGAGTCTCGCGCATATGTATCCTGCTACTGCACAGCATGATTTTCTTCTTGTTTATGTCTTTTTAGTTCGCTTTTTTTAAATTTGACGCGCTTTTTCAGTCTCTACTTTCGTTTGCCAGACTCTAATGTGTCTGAAAATAACATCAGGACTTGGTTTACTTTGATCGAAAGTTATTTGGACGAAAAAAACTTAAAAACTATTCTTAACAATCCACCCAGGATATTCAATGCAGACGAGAGCGCGTTCTTGTCGCCGAAACCTGGACGTGTACTCGCCAAAAAAGGAGATAAACACCCATACAGTAGCTGCGGCGATGACAATATAATGGTTACACAATAAATTAATACTAAGTGAATAGTTAATTTTATTTAATTACCGACTGTCTGTACCGAGAGGAAATCCCCTTGTGGGCAATTTGGCCGATCCGGCTCGAAGGACCAGACTTTAGTGGACTGTATTGGTGTTTTGGTTGGGGTCTTGTTGAAGTAATGAAAATACTGTCTTGATTCGTATCTTCAATTTCATTCAAGCAATATGCTGGGAGATGCACATTACGGGTAATAGTCGATAACTGGGTGTCGGTAACTGGAAACTGTCGATAACTGAGTGTCAATTACTGGAGATTCAGTGTCGATGATTGGCGATTTATACACTTATTTTTTTTTTTGGATTTTCTTCTAGTCTGTGTATAGTTAATAAAAATAATATACCCTATTCTTATCTCAAGAATATAACTTACGATACTCAATCGTTACTTTTGGTTTAAAGATGACTCAATGTCTTTTAATTTTATGAAGAAGCCCACTATCTCCTAAAAGTGTCGATCATTGGTGCCACTACTAAGCGGGTGGTGGTGCACTAAGTGATTTTACCCGACTGCCGAAGAAGGGTAATGTGTTTATCAGACAATGTATGTATGTATGTTTGTTCCTGTGTAGCGGTCTAGAGACCAAACGTGTTGGCCGATTTTGATGATTCTTACATCAATCGATTTGTAAAATGGCGGCTTTTGGCCGCCATATCGTGGGAGCCCAATTTTTTTTCTTCCATACCCATCGGGTGGGGTATTAAAATAAAGAGATTAAAGAGTTGATTGCAAAAATTTACAACAATTATTTGTCTAAATGTACCTAATTCGAAAAAAAATATAACTAGAAAGTTATAAATAAAAAAAGTTAATTAAAAAATCAAAACTCCGACTGCTTAAGAAGCGACTAAAAAGATGTAAACAAGAAGAAAATCATGCTGTGCATTCGGAGGATATAATATATTCCCGGACTGGCTGACTAAAGCCTATCCTCCGACTGCAAAGCATGGTTTTCTTCTTGTTTACGTCTTTTTAGTCCCTTCTTAAGCAGTCGGGTTTTTTGATTTTTTGAACTTTCTTGTTAATAATTTTTACTAAGCAAAATTGCAAATACGTTCACATGGACGCAATGCAATGCACTTCGACTAATTAACACTTGAAGTTTTCTTAGAAAATATGTGTACGATATTGCGCCGCACCTCATCACACTGTAAGCTCACCCATAGTCCTAAGCTTTATCTTTAATGGCTTTCTCGTGCACTAAACTGGTAGTTAACGGTTCCTAGAAATCTTAATGAGTATCTATTTCAGATTCATCAATAGTTTTCGTATACCTCTTGGAATTTTGTAGACATGATTAAATCAATATATCATCAGCATTATCAATATCAAAACATATAATAAATCTGTAGAAAAGTTATTTTTGTACATCGAAAATATTGCCAAAAAAAATTGCAAGTGTGTTTAAAGGATAGCCAACAGAACCTATTGCCAGCATTTTTGGAATTTTGTCTGTTTGTCTGTTTATTTGTGCACGCATCACGTGAAATGTACGAAACCAATGTAAATAACTTTTATACATAAACATTGTGCGTAACTTGAAGAATTACTTAGTTTTTCTTTCATCGCAATCGGTTCACTCTATCAAAAGTTTGATGAATAAAAGTGTTCAAGAAGTAAAATAATTATCACAACACACGCAATTGATACCCGGGCAGTTGAACTCGATATTCGATAGATGGCGTTGTGCATTTGAAGTGATTTTCTGAATCTCAGTGTTAAGATTCTCCGCGAAAGATTGATGACTATAGAAACAAAAATGGTAGGTAGGTAAGTAGGGTAGGGTTGGCAGACAGATGACGGGAGCGAAGCCGCGGCCACAGTTAGTTATAACTATATTTCTTAGATAATTTAACATCTAATCAAGCACTTATTTATTATGTCTGTATTCCTAAAAAAATTAAATAGTATAATCCTATAATACATAAGTATAATAATAATAATAATAAGGCTGAGAGAGATAAGAAAAGCAAGTATCTTGATCTGGCTCGCGAGGTTGTCGACATGTGGGATGTGAATACAGCTATCATTGTGCCGATAGTCGTTACGGCCAATGGCATAATAGCCAAGAGCCTCGACGAACACCTGAGGAGACTCTCGTTGGGCAGCTGGATCAAGGGCTTGATCCAGAAAGCGGTACTCCTGGACACGGCGCGTATCGTTAGGAGGTTCCTCTCTCAGGAGCCCTGACCACCGGTAGCTTGGACCCTGTTCCCGATACCGGTGGGCTACTATTTTTTTATATTTTTAAATGTTTTTTTTGTATGTATTTTGTAAAAATATTTAAAAATGTAAGAAATAAGGAAGAAATTAAATAAAGGACATAATAAATAACGAATAACTACCGGAGAATGACGAATAACTACGGTAGATTTATTGTGAAGGGGATGGCACGGTTGACATCTGTCGGGCATGTCACTGCCCGGGTGAATCGATCTGCCACAATATCTTTGGATGTTCTCGTCTAGCTAACGAAGAGTATTTGCATAGGCACAACCTTGTAGCCAGGATCATCCACCAGCAACTTGCTCTGAAATACACTCTTGTGGCATTGGAGGTACCGTACTACAGGTATGTGCCCGACCCAGTTCTCGAAAATGGCAATATCACATTGTACTGGGATCGGTCCATTATCACTGACAGGACTATTATCGCTAACAAGCCTGATATAGTGGTGGTGGACCGAAACGAGAGGCGTGCAATGATTGTTGATATTACCGTCCCGCATGACGGGAACCTCGTGAAAGCCGAAAAAGATAAACAAATCAAGTATCTTGACTTGGCTCGCGAGGTTGTCGACATGTGGGATGTGGACACAGCGATCATTGTACCGATAGTCGTGTCAGCCAATGGCTTAATAGCCATGAGCCTTGACCAACATCTTAGGAGGCTCTCGTTAGGCAGCTGGGTCAAGGGCCTGATCCAGAAAGCAGTACTGCTGGACACGGCACGTATTGTTAGGAGGTTCTTCTCTCTGGAGCCCTGACCGCCGGTAGCTTGGACCCTGTTCCCGATACCGGTGGGCCTCTATTTTTTATATTTTTAAATGTTTTTGTTTCGTAATTTAATTAATAAAATATTTAAAAATGTAAACAATAAGAAAAGAAATTGAATAAAGGGGATAATGATAACATAATACCCATGACATATTTATTAAGGTATTCCAGTGGCCATCTATGGTCTTCTTCATCAGTTCCACTTCACCAAATGATACTTTCTGAGTTGCACTCTATTGAAAACTCTGCCTTTAATATTTGAGAAGCTCCCTCGATTTCCATGGGGTCCCATCATCGATTCTGATTTGGTAACAATGGGACTACCTCGAGAGTATAAACCTATACCCTTTCAAATAAAAAAGAATTTTGCAAATTTATATGACAAACAAAGGTATGCTCGAAATAAAAACCGATCGAATCCGAATTGAGAACCTCTTCCTTTTTGGGAAGTCGGTTAAATAAAGAGGTGAAATAATTGACTTTGATATTATTAATGAAACTTCCAACGAACTCTTCTTCAGACTCCATAAAGTCTAGAACACCATGAAAACACTATAAACACAATTAATGACCTATCAGTCGTTCCGGTAGCCCATAGAGTAAGGAATCGCTGTACGGCTAGAGACGCCTTCATTAACAATGATACGAGTAATATTACTAATCGCACATGAGCGCTGTACACAAGTTTCAGTAGTCATAATCATAGACACAGAAAATTGGACTAAGCATTCCTGTGAGCGGATCAGCAGTTTTCAAAATATGGAATATACAACCGAACTCCGTAACGACAAACAGCATGACTATGTAGATTGAGTTACCATGGGTATTTTTTTCAATCCTTTAGGAACCTTAATATAGAGCTTGCTCACTACAAAGTGAGCACGTTCTATAATAACCGACTGAAAACACAAAAATATAAATGTGCAAAAATAAAATTCGTTTCGGAAGTCTATGTCGCAAAACGATAAAAATAAGAAGTACCAAAGACCGACACCGACTTCTAAAACGAAAGTAATTTTGCACTTTTGAGGGTTTTGCTTTGGAAATCGGTAGTTTTTTTTTTGTGAAAAAGTTTTTATTATTCTTATTGGTCTACGTCACAGGCTTTCAGTGTCACCTTTTTCACTATGACAAAATAGCGACTGATTTTTGTCACACATTCAGTTTGAATCTTTCTACAGATTCTACACTAATGCTCGGGCCTGTGTGTGACCCATATTTGCAATATTTGTAAGTATGTGAGTACCATGTTCCTATTATGAAACGAATGAGTTTACCTGTTTTTACTTCTAATACTTTATAACTATTTGTAGTATAGTAATGTTATTCTAGTATCATCATCCTCACGTATAATTAATTAATTAATCTAAAACACCTTTTTTAAAGTAAGCTTGAAGTTTCTTGTACGTTCTTTCCATAACAAACTTTCTTTGCGAATGGACAGTAGAATCAATTATTATAATTTTTTTACTTTAAGAACGCGGCGAACTAAGCTCGCAAATGCAATTCGTGGCGAGTGAAAAATTCATTCGGAGTATTGCTATCTCAGTTTGCACGCACACGCGGCGCTGTTGTGTGCGCGAGTAGATACTCGCACACACACGGCTGCGCACAGCGCCGCGATATATAGCTTCCTAATCGTCATAACGACTCGAAAGCATTTAGAATATTATTATTTAGGTATGTTCATTATTTGCTTTTTTTGTTGACTACTTTGGGGAATCGTTGGTGATGAAACATATAGATAAAATGTACAGACTAGTAATGCGTTTTTACGAAATTTCTTTACAATATCTCAAGTTTAGGATAGCTAGCTATCGCTTGTCTTTGTACCTATAGAGAGAATCTAACAGATACGTCATGCGTACCTTTCCAAATGGGTACTTTTGTAAATTTTATCAATTTTGAAAGTTTATAATATTGGTATTCTTGAATAAATAAGTAGGTACATCGTTTATTCAGGCAAAGCGTCTTGAGTCTTGGGGGCAAGCCGGCCGACGCGAACGGCGCCGCCGTTGGCGTTCTTTTGTCTTATTTATGTAGGTATTCCTTTTAATAAACCTCAAATATGTATTATTATAATAAATAATGAAAGCAAGTTTAATAATACAAGCGTTACTTAGACAAAGTATTAGTAAAAGACTAATATTCCAATAATTTATGCCTATTTACGCATACCTAAGTACAGATAAATAACAGTGCTCTGAGCTAAGAATATTAAAAATAAAAATACGGATTTTGAATAAACATTTATTTTGTTATGTTCTTACTTTATAGATCATCATTCATCTGTTTAAAAAACCGGCCAAGTGCGAGTCGGACTCGCGCACTTAGGGTTGCGTACCATTATCGTAAAAATGGCAAAAAAATTACGTTTGTTGTATGGGAGCCCCACATATTTATTTTATTCTGTTTTTAGTATTTGTTGTTATAGCGGCAACAGATATACATCATCTGTGAAAATTTCAACTGTCTAGCTATCAAGGTTCATGAGATACAGCCTAGTGACAGACGGACGGACAGACAGACAGACGGATCGCGGAGTCTTAGTAATAGGGTCCCGTTTTTACCCTTTGGGTACGGAACCCAAAAAATGCAGTGTAGGTAAGTCTTAGCGGTGTCCTTGAGATAATTACCTACGCCCGCATTGTCTCATTCATGACATGAATAAAAAAACGAAAAAAACAAAGCTTCGTAAGTTGGTAGATAGGTAGGTAAATACTAATTTATAAAATATATAGGTACTAAGGTAAAATATATAGGTACTATTTATGTAACTTATTTTATTATGTCATTGGGAAACTGTGAAAAACATCCCAACGTTAGGAGTCCAATGTCCATGTCGGCAACCAAAGCAAATCGTAAATAATAACAAAGTCCGTAAACAACACAGTTCGTAAGAAAGTAGATTACTCAATAACAAAGTTCAAATCACAAGGCAAATCTAAATCCAAATTCATATAATAGGTCAATAGTGTCAGAAATATTACAACAAGTACAATTTAGAAAATAAATAAATACGCATTTACAGCACAGTAAGTAAAGTAATCGACAAACCACAAATAATACAACAAACAGTGAAACATTCCCGAAGCACACCCGAAGTGCCCCGAACAAACCCCGTACGAACGATGCACGTGAGCAGTACGACTACGCACACATTGACATTTGCTTGACGCGACAGCAATACTAGCTATTGAAAAAGTATGATTAATTTGATGTGTTCCGTAATACCATGATGAATGAAAACTTATTTTTTTTAAATTACTTTTTCAATTATTTGTAACTTGACAATATGAGCTATGTTCCTGCTACGATAATATTATAGATATTGTTTTTTATAATACAGACAAATCAATAAGAAAACATGTCATTTACGCTGTAAAAATGTACGAAATGGAATTCGCTTAAACTTCATTTTAGGCAAGTATTTAAAAAAAATAAAGACGTACGAACCTAGATAAATACTGTCTAAATCCGAATAATCAGCATAATATGGTGGAAATAAACTCAACTTACAAATGATTTAGGTATTACGTTTGTATGGACAATTCATGCTTCGCCGGTCCCTTAAGTTTTTTACATTCTAAGTGCGCTTAATGGCCTTAGTGACATAAATGATTTGACTTTGACTACTTTATGTCAATGTTCACAATTATCAAGGGCCGTCAATTTCTATGACACACTTGGTTGGTATGGAAAGTTTGGTTTATAAGAAAACACAATATCGTCTGATACCCAGTGTGAGTACGGTGCCACTTTGCAGAATATGACAGACGTGCTGAAGAGTCCCAAGGACCCAAACACCTGCACTCTGGAAGGCCTTATGCTCACCACTGACGCCGCAATTTGTATGGCCACCTACTGGGCCACGAAATCAAAAAATCGAAAATAGATTTAGGTAGGTAGAAAAAATCAAAAGAATCAAAAATTTATTTATTCAATTAGGCCATTACGCGGCACTTTTTAACGTAAAAAAAATAATAATTTAAAAGTAATAATAATTGATTCTACCGTCCATTCGGAAATGTAGCTTGTTATGAAGAAGAATGGACAAGAAACTGCACACTTACTCTTTTAAAATAAAAAGTGTTTTACAAGTATTTGGTTACATCATTCTTGTTGGAAAAATACATATATGTGAGAACTATGTAAAAAGACGTGCACGTAAAAGCGTCTAGAGTAAACAAACAATAAAAAAAATGCAATACATAGGTAATTATTTAGGAATTAATTGGTCCCTATTTCTAGTAACATAATTATGTCTATCGCTGTTTTTAATAAAAATATGTAAATTCTTTCTAACGTACATGATGTTTTCGTAAATATATTGACAAGCTACCGTCATGATGTTAATGTCCTTAACCAGTTCCTCTTCGCTCTGATGGCTCGTCACAAATATAAAAAGACTTTTCCATCGTCTCGAAGAGAATAAGATAGAAAGTTTTTGACAATGTCTAATCTAGCCGTGCCCGCTGAGGCATCTCACTGGTCTGTGGGTAGCCTCAATACCCCTATACCCTATAATTTACACCAGACTAGTACTATCAAACGGTTTTTATACCCCTTTCCCCATTTTATGGGTTTACCTGGCCGTAAAATTTATCAAACCAGTGTTGTTTGGACTCAGCTGTTTACAAAAATAAGGGGTGTTTAAGGGTGCAAAAATAAATGTTTTGAGAAGTTTATTAAATTGTAGACGTGAGTTTTGATTGGTCCCTAGAGATGTCTGGGCCGGAAGTTTCTAGAAAAGTTTGCTTTTTTTAAGCACTAGACTATTTATATAAAATGTCTAGCGTTTTAGATTCCTAGTAATTTTTAATTGCAGATATAGAAATTGTGAATATCAAGATATAAAAAAAACCGCAATGTGCGAGTCGGACGCAGGGTTCCGTTAGAACAGCTACATTTACCAAAATAATGCAATAACATTACTGATTTACTGAAGTTTATGAACAATTAAAGCACCGGCTATTGCTCTGACTAAAACTGGATTGAAGGACAAAATTAACTTTGCCGTTGAAAAACTGTTGTCAGCAGTCAGTTTACCAACTACAAATGAGTCAATAATCTTTTTTCTAATTATTTAGTTTTTGCGATAAGCTATGCTTCTTTTCAAATTTAAATACCCTTTAAATAATAAAAATAAATAAATCTTTATTGAACAAATACCTTACATTATTTTCCTTAATATCTAGCTCGTGTTACACAATTTTTGAAAGGCGTACTAATTTGTTAAACCCTGCCTCCTAAACTAGGATACCCTGTGTCTTAGGAGTCAGTGTTCTACTGCCGCTTGGACATTTATCTTACCCTTATCAAGTAAACATTATTAATGCTAAATCAGCAGATTATGCACGAAAAATTTAATGTACAAAGAAAACAACGTAAACAATTAAAAGAGGTGAAGGGTAAGCTGTGAGTGAGTGTGAGTTCGTGTTTGTGTGTGTGCATGTGTGTGTGTGTGTGCAAGAGTGTGTGTGTATGTGTGTGCGTGTGTGAGTATAATAGTTGTTGAGAATGTTATAATAAATATATTACATGTGAACGAAGTATTTGTGGTTATGCAGTGACCTGTTACTAATAGAATTTATTTATGACATGCGCAACAGCAGTTTCTCTGTCTGCGCATAGTCAAGAAGATACAGCAGATTCTGTAATTTATTGTGTTTGTTGAGTCCAGGGGGGTGACCATAAGCTCTTAGAGCGGTATCAGTTTGAGATCGAATAAGGGACAGATGTATCTGACTTGTATACATCTGTCACTTACTCGATATCAAATTGATACCGCTCTAAGAGCTTATGGTCACCCCCCAGTTATAGATGAGGAACTATTTATGTTTCTATAGATTATTGAGCTCAACACGTACAAATGTCTTCTAGCAAAGGTGGTTTTATGTGATACACTCGGGCAATTTATCCTGTTTCCCTGTTTGCCAGGGTCTGGTGGTGGTATTTGCTGATGCTTCCAGAGTGTGGCTCTAAGCACAAAGATCTGTCGCACCGTTAGAATTTTATGCTCGGCGTATAACTGATGTGTGGGATACCGGAAAGGTTTATTTAACATTACTTTAAGGACAGCCCTTTGTGCCCGTTCCACTTCTAGGAACTTTGTTTTAGCGTTGCCACCCCATGCCAGAATGCAGTAGTTGGCGACGGACTGACAGAAGGCAGTGTATACCATTTTATGAATCTCAGGATCTGCGGAGTACCTTAACGATTTGACTAGATGAATGGTTTTCCTAATTTTGCAGGCGGTATTTTCTATCTGATTATACCATTTTAATCCGTCATCAACCATCACACCTAGTTACTTGACAGATGTAGCTTGAGGGAGTGATGAGCAAGTGCAGGTTGTGGGCTCCAGACACGTATAGGCTATGATAGAATATGTGTTAGGGGGTTTTGTTTTCGCATTAATCGAGAAAGGGATATAGTTAGTCTTTTGGAGGTTTAATGTTAGAAGGTTTCTGTTTTACTATTTGTAGGAAGTTTTTGCGTCAATTTTGACATCGGACCAGTTTTTACCATGTACCAAAATGGCGGTGTCATCAGTATATGTAAATATATTAGCAGTTGGTAAAGTTAAGGTGCACAAATCATTGATGTAAATAAAAAATAGTGTTGGACCGAGGACACTACCTTGAGGCACTCCGTAGGTCATCGTCTCCTTGGCGCTAATGTGTGATCCTATTCTCATACAAATTTTCCTGTTTACTAGGTAACTCTCAAAGAGGTTATGTACAATGTCACGTATACCGATATTCTCCAGCTTGGAGAGGAGGGTGGGAACAGAGACTGTGTCGAACGCCTTTGTCAGGTCCAGAAATAGGCCTAGACATTTCTGTTTAATGTCTAACTTCTTTGCTATAAAGTTTGTTAGGTCTAATACTGCATTTTCGGTAGATACGCCTTTTTAATTTTTTTTCTTTAGGTCTTGATTTCCTCGTGATTCTTCAAATATGTGTCAATTTTTGATTTTACGACTCCAATGTAAACTTGACCTGGACCTGAGATATTAATTTCTACTTAGTACCTTCTGTCGTTCCAGAGAAAAAGGTGCCGGATACACGGACATACAGATAGACAATGAAGTGGCCTTATAAGGGTTCCCTATTTCCTTTTGAGGAACCCTAGAAAAATACTGAATCCTAAATCACTGAAACATTGTGACAAACGAGCAGACGTCTTTAAAGTAAATGGCATGCAGCCGGTTATTGAATTGAGAATTTAAAATTAAGAACTTATCTCAATTCAGAAAACGGCAGTAACTGAGTAGTATTAATCAAAAATGATTTTTTATCCATGAGGTAAAGAGCAAATCTCTCATGTACCTGAAAATATCTACTTTTTAAAAAGAAAGAAGATCCACCTCAAACTTTAAAGAAAACACACGAATGAGACCCCTTTCTATTCCAACTATTAAAGTCAACACAGATCAGCTAAAACTAGTCTCTATCTGTCTTCCAATCACATGACTACTCAGATACCCCTTTGTTTTACGCCGCTGCCGCCACGTTTGGAAGAAGCGATTTATAGGTACAAGATATAAACACGGTGGTGTGGGAAGCTTATGGCATCAGCTGAATATCTTGTATGTTGTAGATAGGGCTTTAAGCTCGACTGGTGTAAAAATAGGGCGTTTTAGGTCTACTTTTTAGAATAAAAACTAACCCAAAAATTAACGCCAGAACTTGTGATAATTAATTCAGCCAACCACTGCACACTGAAGTTATCGTACATCGTTTGCTGCAGTGGTTGGTTGAATTAATTTTTACAGCCAAAAACGTCACTTTATTAGTAACTAGCTAACCCCCGGGGCTCGCTTCCGTCAACTGGCTATCTACCTAACTATTACCTACCTATCACCTTACCTACCTACCTACCTACCCACCTACCTTACCTCCCCACTCATCTGCCCTACCGATCAACCTACCTACCCTACCCTACATACCTACCCTATCCTACATACCCTACTTACCCTGCCCTACGCACACACCTAACCTACCTACCCACCTACCCTACCTACCCTACCTACCCTACCTACCCTACCTACCCTACCTACCCTACCTACCCTACCTACCCTACCTACCCTACCTACCCTACCTACCCTACCTACCCTACCTACCCTACCTACCCTACCTACCCTACCTACCCTACCTACCCTACCTACCCTACCTACCCTACCTACCCTACCTACCCTACCTACCCTACCTACCCTACCTACCCTACCTACCCTACCTACCCTACCTACCCTACCTACCCTACCTACCCTACCTACCCTACCTACCCTACCTACCCTACCTACCCTACCTACCCTACCTACCCTACCTACCCTACCTACCCTACCCTACCCTACCTACCAATTTGTTAAACTATTTATTTGTGTTTCTACCAGCGATCTAATTAAATTTTAGAACACAAAAGCTGCTATTGTGACTTAGCTATGATAGTGAGATATATTCTCTCGGAACCTTTTTTGTAGTTAATAATGAGTACTTTAATCATGTACTACATTATTTTTATGTATCATCAATAGTTTTCTCAGCTCACGCCAAATAATGAATTTTAAAGGCAAAATTTTGCTACTTTGGGTTACATTATTGTAATTTTCATTAAAATTTCTATTTTTTTTTTTAATAATTTATAGCCTAAGTTACTCGGGCATAATGTAGCTGCCCATAGGTGAAAGAATTTTTAAAATCGGTCTAGTAGTTTCGGAGCATATTTGGTACAAACAAACTCACAAACAAACAAAAATATCTTGCCTCTTTATAATATTTGTATTGAGGTATAGATTATTTATTTAATTTATATTGTCTGCACCCTTAGTCTTTGTTTTCTATTCGACGTGTACTTTACTCCGAACTGTATGCATTTTATTGTCCTAGTGAGCTTAGAGATCCCTGGCACTCATAACACAAGTTCAATCTTAGCTTAGGTGTACAACCCTGCGGCGGGCGCGCCGCCGCTTATGTGCGTTGTGGTATAAGAAATTCTCAACTCAAATCTTTGTTTTGATAAACCACATAGTGAGATTGAAATTGTAATCTGGCAATAATTTTATTATTTATTTATTTACTTAACGTGCGTTTTTAAAAGAGGTTTTGTTGATGTACCCACTTCAGGACAACTGCCTCTTTTGAGAGTAAGAGATGGTAATTATTTTAGCTAGCTCTAGACAAAGAGTCACACTATCAGGGATGGTGATCGCCGAAATACCAAAGACTAGAGCATTTACTTGTAACAGAACACAGAGATTTACGCTTGAAATTTATTCGAACCACACTTCGAACATGATGCTCGATGTTTTGTTACAACCTAATTTTAAAACCAACGAGCGTTATGGTGTAATATTTTTTTAAGCAAAGGCGAGCTCAGGTGACGTGGATTGAGGTCAATAATGAATGCAATGTCCAAAATAAAATGTACAGGCAAATGCTCACTGAGAGTCCAGTGGTGGCCCAGTGGTATTGGCCGCGACATACAAGTTGTAGGTCGTGGGTTCGAGCACAGGCAGGCGCTTTACTCTGTGTAAATTATTTCATCACCACTGCTCTCAAAAACGGTGAAGGAAAACATCGTCAGGAAACCGGCAAGTCCTAGAACCAAAAATTCGAAGATATGTGACATCCACCAACCCGCTCTGGGCTCGCGTGGTGGATTACGCCCATTCCCTCTCACAGAGAGGAGGCCTGTGTCCCAGTAGTGGGAACATTAACAGGCTGAAGATGTGAAATGCTCACTCACCGTGAGTATCACGTCGAACGTAGCGTCGAACATTCGCTTGAACGTTATATTACATGGAAGTGCTTTAGGAAACTGAGCATTTGTCTGTATTGTACCGTTCGTAAGAACGTTACATTACATTGTAATTCTCGCAAAAATGCTCTAGTGTATACTCACATTAAGGTATTGATCACATGAGCATTTTCATACATTTTAGACATTTTTCAATCGCTGTCGTGACGTTTTTGTTCATAGGGTGTCACTTGTTTAATGCCTCTGGTGGCGCATCGCCCTACTTCTTGTAATCTGATTATAAAACGGGTTCAGCGGATTTAAACTATGCAATTCCACAGACCACCGAAATTATTATTTTTAAGTGTCAACAGAAATAGGCAAGCTTCGTATAAACTATTGAACCATCACTTCAAAAGTGTGGGCTTTTGACGTGACAACGTTTAATAAATCGATGAACGACGGCTGCACGTACGAAAAAGGATGACTCAATGTAACGTTACGCTCAATGTAACGTTACGCTCATTGTAACGTTATAATCGTAATGTTATCTTATCTTATGGAGGGGCCGAGAAATACCTCGGACACTTCGACCCATTGGGATCTTTTGTGGTCCCCTAGATAACTTACTCCTCCTCATTCTCGTTGAAAACCGTTTTCATTAGTCTTACAACGAGACTAGGAGATATGAGCCTATAATCTTCTGGTTTTGGGTATCCAACCCCTAGGAGACTCATTCGCTTACCAGCCAGTGCATCGCATGTGCACAGTAGGTGCTCCATGCGTTCCGTATGTTCCCCACACAACCTGCACATGGGTGTCGCGGTTAGACCCATCTTCATGAGCATGTCGTTGGTTCCAAAGTGCCCAGTAAAGGCCCCAAGCAGGTAGCGGATTTGCCCCCTGCTCATGTTCCAAATGCAATCCCGGGCTTTGAAAGTGGAGCCCAGGAATCTCTTGGAGTGTTGTAGACCGGTAGTAGACAGCCAACAAGTTCGTTGTCTGTGATCTGCAAACTCCCTAAATGCGGCTTTTACGAGACACGTCGAGATGCCTACACATGGTTCTGGACCCACAAAATAATTCGCTGAGCCCTCTCTTGCCAGTTCATCAGCCACTTCGTTACCATGGAATCCTTTGTGCCCAGGGACCCACATCAGTTTTACCCTGTTGTGCTTCCCAAGCCTGTTTAGGGTTTGGATAGCATCCAGAATAAGTCCGGAGTCCACTTTGTAGGATGCCATGGCTTTGATTGCAGCCTGACTGTCACTAAGAATATATATGGATTTACCTTTAGTCCCTCTATCTATATTCTCTTGAGCGCAGGTTATAATGGCATATGTTTCCGCTTGGAATACAGTTGCCATCTTCCCTAAGCTTTTGCTACATTTGTAGCCTTTTGCGTATATTCCCGCTCCTGTACCTGATTCCATTTTGGATCCATCAGTGTACCACACCAGACTATCTTGTTCTGGTGGATCAAGTCCCTTCGTCCAGTCCTCTATTGTAGGGATTTGGACCTTGAAAGACCTCTCAAACACAAACATAGTTTGCATTTTATCGGATAACATGCTTGTTACCCGATCCAGGTCTTCATTCTCATCGAACTTTGTATGGTTAGTCTTTGGCTTAGAGGCATCCCATAGTCCAGCGACAGCGAGACGATGTAATGTCTTCCTTGCCTCGAATTCAACCATCATATGCAGAGGAGGGATATTGAGGTATCTCTCAATCGCTGCCGTAGGTGTTGTCCTGAAAGCACCCGTGATGCCGAGACACACTGTTCTTTGTAACCTGGTGAGTGGCGCTTTGCACGAGGCAAGCTTTGTTCTTGGCCACCACACTATGCTGCCGTATGTGATAATAGGTATTATCATTGTCCGGTACAGCCATCGTATCACTTTGGGCTTTAGCCCCCAAGTTTTACCGTAGGTAGAACGACACTTGCCGAACACTCGTAAGGCCTTTGTCGTAATATTTTCCACATGAGTTTTCCACCTGAGTTCTTTATCAAGCGTTACACCCAGATATTTAACTTCGGTGGACCAGGGCAGTTTTATTCCATTGAGGGAGAGCTCTCCTAGGTTTCCTAGTTGTCTCTTCCTCGTGAAGGGAATAATGACTGCTTTGCTTGGGTTGATAGAGAGGTGGTTCACTGTACACCATTCCTCTGTCATCCTCAATGCCTGTTGTAATAATCCAGACACTATGTTCGGGAATTTACCATTGACCATTATAGCTATGTCATCCGCATAGCCTACTGTGTAGAATGGTCCGGTATTGAGCTTGGTTAGTAGCGAGTCTACTACCAAGCACCACAATAATGGTGACAGCACTCCGCCTTGCGGACAACCTCTTGTTGTTTTTGCACTAAGTCTGTCTCCCATTAGTTCCGATCTGACTGTTCTGCTTCTCAGCATATAGTCAATCCAGTTGCACGTGGTATCATTGATGCCATGTTCCTTTGCAGCAGTGCGTATGGACTCAAATGTTGTCTTGTCAAAGGCTCCCTCTATGTCGAGGAAAGCCCCGACACATATTTCTTGTCCCTCTAGCGCAGCCTCGGCTCGACTCGCAACATAGTGCAATGCCGTTTCCGTAGATTTGCCGGGGCTGTAGGCGCATTGTAGTTTATGTAGGGGGAATAATTTCAGAGGACCCTCTCTTAAGTACCTGTCTACCAGTTTCTCCAGAGTTTTCAAGAGAAAGGATGATAGACTAATGGGCCTGTAAGCTTTAGCTTCTTCATAAGTCGGTCTACCCACCTTCGGTATAAAGGTGACTTTGACCTCCCTCCATGCTTTGGGTACGTACCCAAAGGCTATGCAGGCTCTGTAGAGCTTACTCAAATGGGGTATCAAAACAGATGCCCCTTCTTGCAATAGTATTGGGTAGATGCCATCTGGACCAGGGGATTTGAGTGGCTGGAAGCCCGCTATGGCCAGCTTCAGTTTATTTTCATCTACCACTTTCTTTGCCGTGAGCCAGTTATTTTTGGACGTGTGCCTTGTAAGCTCGTCCCTTGTGACTGGTTCCTCTTCATCGCTATCGCGCAGTATACATTCTGGGAAGTGGGTCCTAAACATCACGCCCAGAGTGTCCTGTCCAGTTTCCGTGAGTTGCCCATTCTCATCCCTTACAGATGCTAGTGGGTTTGTCTTGGTCATGGACATTGCTTTGCACAACCTCATCCCATTTGGCAGAGTTTCGATAGAAGTGCAATGCTGCCGCCAATTAGTTCTTCTGGCCTTGCGTACCGCCGTGTTATACCTTGTTAGCATGCTATGATAGCCGGAAAAATCCTTCCTGGCTTTTGCATCATTAAAGGCCTGTCGTGTTTCCTGACGTATTTTGGCTATTTCAGGAGTCCACCATGGTACCTTTTTGCCAAAGGCCTTCTTCTCTGGGCAGTTATCTTCCCATGCACCGATGATGCCTGCCTTGATTCTGTCCGCTTCAAATTCTATATCCAGTATGGAATTGAGCTTACCTTTAGGGCTCCCCAAATTTACTTTGAGGTCCCTCCTGTATGAGTCCCAATTTGTATACCTTGGGTTTCTCCTTCGTCTAGTTTCGGCTTCTCCCGCCGTCCTAAACCTAAAGCATATATAATTATGGTCAGACAAAGAGATTTCGTCCGATACATGCCAATTTTCAATATGAGCGCTGGCCCTGTTTGAGGCCAGCGTAAGGTCAATAACTTCAGTCCTCGCAGAAGTTCTAAAAGTAGGTTTATTGCCTACGTTAAGGATTTGTAAAGAAGAGCTTACCACAAAGTCCAACAAATCCTCCCCTCGTTTGTTGACATCCGAGCTGCCCCAAACGACGTGGTGTGCGTTCGCATCGCAACCAAGTATCAGGTCAAGGTTCTTTTGGTTGCCGTAATCAACCAGTCTTCTGATTAGTGGTGTTACTGGTTCTTTTTGTTCATATGGGAGATAGGCAGAGGCAAGGATGATTCTCCTTTTCTCTGTTCCCGTCCCCACTTGGATCAAGGTTGTTGTGAGATCCCTGTAACAGAAAGTACGTAAGGGCATTGCCTCTACACCGCCCCTGATATAGATGCAAGTCCTCGCGTCATTAGTTGGACAGTCATAGAGCACCATGCCTCCTGTCCCACCTAAGCCTTTTATAGTCCCCTTATACAGATAAGGTTCCTGTATCAAGGCAACGTCGTATGTGTTAAGCTTCAGTTGCCGAGCCAGAAGGGCAGTAGCGGCTCTGCAATGATGCAAATTAATTTGTACACACCTTAGTCCCTCCATCTTGGATGATTTTGATGGGTCTGTGTTGATATGGGAGGGCCTTAGTCTTGAGGCCCCTCCTCCATCGCCTGGCTCTCCTCGAGAGCAGTCGGCGACTCGATTCCCAGGGTGTCGAAGTCCCCGAGGATGTCATCCTCGTGGTCTGTCTCCGACGCCCTGGTCCCAATCTCTGTTGCCTGCGCTGCGCCGTCAGCAGAGATTTCTTCAATGGCCTCCCCATGTTGTGGTGGTCCATCCTCGGAGGGCTCCACTTCTGCTTCCGCAGCAGGCGCCTCTCCCTTGTCTTCTTCCAGGAGCTTGAACGAGTATCGTTCAATCCCTCCTGGAAGAGAGTAGCCCGCGGCCTTGATGACCCCAGCGGACACCCCGTCCATGAGGACGATACGACGGATGCCGGTCTGCTCAGTGAGCGTATTCACGACCTTCCAGTCGTTCGTCCTCAAGGTAGGGTTGAGTCGCTGGAGCAATCGAATGGCCCGGGCAGAGTCTTGCAACGCCAAGTTGCGACTCTTCCATGCCATTTTGACTGGCTTTGGAAGGTCCCTGGCGTCAACAACCTTGAGTTTCAGGGCACCAAGTTCCACATTGTGGATGGCACCCCGAAACCAGTTGGCTGCATCAGAGTTGTCGCAGGATACATGAATTGCACCTGCGACGACTCCGGGAGCAACCGTTAGGACAGGCAGAGGATCCGGCGCCACTTCCAGTTTCTCAATTATGAGCTCCTGGATCGGCACCAAGTCCTCCGCCTTCAAGTACTCCTCCGGGTACTTGACTGTCACGACAGCGAGTTTCACAGCCGCCACCGCATCCCTAAAGGATCCGGTTGAGGATGATTGCCCTTGGGTCTTCATCCTCTTGGCCGCCATGTCCCCGCTGTCCCCGCTGAGAGCAGCACGCGGTCTCTTTGATGGGCCCTCCGTAGGAGTCCCCTCCAGAGCCGCCTGCTGTCTCAGCTTTTGGCGCTTTTTCCTGCGCGCCCCAAATCGTCCAACCGGAAGCCAGCCTGATTCATGCTGGCCGCCGAGAGACGACGAGGTGCTGTCTTTGCCGGTCGCGTCCGGGGCCGCAAGGTCCGAGGTCATACGATCTCTAACGCAAGCGTCCCGTATCGCGCCAGCTTTGGCAGTACCCTTATGCCCGGTGGGCTGGTTTGCAGTTCCGCCCTTCGGTGGTCCCGCAGCAGTGCCGGCCCTCGACAGTGCCGCGACAGTCCCGTCATTTGACAGTCCCGCCACAGCCCCGCCTTGAGACGATCCCACTGCAGTAACACCTCTGGACGTTCCTGCGGAAGATGCAGTCCCGGCTTGCGCCGGTCCCGCCGTCTGGTGTGCAGTTCCGCCCTTCGGTGGTCCCGCAGCAGTGCCGGCCCTCGACAGTGCCGCGACAGTCCCGTCATTTGACAGTCCCGCCACAGCCCCGCCTTGAGACGATCCCACTGCAGTATCGCCTCTGGACGTTCCTGCGGAAGATGCAGTCCCGGCTTGCGCCGGTCCCGCCGTCTGGTGTGCAGTCCCAGCTTTCGCCGGTCCCGCCTTTTGGTGCGCAGTCCCAGCTTTCGCCGGTCCTTTCGCCTTGTGGTTTTTTTTAGATTTATAATCCATTTAAATCCCGATTTTATATTTCATCCCTCGACTATCCCCACCCGCCATGGAGTGCTCAAGTGGCGATGCTACGGTAGCACCAGGGATTAGTCGAGGGATATAGCCCCCCCCCCATTAGTTGCCCACGAGACTGCACGACACCAACTCACACCGCTACCACTAGCGATGCGAGCGAGCGCCGCCGTCTGCAAGCCCCTAATGGGAGTGAACTCGCCTGGGGGCCGTCTGACCGGACCCCGCAGCCGATTGACCGTAGCTGGCTAGGCTACGGCCACCCTTGTGAGAAGAAATCCGGGCCAAAGTGGAGTGTTGCCTCAGAGACGTTAAACCGCCTACGCTCATCGGCTCAGCCACCAGGATCCCATCATCCTTCCGTACGGGTCCCTGCGCACGGCACAAACACGCAGGAGGTCATTACTATCCATCATCTGATTTTTTCCGATGGTGGACACCCAGGGGCATGACCTCGCCACCCCTGTGATAGGGCGCCCGGTGATTTCTGTTACGTCTATTTCATAGGGAATTAGACCAAAAACAGGGCGGCAACCACGAGAAGGAAAATCACCGAACTTGCCTTGAGGATCATCACGACCGTGCGCTCTCCCTCAAAACCACGCCACCTTGCCGTCTCTGAAGGAGTCAGACAAGGTAGGACTGCATCGACAAAGCCAAGCCCCATAGGGCTTGTCGCTGAGGGCTCAAAGCGCAAGTTTGTTAAAACAGCCCAGCCCCAAATCGTAATGTTACAATGACGTTTAATTGTATCGTTATGTATATGATGTTGTCACGTTATACTATCGTCCGTAAACCGACTTTACAGTCAACCAATTTTTTACCTTACTTAAACCGCCACGGTGATCATCATCAGCTCGTAGAAGGGGTACCGTGACCGCTCAAAAGACCACCCTGTCCACCCCCTCTGTGCAACGCCTGATAAGATACATCCCTGGAGAGAGTAACCTTCCTGTGCACGGCTGCACGTGATCACTGTGCCACCGTCTTTCCTGGGGTCACTTGGTAGGCGAACAGAGTCCCCAATCTGCCCCAATGACCCCGTAGTCCCGAATGCCTATAATACAGGCGTTTTAAGCACTTTAAAACCTACCAGCATGTAAAACCAGCGCCAACCATACGCTGCGGTTTCAGCTCAAAACCTGTGTCGAATTCCAATTCATTCTAGGATTAGTGCGGACCACACTGAGTACGGATTTATCCGCGACTGCGGCTATTCGGATATGCCAGTGATTTGGGGCGGATACTGATGTGATATATTGATATTTAGCCGCATCTGACTTAGTGGGGAATGTGCATGGATTATAACTGAAATTATTCTGTGAGTTATTGTGGTTACTAGTTTGTTAAAGCCATTTGGATTATTATTTCATCACAACTGATCTTAAAACATTGTATGGAAACGGCATGTTCTAGAAATAAAAAATTGAAGATATGTGACATCCACCAACCCGCACTGGGCCCACGTGGTGGATTACGGCCGATACCCTCTCAAAGAGACGAGGCCTGTGTTCCAGCAGTGGGAATGTTAAAAGTCTAATGATGAAGATAATTAGTTTGCCGTATTTTGAAGTACAAACTTCTTTAGCCACGTAAAGCGATTTTTGGTAGGGGCCAAACATATGGAGTCAGTACAGATAATATGATATTAGTGTCTCCAACTTGCTTATAAATTTGTTGCGCCAGTGAAAATATAAAACTTATACTATTTTTAATAATGATCTTTATTTTGCGAGCTGGGATATGTCTTAGGTCAGAGTTTATGTTGCCTGATAGCCTAAGGATATTTATGTCAAGTAAATAGTTTACTTCGTGCGTGACGGAAAGCGTGCTCCATTTTGTCGACCATATAATCACTTACCATCAGGTGATATAGTAGTCAAACGCAAGCCTATCAATATCATCATCAATACATATAATAAATCTGTAATTTTTGTACATCGAAAATATTTCCAAAAGAAATAGCCAGGGTGTTAAAGGATAACCAACAGAACCTATTTCCGGCTTTTTTGGAATTTTTGCCTGTTTGTCTGTTTATTTGTGCACGCATCACGTGAAATGTACGAAACCAATGAAGAGTTACTTAGTTTTCGTTTCATCGCAATCGGTTCACTCTATGAAAAGTTAGATGAATTTAAACTGTTTAAGAAGTAAAATTATCACAACACACGCAATTCAGATACTCGGACAGTTGAACTCGGTATTCGATAGATGGCGTTGTGCATTTTCTGAATGGCAGTGTTAAAATTCTCCGCAAAAAAATTATGACTATAGAAAAAAAAATGTTAGGTAGGTAAGTAGGGTAGGGTCGGCAAACAGATGACGAGATCGAAGCCGCGGGCACAGCTAGTAATAAATGTTATCCTCAAATTTCAAGTTCAATGGAAAGTTGAAAGATTCTTCAACAAAAAGTTTTGTAAATAAAAGCTGCCTTAGTGGCTTCTCATTCCTTTGTTTGCCAATATGTTTTCAAACAAAAATACAGTATTTATCTACTCAACGAGACCCCACTCGATGAGGAAGGTAAATTTTCGTTTTTCGCCCCCCCCCCTTTTGCTGAATGGGAAACCTCCTTAAAAACGTTTAAAAATATTTTTTGAGAATTGTATGGCTTTGGATCAATAGGATGCTTAAACAGTGAAAATTTGAAGACTGTAGCTCCAACCATTACAGCTGTAAAACCTATGTGACAGACATCCCTACCAAAGATCCCTACCAAAAATAGAAATTCTTGTATATAATCTTGCAGTTGTATTATAATATTTTAGTTATAGTTTACATATAAGCACTATTTGTGCCATTGTTTTAGAAATAATACTACTGCACCAAATGTTAATTTTTGTGAAATACTTACTTTTAAATAAATTATTCTTATTCTTATACGGAATTACGGACTCGTGAGTGACAGCAATAGGACTACATTTGGACTTTTCGGGTACTAAATTTCGGGCTTTTAATACGTACCTTTTTAGTCATTTAGTCAAAAGACGACAGAAGTCAATGTTAATAATAATATAATACTAGCTGACCCGGCAAACTTTGTTTTGCCATAAAAACTCCAAACATTCACCTACCCTACACCTACCCTACACCTACCCTACACCTACCCTACACCTACCCTACACCTACCCTACACCTACCCTACACCTACCCTACACCTACCCTACACCTACCCTACACCTACCCTACACCTACCCTACACCTACCCTACACCTACCCTACACCTACCCTACACCTACCCTACCATATTTTTTTTTTTTTTTTTTTGATGACAAATAGATGTTGGCTGATTCTCATAGATACCGGATAAACACAAAAAATTTCATCAAAATCGGTCAAGCCGTTTCGGAGGAGTATGGCAACGAAAACTGTGACACGAGAATTTTATATATTAGATTTTTTATTCACAGAAATTTTTTGTACATATTAAACAAATGAAGTACTTAAATTTAGGGTAAATTACATAAAATATTAGCATTTGAGGCCAAACTAGGCATAGCCTGCATTTCAGCCTTCGAGTTAAGTTGTACATAAAATTATAAAGATTCCATTTTTATAAATATTCAATGTAATGTAGACATGAAAAAAATAATTAAAAGTATAGAAATAACAAAAAAAAAAAAATACAAATTGAAAAGTAACGGTAGGTGTGTTACCAGTCCTCTCTTTGTGTGTGATGTAAGTGAGTGAGTGAATGTGAGAGGGTGTTTTTTTTTTTCACAATTTTTTTATTATTAAAGTTTTCATTAACAAATTAAATAATAGATTGAGTATAAACATCAATAATTTAAAGCTCATTGTCTATCCGGATACCTGAAGCAAATTTTCTGTTTCCTCATATGTGAGTTTCTGAAGGTATTGAGTCACTTTTATTTTACAGGATTTCTCTGTCATCGGGTAAATGTTGAGAGTTTTATTTATCTTGTTGTAGATGTAAGGGCCAATAAATGAAGGAAATTTATTGCTGAATTTTGTTTTAAAGGCGTTCGGTTGAGGGCAAACTAAGTTTTTTGTGCGTTTGTTAAGAATGAGTGGGTCGTAAATGAGATTCTTATGTTGCATTATTATTACTTTGAGAAGAAAAAGCTGTCTCACTGTTAGAACTTCACAAAATTCGTAAAGCAGCGCTGTGGGAAACAGGATTGGTTTAAAACTGCAAACCTTTAGAATGGCTTTTTGAGCCACTTCAACAGGTTTTATAATCGTTTTAGGGGATCCACCCCATGAAGTGATGCAGTAAGTAAGGAGGGACTGACAGAGAGCATAGTATATTCGCTTTAGCACAGAGGGTTCGGTGACGTGCCTGAGGGTCTTAAAGACGTATATTAATTTCCTTATCCTACCACAGAGGGTCTTAATATGGTCTTTATAGTTGAGGTTGTTGTCTATGGTAACACCTAGGTATTTAATTGTTCTGACAAGTTCAAGTTTGGGACAAGCGCAGTTTTCTTTAGAGACACACTCGTGTGGTATGATGTAATGACGATCGAAATTAACATTTGTGTTAGACCGTATACTAAAGCAAATATACTTGGTTTTATCCACGTTTAGTGTCAAAACATTTTCGTCAAGCCATTCCCTCACAGTATCAAAACCCACGTGGGCAACATCAAAAGCCTCCTCCCATGTATCGGCAGAAAACACGAGAGCAGTATCATCCGCGAAAGAGATAATTTTGCCATGGGAAAGCTTTAGACTCGTGAGATCGTTTATGTATACGAGAAATAGGATGGGACCCATACTGCCTTGTGGCACTCCGTATGTAACCGGAAGGTCTCCACTAATAAATTTGCCAATCCGAACACTCTGAAGCCTTCCCGTCAGGTAGCTTCTGAAGAGATTCAGTTGAGTTCCTCTGATTCCAAGTGATTCAAGCTTGTTGAGTAAGTTTGGGACAGAAATCGTATCAAAAGCCTTGGCCAAATCAAGGAAAATGGTGAGACATTTTTTCTTTTTGTCGAGGTTGTTGCTAACGTAGTCGATGAGAGCATTTACGGCTTGATCCTTTGATTTTCCTTCACGAAAACCGTATTGGTTTGTTGAAAGCAGGTTTTTGCCTTCTAGATAACCCACTAGTCTCGTATTCATAATCCTTTCCAGAAGTTTAGACAGTGCTGGGAGGATCGAAATCGGCCTGTAGTTTGTGATACGACTCCTGTCACCGTTTTTATAAATAGGGCACACCACTGATTTTTTTAGAATGTCTGGGAAAACACCATGCTGAAGGCAAGAGTTAAATATAAAAGTTAGAGGAGGAACAAGGAACCTTTTGTAAGTCCTTAACACAGAGCTGCTTATTTTGTCATGGCCTGTAGCACAATCTATTCTTAGGTTCACAATAAGACGTTCCACCTCTTCCTCAGTAGCACCTTCCAAAACAAACGAATTTAATTGTGTGCAAGTGTGAGAGGTGCCACTGACAGCAGTGGTAAAATTACCCGCCTTTTTTGTACGATTTTATCAGCTAGTGACCTACCAACATCAACATAATGACTGTTTATTTCATTTAGAGATGATTCTGGTGAAGTTGATAGAGATAGCAGTTCATTCGGATGGTTTGAATTTTTTGAAGTATTTGTGATTTCTTTTATTGCTTTCCACAATTTCCCGTTATCCCCCTGTGCCGCTTGTATCCTATCTTTCTCATAGGCTCTTTTGATTTTTTTTAAAAGATTATTGCAGAGATTTCTATAGCGCGTGTAGGTAGTTTTTATAGTTTGATTGTCTGGGTAGAGTTTACATTTTTGATGAAGGATATCTCTATTTCTCATGCAACGTAGAAGGCCTTGTGTAATCCACGGCTTAATTATCTTTTTTCGTCTAGCTAGGGTTACCACTTTAGTGTTGTTTGCTATGGCTTGTTGCAGACTATCAGTAAGATAATTTAGAGAAACATTAGGATTAGGTGAGTCATAAACAGGATTAAGGTCAATATTAAGGATGTCGTGTTAGCTTTCTGTGTCAACTTTTTTTATGGATGTAAGGGAAAATTGAGTAGTCTTCTTAAAGTTCAGGTTTAGCAAAACTGGATAATGATCAGTCAACATTGTGGTAGGCACGATGTTCATAGCAGAGGAATTCGTTTTTAGAAGGGCATGATCAATGCACGTTTCACTTTCGCTACGTGTTATGAACGTATGGGCTGGAAGAAGGCCATGAGAAGCAGCAAGGGTTAGGTAGCGTTCGCCATTTATTTCTTATTTGTTATGGTTGATTGCAATGTTTATGTCTCCCATGACAATAATATTCTCAAAGCAGGAATATTTCAAAAGAACTTCGTTTAATGATTGAAGGAATGGATCTAGGTTGTGGAATGATGGAGAGCGATACATAGCAATGATTGCCGTGCGATCATCTAAAGTAGCAACGAGACAGTTACATTCTTCAAAACTTGGTTCAATCACTGCAAGCCGAAGGTGTTCTCTGTAGTAAATAACCACACCATCGTTTTGTTTATGATTACTTCTAGTTGCTTCAAAGCGATAGCCACTTAGGTTGGGAATAACGGATGTGTGTGAAAGCCAGCATTCAGTGAGTACAATAATGTCACAGTTCAATTTTAGTCGGGAAAGTAATATTTCGAGACCGACATATTGCAGTTGATACTACGTATGTTTTGCGTTAGAACTAAGAGGCTATCCGACGACGTGGTCATAAGTTTGTGACAATCTTCAATATCAACAGTTTGTGACTGCGAGACGGTTACCCTATCTATGTCCTCCGACAGTTCGTTAATATTATCGAATGCGATTGATTAAGATCATTTCCTCAAAATATTTCCCCATAACCATGATTGGATCTAGATTGGATGAGTTAGGATATAGATAGTTGAACATGTAAGTTTTAGATATTTTGTGGAAAGTAAAAAAACAATAACAAAAAGATTCCCATAAACATCTCAGAATGTCCAAAAAAGTAAAAAAGTATAAGAAAGATTTGCCGTAGAATGTTGGTGAATTTAAGACAACTAGATGTGCCATCATTATTAAGGTCTTAGTTAATAAATGCTTTTCGGTGAACCTGTGTGTGTACGGTAGTCCGCAATATCTTAGGATAGCGGGATTTGTGTAGAGTGTACATGTGTAAAACAAAGTAAATTTTGTAGGGTAAACATAAAATAAAAACGTATTCAAAAATGTAAGACTGGGCTTAACTAATATTAGTCATTTTGAGAGTCTTAACTTTTCCAGGTCGCTTTCGTTGGCTATGCGAATCTAGGAAGTGTCCACATTTTTCTTAAGGTACACTATACCGTTAGAAGTCCAACAAAATGTAAATCCATGTCTCTTTTTAAACATTTTAGCTTGGTAAAATAACTTTTGTGTCTTATGCGTCAATGTTTCCGAAACGTAAATTGGTTTTAGGGGGTAGTCAGAGTTAACATGAGTTGTGTTAAGTTTATTTTCTTTAGTTTTAGACTTGTTGAAACTTTTGACACCTCGCTAGATACCGTCTTCTGTTAGGGCGGTAGTAAACTCGACAATGACAGGATTAGAGCCATCTTTTGAGGGTGTTCTATAAATGTCCCTAATTTTGGAGCTGTCAATTTTCAGGTCGAGTGCTTTCCCAATTTTAAGAACATCGATGCATAGATTGTCCTTCGTTTCTCCGTGGGTTTTTGGTAAGTTTCGGATTTCAATTCCGGTTCCACGCGACTTACGCTCCAGTATTTCCAGTCTTTCTTCTAATAGTTTAATTTTATTTTTATGCTCTACCCTCTCAGATTCGAGCAGCGATATTTTTGTCAAGAACTCGTCGTACTTGTTTGACATAAGCTCAACGCTATTTCTTAATTCGACATTTTGAGCATTGACTTCCTTAATTGTGTTGATTAAGTCCTGGAAACGTTTATCCTGTTCCTTAGAGAATGAGTCAAACTTCTCCTCGATCATAGCAAAGTAATCGCAGTCACCATCCTCATTTTCGGCGTACTTACGCTTCTTTCGCTCCGCCATGCAAGCCGCGAGCACACGAAGATCAGGTACCGACTCGGAGTGTTCCAAATCGGAGGTTAATGGAGTCAATTTTAAGTTTGAAGGTTTCTTGTTGACTTTAGCCGGGGCCTCAGCTTTCGGGGGTGGTGAAGCGGGGGATGTTCGCTTTTGCGGCATGGTGACATTGACTGTTTGCTAATCCAGTTACCAGGAAAGTATCAGTTTATCAGAGCTCAATTTGCTTATGAGTAAATAAGAGTAAACAAGGTCGGGGACCAGTCTTCACCGACGGACGTCAGTAGAGATGACTCATAAAGTTTTTGAAGTACCAGGAGCGCATAGAATCTCCGGAGGTGTCACAAACGACGTCGCTGCGTCACTGAATGTTATTATGTATTTGTCCTATGAAACTTCATATGCAGATCTAATGCCATAATCAATATACAAGACCGTTTAAGTTTAAATTTAGTATTAGCTACCAATTATTATTGGACAGACTTGGGCTCCAACAAAAGCTCATACCAAAAAGTTAGAAGTCTGTCAAGCTGCCATGGAAAGAAGTATGCTCGGGAAAAGGAGACTGGATAAAATTAAAAACGAAACACTCAGAAGACGTACAAAAATAGAAAATGTTGCATTTAAAGTAAAGAAATTAAAATGGAGATGGACAGGACACACAGTAAGGGGAAGAGAGAAATGAAGTAGAACATTGAAGAATTGGTTCCCAAAATACAATAAACGAAAAAGGGGAAGACCATTTGAAAGGTAGGAGGACGAACTAAAGGATATCGCAGGAAAAACATGGACAAGGATGGCGAAAAATAGGCAAACACATATTATATGTGTCAATGTCATGTAAAAATATTGTAATAATTGAGTACTTTGGAATTATCTGAATAAAAAGGCTTAAATAATAATATTTATTGGAAATAGCTGTTTCTATTTACGGAACTCTCGGTGCGCTAGTCTGACTCGCACTTGTTATACAAGGTTTGCGGTCTGCACACAAGTATGAAAGACTATCCCAGCTAAGATAACAGATAAGCCAGATAAGCTTAAACTAATTGAGCTTAGCTCTTAGTCGGCAATCCGGGTAAAATGGGCGCAATAATTATGACGCTACGGTGGAACATCCGTGAATACTACTTCTCTTCTCACTCTCTTTTCCTCTGTCTAGCCGCACAACAAGTATATCGGAAAACACCGCGATCGTTATGCAATTTGTTCGTTTATTCGTCATTAGATGACGTTGTACAATTTCGATCGATTTCTGAATCTCAATGTTAAGATTTTCTGCCGATAATATATATGTCTAGGATTAAGTATTTTTTGTAACTACTGCTACTGTTACTTGTGGTCTATGTTGTAATCACTACACCTACGAATAAATCAGACTGGGGGTTAAAGTATCGTTATCAGTGATCCACACTACCAAGTACAGAGTGAAACCTTGAAAATTATTTAATTATTGAGATTTAGCTGGCTTGATTTTTTATTTTTTATTACCTACTTGTAAACATTTGTACGCCCTCTGGCATAACATAGCGCACTCTTTATTACCTGTATATACCAATTATTTTACCTATGTTAAACAACTGAATAAATGACTCATGACTTAAACTTTTTTATTCAAACCCCAGTTCTAACCCGCATGAGTTAGAGGGTTCTTCATCACATTTTAGTACGTCGGGCTGTACTGGGGCAGCAGCTGCTGGTGCTGAAATTTTCAAACAGCGCAAATATAAGAACCGGCATAGTGCGAGTCGGATTCGCGCACGAAGGGTTCCGTACCATTATCGTAAAAAACGGCAAAAAAACTTGTTTGTTGTATGGGGGCTCCCATACAACAAACGAGTTTTTTTGCCGTTTTTTATAACTTTATCGCCTCTTAAATATTTGTCGGGTTTAGTCAATAGTACGGACGTCAAAACAAATCACAAGCAAGCCCCTAGCGGCAGTCAATGGCAACTACGCATTGGCGCGCTTTTATAAGCACTTGCGAGGTGCGGAATATGGCAGTTGAGTACTGACAGCCGTAGAGCTAAGACGTCGTAGAATCAGTGTCGATCCGTAATATTAGTTAGCAGGAATGTAACTTGTGTCTATTTGAATAAACCCAGTGTATCGAATAACTTATGTGATTTCATTTGCACGATTATACCCACCGACCTGCCCACACACGATGTCTTAACCTCCTTAGGTTTAGGAAGTCAGGATGTATTCCCTTGAATACATCCTGACTTCCCGATGGTTTTCATCTATCGGCCAGCCTTGATGCGACATCGTCTGTGTGGTTCATGTCCACAATAACCCATTTTGCTGTGCCGGTTTAGTTTACTACACCGCTGCACTGGTTAATTTCCATCAAATCTGAGTATGGTTAAGATAACTGTGTGAACATATACTCTCGTAATGTTTTTCACGTTTCAGATACCATATTGCGTCGAAGTGGAGCTGCAGGCTAGCGGTTCAGATGGTGTATGCGAAGGCTGATATGTCAACACCCGAGAGGTTAAGAGGAACGGCAGGCTAGCAGTTCGCAGGTGGTAGCCGAACATTACAACCACAGCTGTGAAGTCGGGCGCTCGCAAGTTTCGAATGGAATACTCGGTGAGTCGCTTCTATTTTATTTCGATAGTGAGGTCGAATGTTCTCTAGTGAAGAGATGCTATTTCAAAATTTAAGAGTGTTCATGTTTGACCACTGAGTTGGTCGTGATTACATCTAGCACTATCACTAGGTAATTAAGACACACTTGTAAGAAAGTAGTTAATGAGTTTCCTATTGGCGGTAGTTTCAACATTTGGTTCAGTACGAACTTTAGGATTTAATATCCCATAAGAAGATGAGCTCGTGGCTAAGTAATAACAGCCGCACGGGTCGATCATCAAGGTTAAGCAACGCTTGACGAGGTCGGTCCGTGGATGGGTGACCATTTCAACATACCGAGTTTCCTCCGTGCCTCGGAAAGCACGTTAAGCCTTTGGTCCCGGCTGTCATTTGAAGATCTTTGACAGTCGTTACGGGTGGTCAGAAGCTTGAGATCTGACAGCAGTCTTGCCAAGGGGTACCGTGTTACCCAGTTACTGGGTTGTGGAGGTCAGATAGGCAGTCGCTCCATGTAAAACACTGGCACTTAGCTGAATCCGGTAAGACTGGAAGCCGACCCCAATATAGTTGGGAAAAGGCTAGGCAGATGATGAAGAAGATGATCTATCCAAAGTGACTTAACAATTAGTCATCTTCAGTGGCAAAGCGAGTTAGTAAAGTCGTTGGGCGAAGGCAATTGTATCGAGTTAGTAACGATACTGGTCATTTGTGTGTATTCAGGATAGATCTTATGTTGCGTAACGGTTTACAACCACCGTCTTTAGATCTGAATACACTTGCTTACTTTCAACGTAATATTATGATAGCAGTTATCTCGCGATCGTTTTCCTTACATGTAAACTGAGTTAGCGAGCGATAGTAAAGGGTTACTGTGGATAATCTGATTTTAACGATATTGATCAGAATTAAATCGTGAAGCTCTTTAATATTATCAGGCTTAATTGTTCCTCATATGAGCAGTCGGTATGTTCCAAGATCTTTGAGTAAAAAGCGCGAATCTTGTGAGAAGGATCCCCGATCACCAAGTTCCTTGAGAATTAGACGTCATAATTGATGACAGTGGTAGTGAGACAAAATCTGATGGCTTGTACACTTGTCATACTCAGAACTTTGGACCGCACCTCATGAGTAACATGTGGCGATGGGTCAACGAAGAAGTTTCATGAGTTGAGTGTGCATTGCCTCTGAATTATGGTAAAGAGTAACAGAATTTTTACAATAACTTTGTTTAGTTGTTGAACTTTTTGATCGTCGGACCTTTTTCTAATGAATAAAGTATTGTGTGGAAATCTCTAGGGTTCGAAAACTAAATAGGCCCTGTATTAAGTCCGCGATAGGTGATTATGACAGGACTGTGATCGTTATACACCGAAAGCTTTAACACATGTATGCACACTGTAGGTTAGGGACAGATGCCAGCGGGTCATGTACCAGTCGATGTTGATGTCAAAAGGATTTTGATAATAATGAGCAAGCCAAGCGAGTAATTCAGTCTATCGAACGTATTATGTTTGACCGTACCAGTGGATTCTGGTGGAGGTCGGGGTCTAGAGAGAGTTCGAGAGACCGTTGTGAGAGCAATATAATTGCTGGTCGGCTAGAGAGCCATGGCGTTGGAGGTTTTACTCGAGGGTTTCTATAAGCTTGGCAGTTGTTGCTGCAGTAGTTTTAAAGTTTGTTTGGAGCGACTAGTGGTACATGGCCCAGGGTAATGATTTGGTTAAAGAGTAGAGTTCTCCAATTTCCCTATTTTCACGAATCCAATAATCTAGTTAGGTCAGGAGTAGCCGAGCGTTGTGTGGCAGCTGTGAGCCTAGGTGGCAACTATTGGCTGTGTGGCAACTGTTGGCCGGTGTGGCAACTGTTGGCCTGTGTGTCAACTGTTGGCCTGTGTGGCAACTGTTGGCCTTTATGGCAGTGGTAGGCCTGTATGGCACCTGTAAGTCTGTGTGACACTGTCTGGTGTGAAAAGTCATGTTTGTGTTAGGAACCTTAAAGAAAGTTCCTATTGAGTCATGAGGTTAAAAGTAAACTCGCAGTCACGCGTGTGGTGAGATCATGTTAATGTTGATGACGTTCGAATCGTAAAGCCCTCATTACGAAAATTGAAATAATTTTGGTTTTCTAATTTTGATTACTATGCGTAGATCGTGTTGGTAAGACACACAAAGCTCGAGTACCAATTGAGATTGTAGATGAATTAGATAATGAATTGACGTAACATATGACAGACTAAATCTCTGTGTGAACAGGTTCTGAGTTCAGAGAGTCGAGTTGACTCGACATCATGGAGATGTGCGAGTAGAGCAATTGAGATAGCTAAGAGAGCTATGAGATAGCTAGTACAGCTTTGTGATGGCTAAAGATCGTGAATAAGAAACCTGGTGTATTATTTCTTTTGTTTGATTTAATGTGAGAGTAATGACTATTAGTGGTACTTGGACTTTGTAATCACGAAGATTGGGTGCTTTTAGGTACCAAATCGATGATTAAATTGCTATTTTCTTTAAATTGGCAATAGAGAGATTTAAATGATCATGTTTGATTGTTTAAAAATGTTTCCTCACTCTAGAGTATGAGTCAGGATTGGACGAGCGAATACTGTTTGGAAATTTTGTATGTTTCAGAAAAACATCCCTTGTATGATGGGCGATTGCCAGGATGGAGTGGACTAAGACGACGTGTGGTGCAACACGAGGTGACCATGAGATGGCATGGAGCAAGGACAAGAAGATGATGCCTGCGGGTGATAGATTTGGGGATCTGTCACCTGAGGGAGGCCCGAGAAGGCGACGTGTGTGTTCCACGTTCGCCTCTCAAGAGGAATTACGGCCTAGAGAACACCATGTGGTTTTAGTCAGTAAGAGTCTGACAGACCCCTCAGCTTTCCCCAAGGGCTGAGGACATCCATTGAGGATTTCCACATGATTCGATACACTGTTAAAACCTGACAATGAGGAACAGACGAGGACGCCTGTCTCGCAGGATGGCCGTGTCGGGTTTAGTCAATAGTACGGACGTCAAAACAAATCACAAGCAAGCCCCTAGCGGCAGTCAATGGCAACTACGCATTGGCGCGCTTTTATAAGCACTTGCGAGGTGCGGAATATGGCAGTTGAGTACTGACAGCCGTAGAGCTAAGACGTCGTAGAATCAGTGTCGATCCGTAATATTAGTTAGCAGGAATGTAACTTGTGTCTATTTGAATAAACCCAGTGTATCGAATAACTTATGTGATTTCATTTGCACGATTATACCCACCGACCTGCCCACACACGATGTCTTAACCTCCTTAGGTTTAGGAAGTCAGGATGTATTCCCTTGAATACATCCTGACTTCCCGATGGTTTTCATCTATCGGCCAGCCTTGATGCGACATCGTCTGTGTGGTTCATGTCCACAATAACCCATTTTGCTGTGCCGGTTTAGTTTACTACACCGCTGCACTGGTTAATTTCCATCAAATCTGAGTATGGTTAAGATAACTGTGTGAACATATACTCTCGTAATGTTTTTCACGTTTCAGATACCATATTGCGTCGAAGTGGAGCTGCAGGCTAGCGGTTCAGATGGTGTATGCGAAGGCTGATATGTCAACACCCGAGAGGTTAAGAGGAACGGCAGGCTAGCAGTTCGCAGGTGGTAGCCGAACATTACAACCACAGCTGTGAAGTCGGGCGCTCGCAAGTTTCGAATGGAATACTCGGTGAGTCGCTTCTATTTTATTTCGATAGTGAGGTCGAATGTTCTCTAGTGAAGAGATGCTATTTCAAAATTTAAGAGTGTTCATGTTTGACCACTGAGTTGGTCGTGATTACATCTAGCACTATCACTAGGTAATTAAGACACACTTGTAAGAAAGTAGTTAATGAGTTTCCTATTGGCGGTAGTTTCAACATTTGGTTCAGTACGAACTTTAGGATTTAATATCCCATAAGAAGATGAGCTCGTGGCTAAGTAATAACAGCCGCACGGGTCGATCATCAAGGTTAAGCAACGCTTGACGAGGTCGGTCCGTGGATGGGTGACCATTTCAACATACCGAGTTTCCTCCGTGCCTCGGAAAGCACGTTAAGCCTTTGGTCCCGGCTGTCATTTGAAGATCTTTGACAGTCGTTACGGGTGGTCAGAAGCTTGAGATCTGACAGCAGTCTTGCCAAGGGGTACCGTGTTACCCAGTTACTGGGTTGTGGAGGTCAGATAGGCAGTCGCTCCATGTAAAACACTGGCACTTAGCTGAATCCGGTAAGACTGGAAGCCGACCCCAATATAGTTGGGAAAAGGCTAGGCAGATGATGAAGAAGATGATCTATCCAAAGTGACTTAACAATTAGTCATCTTCAGTGGCAAAGCGAGTTAGTAAAGTCGTTGGGCGAAGGCAATTGTATCGAGTTAGTAACGATACTGGTCATTTGTGTGTATTCAGGATAGATCTTATGTTGCGTAACGGTTTACAACCACCGTCTTTAGATCTGAATACACTTGCTTACTTTCAACGTAATATTATGATAGCAGTTATCTCGCGATCGTTTTCCTTACATGTAAACTGAGTTAGCGAGCGATAGTAAAGGGTTACTGTGGATAATCTGATTTTAACGATATTGATCAGAATTAAATCGTGAAGCTCTTTAATATTATCAGGCTTAATTGTTCCTCATATGAGCAGTCGGTATGTTCCAAGATCTTTGAGTAAAAAGCGCGAATCTTGTGAGAAGGATCCCCGATCACCAAGTTCCTTGAGAATTAGACGTCATAATTGATGACAGTGGTAGTGAGACAAAATCTGATGGCTTGTACACTTGTCATACTCAGAACTTTGGACCGCACCTCATGAGTAACATGTGGCGATGGGTCAACGAAGAAGTTTCATGAGTTGAGTGTGCATTGCCTCTGAATTATGGTAAAGAGTAACAGAATTTTTACAATAACTTTGTTTAGTTGTTGAACTTTTTGATCGTCGGACCTTTTTCTAATGAATAAAGTATTGTGTGGAAATCTCTAGGGTTCGAAAACTAAATAGGCCCTGTATTAAGTCCGCGATAGGTGATTATGACAGGACTGTGATCGTTATACACCGAAAGCTTTAACACATGTATGCACACTGTAGGTTAGGGACAGATGCCAGCGGGTCATGTACCAGTCGATGTTGATGTCAAAAGGATTTTGATAATAATGAGCAAGCCAAGCGAGTAATTCAGTCTATCGAACGTATTATGTTTGACCTTACCAGTGGATTCTGGTGGAGGTCGGGGTCTAGAGAGAGTTCGAGAGACCGTTGTGAGAGCAATATAATTGCTGGTCGGCTAGAGAGCCATGGCGTTGGAGGTTTTACTCGAGGGTTTCTATAAGCTTGGCAGTTGTTGCTGCAGTAGTTTTAAAGTTTGTTTGGAGCGACTAGTGGTACATGGCCCAGGGTAATGATTTGGTTAAAGAGTAGAGTTCTCCAATTTCCCTATTTTCACGAATCCAATAATCTAGTTAGGTCAGGAGTAGCCGAGCGTTGTGTGGCAGCTGTGAGCCTAGGTGGCAACTATTGGCTGTGTGGCAACTGTTGGCCGGTGTGGCAACTGTTGGCCTGTGTGTCAACTGTTGGCCTGTGTGGCAACTGTTGGCCTTTATGGCAGTGGTAGGCCTGTATGGCACCTGTAAGTCTGTGTGACACTGTCTGGTGTGAAAAGTCATGTTTGTGTTAGGAACCTTAAAGAAAGTTCCTATTGAGTCATGAGGTTAAAAGTAAACTCGCAGTCACGCGTGTGGTGAGATCATGTTAATGTTGATGACGTTCGAATCGTAAAGCCCTCATTACGAAAATTGAAATAATTTTGGTTTTCTAATTTTGATTACTATGCGTAGATCGTGTTGGTAAGACACACAAAGCTCGAGTACCAATTGAGATTGTAGATGAATTAGATAATGAATTGACGTAACATATGACAGACTAAATCTCTGTGTGAACAGGTTCTGAGTTCAGAGAGTCGAGTTGACTCGACATCATGGAGATGTGCGAGTAGAGCAATTGAGATAGCTAAGAGAGCTATGAGATAGCTAGTACAGCTTTGTGATGGCTAAAGATCGTGAATAAGAAACCTGGTGTATTATTTCTTTTGTTTGATTTAATGTGAGAGTAATGACTATTAGTGGTACTTGGACTTTGTAATCACGAAGATTGGGTGCTTTTAGGTACCAAATCGATGATTAAATTGCTATTTTCTTTAAATTGGCAATAGAGAGATTTAAATGATCATGTTTGATTGTTTAAAAATGTTTCCTCACTCTAGAGTATGAGTCAGGATTGGACGAGCGAATACTGTTTGGAAATTTTGTATGTTTCAGAAAAACATCCCTTGTATGATGGGCGATTGCCAGGATGGAGTGGACTAAGACGACGTGTGGTGCAACACGAGGTGACCATGAGATGGCATGGAGCAAGGACAAGAAGATGATGCCTGCGGGTGATAGATTTGGGGATCTGTCACCTGAGGGAGGCCCGAGAAGGCGACGTGTGTGTTCCACGTTCGCCTCTCAAGAGGAATTACGGCCTAGAGAACACCATGTGGTTTTAGTCAGTAAGAGTCTGACAGACCCCTCAGCTTTCCCCAAGGGCTGAGGACATCCATTGAGGATTTCCACATGATTCGATACACTGTTAAAACCTGACAATGAGGAACAGACGAGGACGCCTGTCTCGCAGGATGGCCGTGTCGGGTTTAGTCAATAGTACGGACGTCAAAACAAATCACAAGCAAGCCCCTAGCGGCAGTCAATGGCAACTACGCATTGGCGCGCTTTTATAAGCACTTGCGAGGTGCGGAATATGGCAGTTGAGTACTGACAGCCGTAGAGCTAAGACGTCGTAGAATCAGTGTCGATCCGTAATATTAGTTAGCAGGAATGTAACTTGTATCTATTTGAATAAACCCAGTGTATCGAATAACCTATGTGATTTCATTTGCACGATTATACCCACCGACCTGCCCACACACGATGTCTTAACCTAAGGGAATACATCCTGACTTCCCGATGGTTTTCATCTATCGGCCAGCCTTGATGCGACATATTTATTTTATACTGTTTTTAGAAATACATCATCTGTGAAAGTTTCAACTGTCTAGCTATCACGGTTCATGAGATGTTTGGTTTGTTGATGGTGACAGACAGACAGACAGACAGACAGAGACAGACAGAGACAGACAGACAGACAGACAGACAGACAGACAGAGACAGACAGACAGACAGACAGACAGACAGACAGACAGACAGACAGACAGACAGACAGACAGACAGACAGACAGACAGACAGACAGACAGACAGACAGACAGACAGACAGACAGACAGACAGACAGACAGACAGACAGACAGACAGACAGACAGACAGACAGACAGACAGACAGACAGACAGACAGACAGACAGACAGACAGACAGACAGACAGACAGACAGACAGACAGACAGACAGACAGACAGACAGACAGACAGACAGACAGACAGACAGACAGACAGACAGACAGACAGACAGACAGACAGACAGACAGACAGACAGACAGACAGACAGACAGACAGACAGACAGACAGACAGACAGACAGACAGACAGACAGACAGACAGACAGACAGACAGACAGACAGACAGACAGACAGACAGACAGACAGACAGACAGACAGACAGACAGACAGACAGACAGACAGACAGACAGACAGACAGACAGACAGACAGACAGACAGACAGACAGACAGACAGACAGACAGACAGACAGACAGACAGACAGACAGACAGACAGACAGACAGACAGACAGACAGACAGACAGACAGACAGACAGACAGACAGACAGACAGACAGACAGACAGACAGACAGACAGACAGACAGACAGACAGACAGACAGACAGACAGACAGACAGACAGACAGACAGACAGACAGACAGACAGACAGACAGACAGACAGACAGACAGACAGACAGACAGACAGACAGACAGACAGACAGACAGACAGACAGACAGACAGACAGACAGACAGACAGACAGACAGACAGACAGACAGACAGACAGACAGACAGACAGACAGACAGACAGACAGACAGACAGACAGACAGACAGACAGACAGACAGACAGACAGACAGACAGACAGACAGACAGACAGACAGACAGACAGACAGACAGACAGACAGACAGACAGACAGACAGACAGACAGACAGACAGACAGACAGACAGACAGACAGACAGACAGACAGACAGACAGACAGACAGACAGACAGACAGACAGACAGACAGACAGACAGACAGACAGACAGACAGACAGACAGACAGACAGACAGACAGACAGACAGACAGACAGACAGACAGACAGACAGACAGACAGACAGACAGACAGACAGACAGACAGACAGACAGACAGACAGACAGACAGACAGACAGACAGACAGACAGACAGACAGACAGACAGACAGACAGACAGACAGACAGACAGACAGACAGACAGACAGACAGACAGACAGACAGACAGACAGACAGACAGACAGACAGACAGACAGACAGACAGACAGACAGACAGACAGACAGACAGACAGACAGACAGACAGACAGACAGACAGACAGACAGACAGACAGACAGACAGACAGACAGACAGACAGACAGACAGACAGACAGACAGACAGACTGTTTTTACTCTTTAGGTACGGAACCCTAAAAACTGCTTTTATAATTTAATTTATCCTGAAAACGTTTTTACTTAATTCAGAAATCAGCCCTGTATTTATTTATTTATTTGTTTATTTATTATATACTTTATTGTACACCACTTAAATAATTACAGGACAAAAAACATTTATAAAGATAAGTGTACAATGGGCGGTCTTATCGCACAGGGCAATCTCTTACAGACAACCTTTGGATGGACTGGACGAGAGGAGATAGACATAGGGCTGTCAGTGTACAAAAAACTGTCTTAAATAATATTACTTATATATTACATAAAATACATACATACAAATAAAATAATATACTAATAAATATCAAATATAGAGCACAGAAAGGAGAAGAATAGTTACAGAGAAAGGAAATGCTCTTTCACCATTTTTTTAAATATAGGTAATGTTTGCGCACGTCTTACCTCAATAGGTAATGCATTCCACAAACGAGCTGCTTGAACCGTGAAAGATTTGTCGAAGAACGATGTGGAATGCATACGAATGCTTAATTTTAGGTTTTCCGATGATCTCAAGGATCGAGAATGTGTGTCACAGAGGAACTGAAAGCGTTCTTTAAGATAAAAAGGACTAGAAGGATTAAAGAGTACATTATATAGCAATGAAAGTATGTGGGCACTCCGGCGAAGGCGAATAGGAAGCCATTTGAGCTTGGTTCGGAATTCAGAAACATGGTCATACTTGCGCAAGCCAAATATGAACCTGATACAGAGATTTTGAAGTCGCTCAAGCTTGTCCAATTGGTCTTGGGTGAGATCGAGATAGCTGGCATCAGCATAGTCCAGGATAGGGAGAAGAAGAGATTGTGCTATCGCAATTTTAGTGTTGATAGGAAGAAAGTTACGAAGGCGTCTCAGGGAGCCCGCAGACGCAAACAGTTTACGACTGACCTCCTGCAATTGTTTGGTCCAGGAAAGGGTGCTGTCGATATAAATCCCCAGGTTCTTCACAGTGTGAGCTATAGGAACAATGGTGTTGTTGAAAGAAACCTGGGGAAGAGTCGCCCAATCAATCCTAGAGACCGTTCGGGAACTTCCCACAACAGCCACTTGAGTTTTCGTCGGATTGATTTTCTGTACGAAGTTTTCCAAAAATGTCTTGGTTTACAACCAAAAAAAAATTAAAATTGCACAGGTATCCTAAGCTAGAACACACCTAAACATTCATGTAAATAAAACACTTCCCAGTAACCTCTTAAGAAACCTCAGTGAAATACACTGTGTATTTACTCACAGCTCTCCAGAATACGTCTGCACTAGATATTTACGGAGTTGTGGTTTATCGGAACCAAAATCGGAATCGGAGATTTTAAATTTGGTTTGTCGAAGTCAGAAACGGAATAGGAGTCTGGGTCGGAAGTGGTGGCAGAAAAGCGATGTGTCGTTAGGGTCAGAGTTAATAAAATGAAAAAGTAAAGTAATTATTCAGTCAGCTTTATTTTCACTTTAATTTCGAGCTTATCTTACTAATATGGATGTATGTTTATTACTCAATCATGCCAGAACGGCTGAACAGATCTGGATGAAATTTGGCACAGATATATATTTAATCTTGAATTGCACGTAGGCTACATTTCATCTCGGTATAATGTTCTCTTGGGATAAGAAAACCGTTTTCACGTGGGCGAAGCTGGTGGTAGAAGCTAATTCAAAAAAGTACCTGCAACAGAAAGCACGTATGGAACCTCCCTCCCCTTGCAACCTGCTGAGCCATGTTCATAGACGTTAACCGCAGCCACCGGGTGTGGAACACCGCTTGCTGTCCGTTGCTTCCATGGCAAATTAAAACCTCCGATAAAAAGTATCGGAGCCGAAATCAGAACCGAAGGTGTAACATCAATCGGAAGATCCGACTTAACGGAGTCAGAGTCGAAGCTCCGTAACTACCCTAGTCTGCAGGTAGTACGGTCCACACTTTACATGTACACATTCATTATGCAGTACACACAGATCCCGACATACACCAGGTTAGACGGCAGACGAATTGGCAGCTATTGGTACCTATTAGGAACGTTTTAAGTCAAAGCTATAATACTAATCTATAACTATCCTACAGCAGGACAAAGGCCTTTTCTCATACAGAGAAGGCACGAGCATTGACCTTAAGGGTACACTAGTCGACGGCATGAACTATTTTGTGCGCGGTGTTAAAATGCATTTTATATCATTCGACAACACGTGTGGAAGAGATAGATTCTGTGATGAGCAGTAGGAAGCTAGTTCGTGTACGAATACACACTTTTGCAAATTTGTAGCGAAATGGATAATGATTTAGGACGAAACCGAGCGCGCGATATTTTTTAAACAGACCTTTGGCAGTCTAAATATCATGCAAAAACGAATAAATCTATCTGTTCAAAATAAAATTATTTGCATTGTTGAACTACTAATCTATCCCTGTATGGAGGCCGTTTTGCAATTTTCCGTCTTCTTATGGTACTTATTCGCGCCTAAAAATGCGTTAAAATTAGTGTCTAAATGTGGATCTTTCGACGCTCATAACTTTCTTTTTTTACTTTTTTGTTTTCATACAGGGCTAGATAATGACGAGACAAATTGATATCACCTTTTATTTTGAACGTACATCGTCAAACAGTGGAATAATCCCTAGACTACGTTTGTATGGAAGAATTTTCGACTAGTGTAACCTTAATAGATGGAAAGTGCTTAGAAAAGATATCAGTGCGCAGCTTCAAGACGTTGACATTGAAGTCTTTTCTAAGTATATAGCAAACCAATTAAAAAAAAAATAAGTTCAAAAACTAAGCCGGCTACTGAAAAATCACGCCCTGAAAAGTACGAAACAAGAAAATGTTCCCGTAAATTTACCGTTTTTTATTATCATATATATATAACGATTAAAAAAATGACAAAATATATGGTAATGTCAAACGCTTCCGAAATGACACGTGATTAATCCTTTATATTTTGGCATTACAACCGAAGCCATCGCCGACAGCGACAATTGTCTTGAGCGTTAGTTAGGACATCAAATTTTATTCTTATTCTTATTCTTATTCTTTATTGCACACAAAACATAACATGAAGATACAAATACAATGGACAGGTTATGTACATAGGCGAGCTTAACCCATAATTGGGTTTTCTAACAGCAAACCTCAGTTGTAATAGGAAATTTGCGTATGAGGACAGTGATCCAAGTGCACAACAAAATTCCAAGTTAAAAAACATTGAGTATTAAAAATTCTTACATACTAAATAAACTAAACAGATACCTACGTGTAAACATAATACATACTATATTACAATAAAATACATAACTAAAATCTTAGATTTATGAATACATATGCGTCATGTTGATAGGAAATGTTCCCTTATTCTTCTCTTGAAAACTTCCAACGAAACGCTGTCGCGTATAGAATGTGGAAGAGTATTCCAGAGGCGAACAGCACGAACAGTAAATGATCCACCGTAACGGCTTGAGGAATGGGGAGGAAAACGAAGGAGAAGAGATGATGAGGAACGGCAAGGTTTTCCTCTCGGAACAAGATACTCAAAGCGCTCTCGAAGATACGAAGGAGATTTAGGATTGTGAAGAACAGAAAAGAGTAAAGATAGAGTGTGGATATCTCGGCGCTGTCGAATAGGCAGCCACTTCAACCGCTTCCGAAATTCCGACACATGGTCGTACTTTCGAAGGCCAAAAATGAAGCGGATGCACAAATTCTGCAGACGTTCGAGCTTATCAAGGAGTTCCTCAGTCGCATCAAGAAAGCAGACATCAGCATAGTCAAGAAGAGGAAGAAGTAGAGACTGAGCAAGAGTAACTTTGGTTGGAAAAGGCAGGAACTTCTGGAGACGTTTAAGAGACCGAAACGAGCAAAACACCCTCCTGCTTACTTCTGCAATGTGAATATGCCAAGATAGGGTGTTGTCCAAGTAAACCCCTAAATTTTTAACTTTTTTAGAATAGGCTATAGCGACGGCATCATACAAAACAGGTGGAAGAGACTGGTTACTCAACAAATTGACGAAGTATCTGCCACCAATAATGAGAGCTTGTGATTTTGCTGGGTTCACCAAAAGTCCAAAACTTTTAGCCCATTGACAGATATTTTCAAGATCACTATTGATGGCATCGATAGCTCCAGTCGCCTCTTCAAATTTAAAGTGGCGATAAAGCTGCAGGTCGTCTGCATAGAGGTGATAGTGTGAAGATAAGACCTTAGTGATAGCGTTTATAAAAACCGAGAAAAGAAGAGGAGAAAGGACGCCACCCTGAGGAACGCCCGAAGCGAGATCGCACCAGTCAGAGGAAACCTCCTCTGAGCGAACCGACTGCGAGCGACCCCGAAGATAAGAGTTAAACCACGTAATCACAGAAGGAGATACATTTAGAGAGGATAGGATTCCTAAGAGGATGTCAAAATCGACTGAATTAAAAGCACTGCTAAAGTCCAGTAGAATCAATATTGTGAGGAGCCTGTTGTCCATGGCCAGTCGGATGTCGTCAGTAATTTTAACTAAGGCCGATACAGTGCTGTGGCCAGGACGGAAACCCGATTGATAAGGACTTAGCAGGCCATTAGAGGATAGGTAATGAGACAGCTGATTATTAACTACACTCTCAAGGACTTTTGATAGGATTGGAAGTATGGAAATTGGACGGAACTGGGAAACTGACGAGGGTTTTGGGACTTTGGGTAAAGGTAGAACATGCGCTTTCTTCCATGCGGAAGGAAAGCTGCATGAAAAGAGGGAGTAGTTTATAGTGTGAAGGATGACAGGAGCAAGTTCATTCAGGATAGGAAGAAGCATCTGGAGTTGCAGACCGTCATCACCCACCGCTTTCGTGGATATAGATGTGACGGCCCGCTTTATATCCTCTTCTGTAACTGGGTGAAATGAGAATGAAGTACACAATGGCAGAGGAAGCTTAGAAAGATTGTTTAAAGTGGAGGCTTTCACGTTGTCGTCAAGAGTGACAGGTGATTTCGAGAAGTGTTGGTTAATAGTGTCAAGGTCAATATCAAGCGTGCTGTCATCAACAGCTTTACCGATACCAAGGGTTTTGAGAAATTGCCATACTTGTGCTGTATTGAAATTTTGAACAGAGTTGTGGATGTGACGCCTTTTAGCATCTCTACACATACGACCGCACCGATTGCGCAGCTTCTTGTAAAGAGTCCAGTTCTCATCAGTGGGATCCCTTTTGTACCGCCTTTTAGCCTTATCCCTTTTTGACATTGCACGTTTAATGATGTCAGACAACCAGGGAGCTGGAAAATGCTTCACTCTGACCTTTTTAAGCGGAGCATGCTTATCAAAGAGTTCCACCACTATCTTAGTAAACTCGGCAACCTTACTGTCCAGGTCATTACTATCGTAAACAGGAGACCAGTCAATATTGCCCGCGTCCTCTCTCAAGCAATCCAGGTCAATGTTCTTGAAACTGCGAAGGAAGAGAAATTTCGATTTACGTTTAGGAGGGCGAATTTTATAAGAAAGAAAAATAAGATCATGATAAGAGAAGGAGGCAGCAAGTTGACCATGAGTGGCTACTTTGCTGGGATCGGAAACCAGAATAAGGTCTAGAAGTGAGGGGTTACAGTGAGGAGCATGATGAGTGGCGTCAAGCTTAAGGATATGCATGTTGACAGAAGAGACCAGAGACTGGAGTTTACGGCTGCGCACATCATCCTTGATCAGACAGGTATTGAAGTCTCCGAGTATTATCGTGTGGTCATATAACGAAGAGAAGTTTTCTAGTTTTGATTCAAATGAATAGAAAAAATCTATATGACATGAAGGACTATAGTAAACACCTAACAGTGATTTTGTGTTGTTAAAAGTAACCTCAATAAAGAGGTGTTCAGCAAATTTTGAATAATTACTCGGAGACTGATCAACGACTTTGTATGGAATATCGCCACGGAGGTAGATGGCGACCCCTCGACATCCCCTGCCCGTTCTGTCGTTACGCACTAGCTTGTAGCCGGGCAACGAATATTGCGCTGAAGGAAGTGCGGGTTTGAGAAAAGTCTCTGAGACGAGAACAGCATGAATAAGATCGGAGTCGAATGAGGATAATAAATCGGAGTGATGAGCAGGAACGCTTTGAGCATTTAGATGAACTATATTGAGAAATTTACTGTAGCAAGAAAACACAGAAGACAATTGATCGCGTAGGTGTACTGAATCATCACTGAACGCACCGGAACAGCTCTCATCAGACGAACAAGAAGAAGAACAAGAAACAAAACTATTATCAATATGACCTAACATGACACAAATATAAATATAATATAATACCACTAATAATAATACAATAATAATAAAATTATTACGCTAAAATAACAAAATAACAGTCCTCGATGCACTCGTCATTTAAACAAATGTTAAAAGACTAATACCCTAAACAGTAAACTTAAAACAATTATTGGGGAAAGTTTCCGAACGAGCACTTTACATTATCTATGGCACATCAATGCTGTCAAAGTCGCAATAGTCAAAACAAAAACAGAGTTAAAGTATTAAAAAAATGTTCAGTGACCGGCATGACGATATATAAAAAAAGAAGCAACAAAAGAATGATTATGACTATTTAGCTTGCCTGCGCGAGGTCTTATCCGACGACGCATTGGCAGATGCAGCCATCGGGAACCGCGCAATCAGTTGTTGAAGTTCTACCACCGACTCAATTTTTCTGCGCGACTTGTCTGGGAGCAGGATGATAATCTTGCCCTCGGAGGTCCAACAGTGCTTCACACTAAAGTGTTTTCGAGCACTCATGAATACATCATGTCTAGGCTTGGTTAGGAACTCCGAGAAAACCAAGCCGGACCCCTTCAACAACGTCTTGCTGCGCCATACCTCACTACGCAGATTATAATTAGCAAATCTAATAAGCAGAGGACGTGGCTTGCCTGAGTCCACTCCCAGGCGATGGCAGGATGTGATGTCCGAAGGAGAAATGTTTACCATCTTCATCTTGTCCACTAGTGTTGAGATAGCCCGAGATCTGTGGTCTTCATCTCTCTGCTCAGGAAGACCATGGAGGAGCAAGACTTGCCTGCGTGATGCCATCTCATGACGATCCAGTCCCATAGTCAGCAACTCCATCTGTGTCTTCAGCGCGGTCATCGTCTTCCAGATAAGGCACTTGAACTCCATGAAGTCCCGAGATAGGCTAGCTATTGTCTTATGAGTGGCCTCATTACTGCTGACGTTTTTTAAATCCTTTTCATAGGTGTCCATTCGTGAGGTAAAAGTGGCAGCAAGATCCTCCATACTGCCTGCTAGTTTGGCATATAGGTCCATTATGTGATTTAAATTTTGTGCAGGTCAGGTGAAAGCGAAAGGAGAGTTTATAAATGCAGTGAGTGCAGCCGAGGGTACTGAAGACTTTTAGTGCATCTGCACGATAATAAACATAAATAAACTATTATTAATTTAATTTTTAAATGAGAGCTATAAAACAAGTTGTGTTCACTTATGCTACCCTCAAAAAAAAGTTAAAAAATTTTACTTATTTTTACTAACATAATTTAGGTAGGAACTACCAATACTATCAAGCATAAATTAATTAATAAGCATTTCAGTTTCTGTGACAGTTAACGTTTGTTATTCGTGTTTTTAATTTAATAAAAACTGGCCAAGTGCGAGTCGGACACGCGCACGAAGGGTTCCGAACAATTATCGCAAAAAACGGCAAAAAAATCACGTTTGTTGTATGGGAGCCCCACTTATTACTTATTATAGCGGCAACAGAAATACATCATCTGTGAAAATTTCAACTGTCTAGCTATCACGGTTCATGAAATACAGCCTGGTGACAGACGGACAGATAGACAGACAGACAGACATACAGACGGATCGCGGAGTACCCAAAGGGTAAAAACGGGACCCTATTACTAATAATAGGGTCCCGTTTTTACCCTTCGGGTACGGAACCCTAAAAACGACGAAAAGGCAACAATCAGGTGAGATGGTGGTCAAGCGCGAGCCTATATAAGATAAAGAAGAAAGAAGATAATCTATGATAAACAAAATGACACACTTTATACAGCTAGGCGAAACACACGGCTATGCACGGCTTAAGAAGCAGGATTTAAGAAAATCCCTAAAGTCTACGGACTCGACTATCTTACTGCGACATGCTGCAAACATTGCAGTATGTGCACGATATATATGACACTACTAGTAGTCCTGGAGATAGCGTTGAATTTCAGGTATTGTTTTTACCGCGATCGATTGCCATCTTTTTCAATAGACAATAGATGGAGTGACCAAAAAGTGAACTAAACGTCAGCTGACGCATCCGCGGTGGGTGTAGGTTGTGGGAGGTTTCGAAAGTGGTTAAAAAAAATAAATAATAGTAAGTCGGCTGAAACTTTTTTCCTAAATAGTTGACATCATACTGAGCTGACTGGCTGATTCTACAAAAAAGAATGGGTTTTCGATACAAAGTTTTCGTCAACTAAACAAAATTTTTAAAGGATATACAAAATATTTTTTGAGATTTACCTTTGAGTTCCTTTCCGTTTCACCCTGTATACTTCCCGAGATTATTATTTAAAATTGTCACTGTACCTGTAGAAATATGACAGTATGATTAATTTAATAAATAACATTTTTGAAAACTATCAGTCAGCTAGATGCGGGCAGGCGAGTTGTGTCACTGGACCCTGAAAGATACTCCACATTGCTCGAATAATCTGTGTATACAATCGGTCAATCCACCGCTACCCTCGCGGCAGTTAAAGTTCATTTAGCGTACTTGGTTTACAAGGTCATGCAAACAGCTGACGCATATTCCCCCCTCCACCATGCAGTTGGTGATTTTTTTCTGCTCAGTATAATGTCAACTATTTTCTGAAAAAAGTTTCAGCCGGCGTACTATTAATTTTTCTAATATTTTTTTACCACTTTCACAACCTCTCACACCTAAACCCGCAGCTGACGGTCGGTTTACTTATCAGGGGGGCAGATGTATACATCTGTCCCTTACGCACTCTCAAAATAACCTTACTCTAAGAGTTTATGGTGACTCCCCTGATAAGTGAACCGTCAGCTGCTCTAGTAGCGGTGGGTTTGGGTGTGAGAGGTTGCGAAAGTGGTTGTAAAAATTATTAAAAAAAGTAATAGTACGCCGGTTATAACTTTACAACTGATTTATACAAGTCATATACATCTGTCCCTTACACACACTCTAAATAACCTTACTTTAAGAGCTTATGGTCATACCCCAGTCATATAAAATCAACTATCATTGTCAACATCAGCCGGCATACTACTTTTTAACTTATGTATTTGTAACGTTACCGCCTCGATTCATCTAAGCCTTGTGAGGGCTACATTAAAATTAGCATATAGAAAAATGGCGGATTTTGGGCGCCATATTGTGGAGAACAAATTTTCATTTTCTTTGTAAACCATCGTGTAGGGTATTAAAATAAAGGGTTTTAAGAGGTGATTTCTAAAATATATAACACTTTTATGTTTAAATGTACCTAAATCTTAGAAAAAAATAGAAAAAGTTAATACAAAACATATACAGAGGATACATCTGGTTTTGGTCAGCCAGCTCGCGAATACGTATCGTCCGACTGCACAGCATGATTTTCTTCTTGTTTACGGCTTTTTAGTTCGCTTTTTAAGCAGCTTTTTTTTATTTTTTGTATAACCTTTTTTGTTAAACTACATTTAATAGGGGTGAGCGTATTGCAATCAACGAGGCTGCTACTGAGAAATTACAAATGCAAAAACCCAATAACACTTTTCCCGATCCGGGAATCGAACCCGGGACCTCGTGGTCAGCAGTAGTGCTTGCGTCCACTAGAACAATGGGGCAGTCCAAGTAGGGCTTAAGTAAAGTGTCTTCATTATTTCAATATATCCTTAAGTAAGTTTCTCTTTGCAGCTAAAAAAAGTCGTATTTTTTTTCAATTTGGCTAGTTGCCAAGTCAAACGCACAAATTAGATCCTTTGTAGCCTGTTAGCGAAGTATTTTACTTTGTTGCTTTTTGTCTAAAGAAAGCTGAAAGTTTCAATAAATTGCTTACCATCTTAACACTTTTATTTTTTTCTGTTTTCGTTTGTTTTGTAGTTTTGAGATACAGACAACTTTATTGAATAGTAGTATACCCAGGAACGGTTACAGATCTTAGTGCTCGTTCACACAGAGGTCCGTTTTGCATTTTCGCTATAACGATTACGTTTTTATTCGGCGCTGACGTATAAAGTTGTATGAGTGACTTTACACACGAAACAGTATTCCAGATCCAGTACAAAACACCGATTCGACAAAATATACAGCAGTCCGTTTTACAAGTCTGCTTTATCGTATACGTTTTTATTCGGTAATAGCGTAGATAATTGTATGGGCGATTATAAAATATTCACACACACAACAGTATCAAAATACTGATCTGTTTTGTTTAAAAGTTGGTGGTACCCTGACTAACTGCGGTGTGAACATCACCTCCAGTAGAACGATCCTAAATAAAATACGAATGTTTTGTGTGAGCGTACCCTTATAAGTGACGTTCTTCTGAAAGGTTAGACAACCGGAGTGCGTGTATGATTCAACTGATCTACTGAATAATTGCTGTAACTGTGAGATAGTGGTCAAACGTGAGCCTATCGAAAAACTAAATAAAAAAAAATCCGTCTCACTGCAGGGCCTCCTGTCATGTAGATAAGGCACGAGCATTAATCACCACGCTAGCTTACTTATATTTACTACTAGTTGTGCCCGTGGCTTCGCTCCTGTCATCTGTCTATCAACCCTACCTTAGTACCGTACTTGCCTACCTACCAATTTTTTTTTCTAGGGTCATCATTCTTTCGCGGAGAATCTTAACACCGCAATTCAGAAAATGACTTCAAATGCACAACGCCATCTATCGAATATCGAGTTGAACTGTCCGAGTATCTGAATTGCGTGTGTTGTGATAATTTTTGTTCTTGAACACTTTAAATTCAACTAACTCTTGATAGAGTGAACCGATTGCGATTAAACAAAAACTTAGTAATACTTTAAGTTACGCTATCTACTTTAAGAAATTTATCTACATTGGTTTCGTACATTTCACGTGATGAGTGCACAAATAAACAGACAAACAGATGAACAGACAAAAATTCAAAAAATACTGAAAATGGGTTCTGTTGGTTATCCTTTAACACCCTGGCTATTTTTTTTGGAAATACTTTCGATGTACAAAAATGACTTCTACAGATTTATTATATGTATATTGATATTGCTGATAAGCCCAGGTTTTCGTCAGTCAGCAATGTCCAAGATATGCACAGAAAGTACAAATAAATTAAATTGCAAACGACCATATGTCGATTCATTTCATTTTATCCTCGCACTGCAGCAATTACACCAAAAGTGCACACACTTATGCTAACTATTTCCTCACGATGTTTTCCTTCACTGTTGTCTGCAATGTCCAAGATACTCCTATCCCCTCCTTCTATCCTATCTTCCATTGCAAATATAAGTCTTATTTCAAATTCAGTTTGCCTTCTCCTTCACGTTTACCCATATTTTTCTAAAATACATAGAAATTTTACAAAATGCAATCTTTTAAAGTTCTAATCTTGTAAAAGTATGACATTTTTGTTTGAATTTACATTGCACTGCAATAAGATAATACAAGGATGAAAAGTCGTATGTTTAGAGGTAGCCTCCGCGTAATCTAATACAATATTGAGAGTACAGTGAACAACTGACATTCCTGCACAACTGATTGATTTTTATAACTTTTATTTATCACATTTTGTTTGCGTAATTAAATTTGTATACGAGTATGAGTTTTTCAAGTGGGCGAGAAGGCGAAATTCGAAACTATGAGGCATAGCAAAAATACTCGAAGGATTATTTTTCTAAATTCCACATTATGGTTCCTCCCGTAAGTAGACACGGGACCGACTGTGATGAAAAATGCACTATGGTTTTTATTTTCTGGAACGTTATATGGCAAACTTATATAAAGTTCCAGAAAAAATAAATAAAAAACTATATAATAAAGACAAAGACAAAGACAAAAGACAAAGACAAAGATATTTTATTTCAAGTAGGCCACCAAGCGGCACTTTTGAACGTTACATTTTACAAATAATAATAGTTGATTCTACCGTGCATTCGGAAAGTAGCTTGTAATGGAGAAGAATGCACAAGAAACTCCATACTTACTCTTTTAAAAAAAAAATGTATTTAGGTACATGAGTACATACCTTGATGAATGAAATTGAGTTTATACAATACAAATATATTTATACAGTCTTCAGAAGGTCCAACAATAATTCAAAACAATAATGTTCTGCATATCACTTGTTTTTGCGCCCTTTTTTTTTTTTTTTTTTTTTTTTTGGGTGGGAAATCATCCAATGACTTCTCCCGCTCTGGGTGAAGCGGAAGTGCGTGTCAGACTTTTACTGACTAAAACCCACCCGTGTTCCTTCAGTTGCTTGAGCCAGGGCCGCGGTAACTCAAAGTGGCTGTGGAGCAGGACTAGCATTTAGCCAAGCATTTTTATCATTGATGTAATCCCCCAACTTATAATATGCCAGCCTGCATAGTGTGCGTTTTATACAAGTTTTAAATTTCGTCTCATTCAGTTCAAGAATGTGGGGAGGAATTTTATTGTAACATTTTGTACAGTACCCCATGAAAGATGAGGCTACTTTAGCCAGTCTGAAACCTGGTTGAACTAATTGGTCCCTATTTCTAGTAACATAATTATGTCTGTCGCCGTTTTTACTAAAAAGATGTAAATTCTTTCTTACGTACATGATGTTTTCATAAATATATAATTATATGGCAAACTTGAGGAGCTCGTGGCTAAATATTAACAGCCGCACGGGTCGATCATCAAGGTTAAGCAACGCTTGACGAGGTCGGTCCGTGGATGGGTGACCATTTCAACATACCGAGTTTCCTCCGTGCCTCGGAAAGCACGTTAAGCCGTTGGTCCCGGCTGTCATTTGAAGATCTTTGACAGTCGTTACGGGTAGTCAGAAGCTTGAGATCTGACACCAGTCTTGCCAAGGGGTACCGTGTTACCCAGTTACTGGGTTGTGGAGGTCAGATAGGCAGTCGCTCCATGTAAAACACTGGTACTTAGCTGAATCCGGTAAGACTGGAAGCCGACCCCAATATAGTTGGGAAAAAGGCTAGGCAGATGATGATGTTATATGGCAAACTTGACGAAAGACTTCATTTTTAACAATTTTTGTTTTACTAGGAATTCTACAAAGGCTCGTATCATGCAATTGATGAAATTGATGACATGATTGATGGGCCACCGCTACATTGTGGACTTCCCACCCATACGCGCCAAACGATTTGGGAATACTTTCATTATGCGTACAGCTAAGGAGTGGAATTCCCTGCCGGAGTCTGTACTTCCTAGTAGCTACAACCTGAGAGTCTTTAAGTCAAGAGCTAATAGGTTTCTTCTAGGCAAGTGTGCTACAACATCGCCCACATCATCGCTTACGGTGCGATAGAGGTCAAGCGCGAGCCGATTAATAATAAAAAAAATAGTTCTTCCCGTAATGAGTCTCTGGGCCAATTTTGATGAAATCTGAAACTGCATTAGCCAAGTCTTTCTTAATTTTTGTAAATTTTTGTTTTACTAGGCAATCTACAAAGACTCGTATAGTGCAATCGAATGCATGAAAAAATCTTTGGCGTATTTCTAAACGGAATCAAAATTATTGTAATGCTGAATGTAGTACAATGTTTGAGGTAGAGAATCCGGCTATGGATTAAAAATAATTACTATCATTTGGACAATTAATCACTAGGTTTAATAGCTAAGGGAAATAAAAGGGTATTTTGTTAAAAATAAGGTCTTTCCTAAAGTTTGCTGTAAGTTATTAGATACTTAAGGGTACACTAGTCGACGGCACGAACTTTTTGTGCGCGGGGTTAAAATGTTTTTTATATCAACCTACAACACGTGCGGAAGAGATAGATGCTGTGATGAGCAGTAGGAAGCTAGTTCGCGTACGATTACACACTTTTTCAAATTTATAGCGAAATAGATTATGATTTAGGACGAAACCGAGCGCGCGAATTTTTATAAACAGACCTTTGGCAGTCTAGATTTCATGAAAAAACTACTAAATCTATCTGTTCAAAATAAAATTATTTGCATTGTTGAACTACTAATCTATCCCTGTATGGAGGCCGTTTTGCAATTTTCCGTCTTCTTGTGGTATTTATTCGCGCCCAAAAATGCGTAAAAATGTGGAACTTTCGACGCTCATAACTTTCAAATAGTTTCTCTGTTTGCTTTTTAGCTTCCATACAGGGCTAGATAATGATGAGACAAATTGATATCACTTTTTATTTTGAATGTACATCATCAAACAGTGGAATAATCCCTAGACTACCTTTGTATGGAAGAATTTTCGACTAGTGTAACCTTAACAAAATTTAAGCCTTTGTCCTTCTTCAAAGTCACATTTATCGCACAAAATTAATAAAAAATTGTTCAGGGCGTCATTGGGCGTATAAACACAACAAACAGACAGGTATTTTCGCATTTATACTATCTACTCGTATGGAAGGATGTGTGTGCTCAGTTTTACACTTGGTCTCAAATTTGTTGAAGATACGTTTATTGCTAACTGTACCTACATACTACCCTAACATTATATTACTTATCCAAATAGTACGTACCGCTTAGGAGTCGGGTATAAATCTCCAAAATGTAGTCTTCGAGATAATGATGAGAATTTTTAGAGTTTTCGCACTCTCATCGTGAAAACATGCGAACGTTGGGTAGTTATGTAATGTATTTACTTACAGGCTTACTTTTAAGATTATTTACTTTTACAATATCTTTTAGGTAAATATACAAATTATTATTTGAAGACATACAAATTATTTCATTGGCCGCAATTGAATTACCCAGCATTTTGAATCAATAATTGTAAAGTCATTATATTTACTTCTCTATTTAACAAATACTTAAAATATGAAAATAATCGTTTATACGCAAGAATATGTGACTCTGTCTGTCTATCTGTTATCTTTTCATGCCTAAACCACTGATCGGATTTCAATGAAATTTGGCAAGGAGATAGATAGATGGCATCCTGGGGAAAGACAAAATATATTTTGGTTGGTAGGGTAGGGTAGGTAGAAAAATATTAATAGAATCAAAAATTTCTTATTCAATTAGGCCATTACGCGGCACTTCTGAACGTCAAAAAACAAATTCAGAAGTAATAATAATTGATTCCATCGTCCATTCGGAAATGTAGCTTGTTATGGAGAATAATGGACAAGAAACTTACTCCTTTAAAATAATAGTATATTATTCAACTAGTGAATAAAGGACGGATTTAAAGCGAGGGCCACAGATGAATCACGAACAAGTGAAGGATTCATGATGAAGTGTTAGAATTCTGAGCGACGCGAGTGATTCATGGCCCTCGATATAAATCCGTTTTATTCAAGAGTTGCATACTATATTTTATACCATGACTACAAGAAAAAGAAAGATTTAAGCGAAAAGTACAAGAAATAATAATAAATAAATGTAAATAAACCTTCAAAATTTACAAAAAATGTGAATACTCAGGTTTTCAAATTTTTTGTAAATTGAAGCTGAGCTAGGTAACAGCATCTGCGTTTCAGGGGCCAGTGACCACCTCCGTTACGTTACATATTAAACACCAATGCAATTAATATTAGAATTACAATCCAAATAACTATTCACTTAACATCCCAGACCAAAATCAAAATCATGAAAATCCTAAATATTAACAAACTGAAAATTGAATCGATGAAGAAGTTTGAAAGTCGAATATTCTTTGCACAAGGAGTTTGTATCGAGTATTTTATGCGCAAGGAGGTTGTATAGCATTGAGATGGACGTCGAATATATATTGGTGTGTTCTAAATTCAAACATCAAAACAGTGAGTAAAAGTGCTTTTTATTCACTGTTTTCAGTGAATAAAGTAACCTTTTTAGAGGGGGAATGGTATAAAAAGTTTTTCAACACACTTGCTCACCATTGCACTGTGCTCGAGGCTATTGCAGCCGGGTACACATTGGTTCCTATCTGTTGCGGAGGCTAAATCAGCCGATGTTCCCGCGCTTCAGTGTTGTCGGTTATATTCTGTGGAATGGTAGAATCCGTATGCGGGAGTGCGTTTCCGTGGCGTGGCAGTAGACAAGGATGGTAGAAATGCATGCAAATCACCGGCAACACCGATACTCGCTCCTTGATGTTTTTTTTTTGCTTCGGACCTGTCAGTGCGCGTTCCAAACACCTGTCGGCCGGTCGGCGATGGTTATATTTTCGAGTTTATGGTGAATTTAGTGCTGTGGGTGTTAAAATATCATGGAATAATAAGTGATGAAGTGTTTTTACTAGCGTGATTGTGTATGTGTCGTGAATTCCAGCAGAAATACGTATTTCAACGAACAAAGTCCTCTATTGTTCCAGCCATGACGACCGTTTTGCCGTAAGTCCTTTTTCGACATCTAATTTTGCCGTATTCTTATCAAACCGTTATTTACATTAGTAGGTTAATTAACAACGCCACTAAAGCCACTAATTGAAGTGCTAACGCCGGTTCTTTGAATGAAGTCGAAAACAAAAACAATAACAAACAAAAAATCCACCATTTTTTTTTACGGCGGTCGGGTCAAGTATTTAGAAAAATATGTGTGGGAAGGTTTATTTATTGATTGATTTATGTGAAATAGGGTATTCTTTTGAAAATAAAAAAAAACTTATTGAAATAATTATTTATTTTTTAATTTCTAACTACCTCTGTACAAAAACTGTGCAAAATATTCCCTTTCGCTGACTTTACACAATTTTTGCAAATACAAAACAAATCCAAACATGGAAAATCCATTTGAAATCTGATAGCTTAGTTCATTGACATTACAACAACATAAGTTTCATGTATGGCTCCCATACAAAACTTTCGTGATAAAGTAATAAAGGCCGCTCAAGAGGCGTCCCGTAATACGGGCCGAATGACAGGTAAGGCTTGCGGGCGGTTTCGCGCTCCACAGAGTGGCTCTAATTTCACCGCAATTAGGCACATTATGATACCTGTTATCAAACTGTGACTTTTTCATTGCTATTATTCACTAGTGAGTTATAGAGTTTTTTTTTTATTTTATTGGTTGAGTTGCTTTGTTCTTAAAAAAGTTTCGATACAAAAAAGATCGTGCTCAATAGTACAAATGAATTAATGTACCTATTGCTTGCTCATTTCATGCAACTTCGTATTAATTTCAACTTGTACGTGCTTAATAAATAAAACTTTCACTCAAATATAAATTTTATTTGCTCTGTAATTAAGGAAAATTTAAATTCCCTATTTTGTACGTGGCTACAAAAAAACCTCATTCTTTAAGTCTATGGCCGATCGCCATTGTTAGATGCGCGCGCATAGGAAAACTGATAAATTTTGCCCGCCATTGTGAAAAAAAATTCACAACTCGTTTTTACTGTTGAAAATGTTTTTTTTTGTATTATTTTCTTCACAAGTGTGTTGAAAAACGTCGTATGATACACGTGTGTATTGATGATTACCGTCCTCGGCTCTCTTAAGACTACTCAATGGCGCCTCAGCGGTAATCACCAACATTGCACACTTTTACCATAATGTACTATTTTACAAGTATTTGGTTACATCATTCTTGTTGGAAAAATACATAGATGTTAGAACGATGTAAAAAGACGTGCACGTAAAAGCGTCTAGAGTAAAACAAACAATTAAAAAAATACAATACATAGGTAATTAAAACAGGCCGAGGCAGCTAAGTTATGACCAATCCCAGGTAGGGTAGGGTAAGGTAGGGTAGTTAGGTTCGGTAGGGTAGGTACGTAGCCAGTTGACGGGAGCGAAGCCACGGGGGACAGCTAGTATAATGTAAAAATTATGTTAGGAGGAGCTCGAGGTTGTTTCGTGGATGAGAGATCATTCATCATACTGAGACTCTTTCCTGCCTCAGAAAGTATGTTAAACAGTTAGTACCAGCTGTCATTTTTAGATTTTTGATGCTCGTTAGGGTAGTCAGGAGCCAGAACATCTGACACCAGTCTCGCTAAGGGTAACATACTATCCAGTTATTGGATAGTGGATGTCTAGACAGTCACTTCATATAAAATTATGGTACTTAGCTGCATCTGTTTGGGCTAGAAGCCGATTCCAAAATATATACTTATACGAGGTGTGTCTGCACCGACGACGCTAGACCCGATAAAAATATTCTATATCTGCTTAAAAGCCGTGTAAAAACTTTGATTTTCACTCTTTCTATTTCGCTTTCCTACAAACGAGTAGGAGCAGTGGTTGACCAGTAGTATCGGCTGCGGCGAACAAGTTGTAGGTCGTGGGTTCGAGCCCAGGTTGAGCGCTTTACTTTCTGTAAATTATTTCATCACCACTGCTCTCAAAACGGTGAAGGAAAACATCGTGAGGAAACCGGCATGTCCTAGAACCAAAAAATCGAAGACATGTGACATCCACCAAACCGCTCTGGGACCGCGTGGTGGATTACGGCCTATTCCCTCTCACAGGAGGGCTGTGTCCTAGCAGTGGGAACATTAATGGGCTGATGATGTGATGTGTGATGTGACAAACGAGTAGATAGGTGCATGAGTTGAGTCCAGATCTTAGAACAGGAGTAGATGGTAACCTGTATGTAAGGTTAGGCAAGAGAAGAGATGAGGTTTCCCCAAACTTGGTTCATTTGGAAGATCATGAAGAACAATCCCAGGAAACGAATCAGAAGCGCCACAGATGATATCTTAGATATCTTACCGTGTGCTTCTGATGTCTATAAAAATAATAAGACTAGTTTTTAATATTTGACAAGGCTGGCTAGAAAATGATCCCTATTTTCGACAGTTACATGCTATAACACTAAAACAACTCTATTGAGTGTCGATGGAGGAGAAAGGTTAAGGATTCAGTACATGATTCTGCACCCCTAGTGTTGACATTTTTCGTAGGTTTTTTCATATACTAGAAAAAAAAAAATATTAAGAAAATACATTAATCTCCTTTTTAGGGTTCCGTAGCAAAACGGAACCCTTATGGATTCGACATGTCTGTCTGTCTGTCTGTCCGTCCGTATGTCACAGCCACTTTTTTTCCGAAACTATAAGAACTATGCTGTTGATACTTGGTAAGTATGTAGATGCATTCTGTGAACCGCATTAAGATTTTCACACAAAAATAGAATAAAATCAATAAATTTTCGGGGTTCCCCATACTTAGAACAGAAACCCAATATTTTTTTTTTTCAACAAACCCATACGTGTGGGCTGTCTATGGATAGGTCTTCCAAAATGATATTGAGGTTTCTGATATATTTTTTTCTAAACTGAATTTTTTGCGCGAGAGACATTTCCAAAGTAGTAAAATGTGTCTCTCTCTGTAACTTCTAAAATAAGAGAGTGATAAAACTAAAAAAAAATATATGATGTACGTAACACGTTCACGTACGTGTAACATGTAAACTTCCACCGAAAATTGGTTTGAACGTAGTTTTTTTTTTAATACGTCATAAATTGTAAACCGCAATTTACCAAGTACGGAACCCTTCGTGCGCGAGTCCGACTCGCACTTGGCCGGTTTTTTTCGCTGATTTCCTAAAGTTCATGATAGAGGTCAACGCTGCCGGCTAGTATCTACATGCGCCGCCCCGCGCCCGCACTTTCTCTCTTTATCGGCGAGCCGACATAGGAGAATAAATAAATATCTAATTGAGCTTGAATAATTCTACGAAAATTCCAACACTAGGGATTCCAGAATTATGTACTGAATCCATGGTATTATTTTCGCGTCGGTGGCAGAAAACACATTATATAGTATGAAAAAAATAAGTAATACTATTTGAAATGGGTGGGCAATTTTCAAAAAAATACCTCCTAGTTATAAACAACGCGGGCAACTAAATAGCAACAGTTATACCTGTTGCCTTTTAGTTAAGCAATTTGACAGGTTACAGCATTATTGTATAGACGATCAAACTCCTAAACTCAGTTTATTAAAACCGAGTTGAGTTGTGTTCATATTTTCATTGAGCCATTTGTGTGCGATACGAGTAAAATACTCAAGTTCTAACTTTTTGTTGAACGGAAACCTGTTACTAGAATGTATGAATGTTGGATGAGCGATTTAGAATATCTTTTCCAGCTCAGCGTTATTCCTAACTGTGTTACAGGTGCTCAAGGGTAAGTAATAACAACCGCAATGATCGATCTTCAAGGTTAAGCAACGCTTGCCGAGATCGGGCCGTGGATGGGTGACCCTCCATTACATACTGTGATTCTTCCATGCCTCGGCAAGCATGTTAAATGGTTAGTCCCATCTGTCATTTCAAGATTTGTCACAGTCGTTACTTTGCAGAAGCCATAAAATATGACACCAGTCTTGCCACGAGGTATTGTGTTAGTCGTGTTACCCATGTGCAGTTATTTGGTTGTGAAGGTCAGATAGGCAATCGCTTCATGTTAAATACTAGTACTCATCCGAGTCCGGTTAGACTGGAAGCCGACCCAAACATAGTTGTACTCATCTGAGCCCTGTTAGACTGGAAGCCAACCCAAACATAGTTGTACTCATCTGAGCCCGGTTAGACTGGAAGCCGACCTAAACACAGTTGTACTCATCCAAGTCCAGTTAGACTGGAAGCCGACCCAAAAATAGTTGTGCTCATCCAAGCCCGATTAGACCGGAAGCCGACCCAAACATAGTTGTACTCATCTGAGTCCGGTTAGACTGGAAGCCGACCCAAACATTGTTGTACTCATCTGAGCCCGGTAATACTGGAAGCCAACCCAAACATAGTTGTACTCATCTGAGTCCGGTTAGACTGGAAGCCGACCCAAACATTGTTGTACTCATCTGAGTCCGGTTAGACTGGAAGCCTCTGAGCGTGGTTAGACTGGGAGCCGACCCAAACATAATTGTACTCATCCGAGTCCGGTTAGACAGGAAGCCGACCCAAACATAGTTGTACTCCTCTGTGCCCAGTTAGACTGGGAGCCGACCCAAACATAGTTGTACTTATTTGAGCCCGGTTAGACTGGGAGCCGACTCAAACATAGTTGTACTCATCTGAGTCCGGCTAGACTGGAAGCCGACCCAAACAGTTGCACTCATCTGAGCCCAGTTAGACTAGGAGCCGACCCAAACATAGTTGTACTCATCTGAGCACGGTTAGACTGAAAGCCGATCCAAACATAGTTGTACTCATCCGAGTCCGGTTAGACTGGAAGCCGACCCAAACATAGTGTTACTCATCTGAGCCCGGTTAGACTGGGAGCCGACCCAAACATAGTTGTACTTATCTGAGCCCGGTAAGACTGAAAGCCGACCCAAACATAGTTGTACTCATCTGAGCTCAGTTAGATTGTAAGCCGACTCAAACATAGTTGGGAAAAGGTTAGGCAGATTGATTGTTAGGCTTCGTTTCCAGTCATTGTTTTTTAGCTTTAACAGCATTTTACAATACGAATTATGTAGGTTATGATAAAACACAAAAAATAAACCGACTTCAAAAACCAAACAGTAAAAGGTACAAAAAATAAAATCTCTTACATTTTGGCAGTACGATCATCGCCATCGCTAATAGCGATTGACACATTTATCGAGGGCCTCTGGTCATTGTTAAAACTACCACCTCCAAAACTATACACTCCTGGCCATCAATTGATCCGCGTTATCTTTGTACCGGCAGCCTCCTAATTCCAATGGCGAAAGTTATTCGTTCAGCAATGACGTCACAATACGACGCCATTTTGTCCTTTTCCCCAAAACTTTTACATCTGGATTGGAATGTACAGTAGGATTGTATTCAATGTCGATACCCAGGGTGTCATTCACTCGTTGTGCAGAACCTTTGAGTTTTGGAGCGATTATATTTTGTTTAAGGCGATATATATGCCCCTATGTTAACGCAGTACTGGCCGTGCGCCCGATTGATGTAATATCAATATTGCCCAAAATATCAATATTGAACATCCTTTTGAACAGTTTTGTTAGCGAAATATTATTTGATTTACATATGCTATGTCAGTTATGTAGAAATTCCAGCCATAAATTTTTCTGTGTAAAATTATTTTTAAACATCAAAGTCATTTTGGAGGAGTTTCCAAAAGTTGCGAAAAAATATCGTGTTTTTTTTTTAAGCAAAGCTATTAGTTACACGAAAAAACCTTGTCTTATAAATTATGTACATGAATCAATAATATTTCTTTTTTCAAACCTTTTAACCTAGCCGTTACTAAGGAGTATGCTTCAGAACAGAAACGGTGACTCGTTTTACGGCACTAAAGATGATGTAGGCCCTTAAGAGAAAAAAAGAAAACATTTACGTAAAACTCTTTCAAAGCTAGGTTCCAAAAGAGATCACTTTTTAAGAAGTCCGAAATTTGAATCTGACAGTCAGTGATCCTGAGATAGATACAAGCTGATCTACGAATAGTTTGAAACTTTTAAACTGACTACGGCGAAGCAAAATGGAGGTATATAGGTCGTAGTCGACTTATACGACACCGCGCCCACCCTGCAAAATAATGTTCTTCGAAATGTAAGCTTCAGAGCGTCCTCTGTAGATATACATTAGATTGACAACACAATTTAGCAAACAGCTGGCTGTAAGCGAACTTACCGCCATCGTACCCCTCGACAGCTGACGTCTCGTTTACCGCATGCTTACCACGCGCTTCAAGAGGGCGGCTCGCGTGGTGTACTGTGGGGACGTAGCCAGGTTGCTACGTATTAAAAGATATTAATTTACTTTCATCTGATTTATTTAGGCAATAACGTGCCTGCTTTCAGGCGACTAATCTAGAAGTCACATCCAAGCTTATCAAAAAACATCTTCACATATTTTTATGTTCGAAATTCAGTTACCTTTCAAGACGTTATCTGTTGCCAGTCTTAATATAGGCAAGTAGGTTGCCTTCTTAATTGGCGAGTCCTCACAGTACACACGCAGACTGCTCGCATGAAGCACGTTGCTAGCGGCAAAAGCGGTCGGCGCGTGGACAGCGAGCAGCCAGCTCCATTTGAGGCGGTGTTGTGCGGGAACGGTGTTGGAGCGGGGTCGTTTTAGTCAGTTAAGACGACGACTAACGCCAACGACCTTGAGGGAACAAAACGCGCACTCGTTTTACACCCGCGCGACCCAAAATTTAGTACTTTTTTGTACTTTTCTTATTATTCTTTGACTTTAAAAAAAAAAGCTTCAGATCAAAATGTAGATAATTAAATCGTCTTTGAAATGGTGTCAATTTCATTACAATACGTTTAGCGGTTTTGGTGTGATTGTCGTGTTTTTGTCTGTTTTAGACATAACTTTACAAATTAATTACACTATGTTATACAAATAAAACTCAAAATTTGCTTAGATCAAATTATTAAGAAAATAGTCTAATATAACATATATATTTTTCAAAGAATTACGACGAGCCATTTAGACGTGATTCTCATTTTAAAATTAGCTACTCAAGGGTATCGGCGCCTTAAGACCTTTAAGTTTAGTTGTATTATTTGTTTCAATGGTGTTGGTTGACTATTCTGGGTTCTGCAGCACGTTTATCGGGCAATTTTAGTTCCACTGGTCGACATAATATTTTTTTCCAATCTTTGCCCCACACTAGCAATTTTTCCCTGTATCATGGGTGCGTTTACAAACATTTAAATACACATACACAAACACTTTTACCGACATAGCCCGAAGAATTGCCAAACTTAAGTGGCAGTGGGCAGGGCACATTGCTCGCAGAACGGATGGCCGATGGGGCTGAAAAGTTCTGGAAAGGCGACCGCGAACCCGAAGACGATACGTTGGAAGGCCTCCCACTAGGTGGACCGATGACCTTGTTAAGGGTGCGGGAAGGCGCTGGATGCGAGACGCACAGGATCGGTCAGTGTGGCGACGCCTGGGTAGGCCTATGTCCAGCAGTGGACGTCTTTCGGCTGAAATAATGATGAATGATGACACAAACACCCAGATCCGGAACAACTATCTGTAGGCCATACAATTGTTTGTTCCGTGCGGGAATTCAATCCGAGACGCGCAGTCGTCAAATATACCTCATCTTATGGAAGAGAATTCCCGATTAGAGAACGTATTAACAGTTTAGCAAGTACTGTGTGTTTTTAAGTTGTGTAACTAATTTGGTTCCAACCCCAATACAGCTGGGAAAAGGCTAGGCAGATGATGATGAACTAATTTTGTGTACAATATAGTGTTTATATTTTTTTCTATTCTATTCCATTAAATACAATAGGTATAACCGACTTTCAAAGAAAAACTCTACAAAGTGAAAAATAACTTCAATTTCGGAAATCGGTGTCAAAAAAATAAAAAACGAAAAAGTGCTTTTTAGTTTTTTTGTTTCACTTTTTAGTTTTGGTACTTAGAGGGCAATTTCTATAGTAAGGTACCGACAACACCCATAATGACTCAATAAAACGCACCCAAAGGTTGACGTTAAGGGCCTACATACGCTTTAGTGCCGTAAAACGGCAACTTTCTAAAGCATACTCCTTAGTAACGGCTAGGTTAAGAGGTTTGAAAAAAATATATATTTATTACTGATTCATGTACATAATTTTGAACACTAGATTTTTACGTGTAACTAATAGTTTTGCTTTAAAGAAATAATTAATAACACTATAATTTTCGCAACTTTTGGCAACTCCTCCAAAACGACTGGGATGTTTAAAAATATTTTTACACAGAAAAATTGATGGCTGGTATTTCTTTATAACTAACATAGCATATGTAAATCAAATAATATTTTGCAAACAAAACTGTTCAAAAGGAGGTTCAATTTTTATATTTTGGCATCGTGCGGGCGCACGGCCAGTACTGTTAGTTTTGGGGTCTATATATCGCCTTAAGGAAATTTTTACCTCAAAACTAGAGCACAGATCCTCAAAATAGCAGTTCTAACAAGAAAACTTCCAGGACCAGCAGTTGCAGTACCAAATACTTATTTCCTAACTAGAAAATGTTCACAGTAAGGCAACCAATATGGCATCGAAAAAAACATAAAACTGCATTGCCTTTTAAACCGTCGCTTGCGAAGCGATCCTTTTTTAAATACAGGGTCGAATCGAGGCTGGGTGCGAAATAATTAGGTTTTAGATGGAGTTGCTGCAGTAACGTACTCGCTTCAATGCAGCTACGTTCTTATTGGAAGACTAAAGACCGCGAGAATTCGCTGGATGCGAAACGCACAGGACTGGTCGATGTGGGTCGCTTGAGTGAGCACTATGCCCAGCAGCAGAAGTCTTTCGGCTGCAATGGTGATGATATTAAAATTAAAATTAAATTGTTAGTAACAAGAATTTTACTTGATTTGTCGTTAGTAATTAAAAAAATTAAAGTTAATTCAAAAAATCAAAAATCCCGACTGTTTAAAAAGTGAACTAAAAAGACGTAAACTAGAAGAAAATCATGCTGTGCAGTCGGAGGATTCATCTGGTTTTCGTCAGTCAGCTCGCGAATATGCTTTTTAAACAGTCGGGTTTTTTTTAATTAACTTTTATTATTTATAACTTTTTAGTTATCACTTTTTATTCGAATTAGATACATTTAAACATACAAGTTTTTCATAAAGAACAATGAAAAATAAAATGATATTCGGTTTTTCATTCACCCCATGCATTTGTCCGATTTCATTACCTTTAAAAAACTATGTGCTATAAAAATATGTACTTACTTTCCATAAATAATTTTCCAGCTTCTTCCACTTCAAAATTCTTTGCTTAGAAATTGTCAACATTTTACAGGTTTAAAAACATTCTCGCACTCCTAATTTGCCCAACTCCGGCCCTGTATCCCGTCCAATTTAAATATTTCACAGTTCAAGACCGAACGATCCCGTTACGCTATTGATAAGAAAAGAAAAAGAAAGACACTGATTTTCCAATCTAGTGGCAAAAGAAAAACAACCTTTGTGACAATATGTGCGAGTATTTCAAAAGGAATAATGTTGCTTTTGGACGACGAGTATGTCGATGAAATTAATTTTTATTTTCTTGATACTTTGTTCTCAAATGACATAAAAGGAAATTGCCGTATTTCTTAACGAGCTTTCAGTAGACGGTTTGATTACTGAATGACGCAACAATCATTAATTATATAGTCTTCCGTTGTTACTAGATACGTGGCTGTTTCACAGGAACTGGGCATTTTTCGGAAACAAAAGTAACCCAGAATTTTTGGTAATAAGGGACTTCCAGAGATTACATTTACCAAATTCATTATAATCATCAGGCTCTTAATGTTTCCAAACTACCGGGACACAGGCCTCTTCTCTGTGTGAGGGAATGAACATTAAGCCACGCCCAGTGTGGGTTGGTGGATCTCTCAGTTCACATGTTTACAAATTTTTGGTTCTAGGACATACCGGTTTCCTCACGATATTTTCCTTCACCGTTTTTAGAGCAGTGGTCATAATATAATTTACACAATGTAAAGCGACTGCCTGAGTTCTAACCCACGACGACGACGACGACGTGATTCGGGTTCGCTAACACTGGGTCACCACTGCCTCAAATTACTACACCAAACCGTACCAAATTATTACTATTCAATTTTACTTCTTTAAAACATTATTTTAGATAATGACAAATCTTCATCAATATCATCACAATTTCAGTTGAAAGGACATATCGGTGTCAAAAAAATAAAAAACGAAAAAGTGCTTTTTAGTTTTTTTGTTTCACTTTTTAGTTTTGGTACTTAGAGGGCAATTTCTATAGTAAGGTACCGACAACACCCATAATGACTCAATGAAACGCACCCAAAGGTTGACGTTAAGGGCCTACATACGCTTTAGTGCCGTAAAACGGCAACTTTCTAAAGCATACTCCTTAGTAACGGCTAGGTTAAGAGGTTTGAAAAAAATATATATTTATTACTGATTCATGTACATAATTTTGAACACTAGATTTTTACGTGTAACTAATAGTTTTGCTTTAAAGAAATAATTAATAACACTATAATTTTCGCAACTTTTGGCAACTCCTCCAAAACGACTGGGATGTTTAAAAATATTTTTACACAGAAAAATTGATGGCTGGTATTTCTTTATAACTAACATAGCATATGTAAATCAAATAATATTTTGCAAACAAAACTGTTCAAAAGGAGGTTCAATTTTGATATTTTGGCATCGTGCGGGCGCACGGCCAGTACTGTTAGTTTTGGGGTCTATATATCGCCTTAAGGAAATTTTTACCTCAAAACTAGAGCACAGATCCTCAAAATAGCAGTTCTAACAAGAAAACTTCCAGGACCAGCAGTTGCAGTACCAAATACTTATTTCCTAACTAGAAAATGTTCACAGTAAGGCAACCAATATGGCATCGAAAAAAACATAAAACTGCATTGCCTTTTAAACCGTCGCATGCGAAGCGATCCTTTCTTAAATACAGGGTCGAATCGAGGCTGGGTGCGAAATAATTAGGTTTTAGATGGAGTTGCTGCAGTAACGTACTCGCTTCAATGCAGCTACGTTCTTATTAGAAGACTGAAGACCGCGAGAATTCGCTGGATGCGAAACGCACAGGACTGGTCGATGTGGGTCGCTTGAGTGAGCACTATGCCCAGCAGCAGAAGTCTTTCGGCTGCAATGGTGATGATAATAAAATTAAAATAAATTTGTTAGTAACAAGAATTTTACTTGATTTGTTGTTAGTAATTAAAAAATTTAAAGTTAATTAAAAAAAAACAAAAATCCCAACTGTTTAAAAAGTGAACTAAAAAGACGTAAACTAGAAGAAAATCATGCTGTGCAGTCGGAAGATACATCTGGTTTTGGTCAGTCAGCTCACGAATATGCTTTTTAAACAGTCGGGTTTTTTGAATTTTTGAATCAACTTTTTTATTTATAACTTTTTAGTTATCACTTTTTATTCGAATTAGATACATTTAAACATACAAGTTTTTTATAAAGAACAAAGAAAAAGGAAATGATATTCGGTTTGATTCACCCCATGCATTTTACCGATTTCATTACCTTTAAAAGACTATGTGCTATAATAATATGTACTTACTTTCCATAAATAGTTTTCCAGCTTCTTCCACTTCAAAATTCTTTGCTTAGAAATTGTCAACATTTTACATGTTTGAAAACATTCTCGCACTCCTAATTTGCCCAACTCCGGCCCTGTATCCCGTCCAATTTAAATATTTCACAGTTCAAGACCGAACGATCCCGTTACGCTATTGATAAGAAAAGAAAAAGAAAGACACTGATTTTCCAATCTAGTGGCAAAAGAAAAACAACCTTTGTGACAATATGTGCTAGTATTTCAAAAGGAATAATGTTGCTTTTGGACGACGAATACATCGATGAAATTAATTTTTATTTTCTTGATACTTTGTTCTCAAATGACAGAAAAGGAAATTGCCGTATTTCTTAACAAGCTTTCAGTAGACGGTTTGATTACTGTATTTCGCAGCAATCATTAATAATATAGTCTTCCTTTGTTACTAGATACGTGGCTGTTTCACAGGAACTGGGCATTTTTCGGAAACAAAAGTAACCCAGAATTTTTGGTAATAAGATCTGTAGGGTCTTCCAGAGATTACATTTACCAAATTCATTATAATCATCAGGCTCTCAATGTTTCCAAACTACCGGGACACAGGCATCTTCTCTGTGTGAGGGAATGAACATTAAGCCACGCCAAGTGTGGGTTGGTGGATCTCTCAGTTCACATGTTTACAAATTTTTGGTTCTAGGACATGCCGGTTTCCTCACGATATTTTCCTTCACCGTTTTTAGAGCAGTGCTGATAATATAATTTACACAATGTAAAGCGACTGCCTGAGTTCTAACCCACGACGACGACGACGACGTGATTCGGGTTCGCTAACACTGGGTCACCACTGCCGCCTCAAATTACTATACCAAACCGTACCAAATTATTACTATTCAATTTTACTTCTTTAAAACCTTATTTTAGATAATGACAAATCTTCATCAATATCATCACAATTTCAGTTGAAAGGACATAGATAAAATCATGTTGATGGTCGTAACGTAAGGTTACACTAGTCGAAAATTCGTCCATACAAACGTAGTCTAGGGATTATTCCACTGTTTGACGATGTACGTTCAAAATAAAAAATGATATCAATTTGTCTCATCATTATCTAGTCCTGTATGGAAGCAAAAAAGTAAAAAAAGAAAATATTTGAAAGTTATGAGCGTCGAAAGTTCCACATTTCGACACTAATTTTAACGCATTTTTGGGCGCAAATAAATACCATAAGAAGACGGAAAATTGCAAAACGGCCTCCATACAGGAATAGATTAGTAGTTCAACAATGCTAATAATTTAATTTTAAACAGATACGTTTAGTCGTTTTTCATGATATATAGACTGCCAAAGGTCTGTTTATAAAATTTCGCGCGCTCGGTTTCGTCCTAAATCATTATCCATTTCGCTACAAATTTGCAAAAGTGTGTATTCGTACGCGAACTAGCTTCCTACTGCTCATCACAGCATCTATCTCTTCCGCACGTGTTGTCGGTTGATATAAAATGCATTTTAACCCCGCGCACAAAATAGTTCGTGCCGTCGTCTAGTGTACCCTTACTATGTGTACGTGGGTCGCTGTTCTCCCATCTCTCATGGGTTGTCGCAACGGTGATTCATTGTCATTTGTTGTTTTGTGTAGTGTCCGTTTATTTACATACTTTTACAATATTAATAACTTTGTCGGAAGTTTTGCTAGTCAGAGTCTTGGATACTTAAAATAAGTTTTTAAACTGTCATGGTCAAAAATTTCAACCGGGAGGATGGATTTCAACTGTCGAGAGCTTGGAATCCAGTCGTTAAGCTGTGTAAAACCCGAAAAAGTGCCGAAAAAAGTTCGCGATCGGACACAGTGAGTTTCGTGTGTCGGGAACAGAATCGAGTTGTGAGTGACAATGGTAGCGGTACTGAGTGCAAAAAACGAACAAGAAAGAGGGTAGACCGTTTTGTCTCCTCATAAACACCCACCCGCAATGACTTTCAGTTTATCCGTGATCATGGTGCTTGCAACAGCACCGAAATATCGGGAACTCGCAACAAACATTTTACATGGTAAATATCCCGCTTTTAATGTTAATGTTAGTTCTTGGATACTTATTCTTTTTCTACAGGACTCTTCAAGCACTCCTGTGCTTCTCGCATCCAGTGAATACCTGCGGCCTTCGGTCCACCTCGTAAGGCCGTAGCAGTTTGTTTGTTACGCGTTTAGTCCGCCAATTGTGAATCGATTTTGATGATTATTTTTTCATTTGAAAGCTGGTACTTCTTATGTGGTCGCATTTAAATTTGATCAAGATCTAACGAGTAGTTTTTAAGTATGTATAATGCGTATTTTCATGGTAATATAAAGTACCAAAACTAAAAAGAGAAAATTAACTTTCTTTTCGGAAGTCCGGAAATAAAGTTATTTTTCGCTTTGTAGTGTTTTGTTTTTGAAGTCGGTTATTTTTTTACTTTTCTTCACTTCTTTTTTACTTTACTTTTACTTCATTCTCCATGTCCATTAATAATAATAAAAATAAAAAGCCGAGAAAGATAGGCAAATCAAGTATCTTGACTTGGCTCGCGAGTTTGTCGACATGTGGGATGTGGACACAGCGATCATTGTACCGATAGTCGTGTCAGCCTAATAGCCACGAGCCTCGACCAACACCTTAGGAGGCTCTCGTTAGGCGGCTGGATCAAGGGCCTGATCCAGAAAGCAGTATTGCTGGACACGGCTCGCATTGTTAGGAGGTTCCTCTCTCTCGAGCCCTGACCGCCGGTAGCTTGGACCCTGTTCCCGATACCGGTGGGCCTCTATTTTTTATATTTTTAAATGTTTTTCTTATTTGTGTTTTGTAAAAATATTTAAATTAGTAATTAATTAGAAAAGATCCCCCCATTGCCATTTGCCTAGTGCGATAAGACCGCCCATTGTACACTTGTTATTGTGAACGTTTGTCCTGTATGTTTTTTTGTGGTGTACAATAAAGTATATAATAAATAAATAAAAAATGAATAAAGGAAATAAAAATAATAAAACCGGCCCCATTGCCATACCAAGACAGACCCAGAAACATCTTTCCTTAAACCTACAACCAATTAATTAAAGTCCATCTGAAGCCCCATTTAGAGCGCTCATTCCAGACACACTAAACTAAACTAACTAACTAATACTAAAAAGGTTTAGTGTAGCAATGAAGAACAGGACGTTTATGAGGCTATGAATCTTTTGTATTACCTGGAACACTTTACTTTGTAGGTTTATGGAAGTAGAAGACAAGGGTAAATGGGTGATTTGTGTGGCAGTTGCTGTCTGGGTTTTTAAATTTTTGGTCTGAAAATTTGTTCTAAGGTGTCTGTATCAAAAATTGCGTAAATATTAGCTTAGATGTTTAGTAATTAAAAGAGGTAAAACAAGGTTAGTCCTGAATACTGAATTGAGAATTTGGTATTAATAAATTGTAGTTCTAAAAACTAAAAAACACGCTTTAATGGTAAATTGAACTAAAAAACTCGCTAATCCTGAAGATATTGGTAAGGCTAATGGGAAAAACTATTTAAACGCGCCAGGTAGAATCAACTTTCATTATTTGTAAATTTTAATTATATTTGACTTTGACTTTGACTTTGGCTTTGGCTTTGACTTTGACTAAATTATTGCATTGTCATCGGTCGTTGATAAGTGTGCAAAGTTTCAAATCAATCCCATGTTTTGAAGGGGGTGAAAATCACGTTCAAAGATTCCGTTACATAGATACATACCAAGCTAATAAAAGCGTGTTAAAAAAGTATTGAACCGGTCAAACAAACTTTATTGCTAAACTGGACAGGTATTCAAGCTACTCGTAGAGTTTGGCAAATTCAAATTCCTAAATTAAAATTGGGGGGATATCCTAACTGATTATAAGAATGAACAGACAACCATGATGACGAATGCATAGTTACATTATGACGAATTCAAACAATAGCTTGTCCTAGAAATTAAGGGCAGCAAATGTACTAGGGCCACAAAAGTGTGAAAGAATTAAGTCCCATTTGTGCTTGTATATTTTCAGTTATGCTTGTATAGAGGTCGTGTTTCGAAGAATAATCAAAAGTTTCAGACAAATAGGCATGAGTAACATACATTGACTTCTTTGCCAATACAATCCTAGAAAACAGCAAAACAGCTGACGCCTGTATCTAACCCCACAAAAAAGTACTAGGTCCGCAGAAACATCAAGAGATCTAGGCTCGATCGTACGCAACAAAATAAACTACCACGACGTTGTTTCATTGCTCCGATAAATTTATCTGAAAACTAAATAGAGACCATTATTTAACGTGCTCCTATACTGCCGTCGTAGAGCTAGAGTGTCACTATCCGACAAAATAAAATTTTGAGTTATAGACGAAAAACAAAAAACCGCGTAATAATAAAAATAGATGCTGTTTAGAATCATAATTATGCGATAGTTTCCGGTGTCAATCTAATTGCGCACTTTTGAATTGGCAGATTATTAGTATATACAGGGTGTTTGGAAGGGAGCTGTACATACGCCTAGGGTAGAAACTAGGGATAGTCTGCTACCTACCCCCGCCCATTATATTGACCTTGGCCTCAAGGTTTTTTTTTAATTTATTTTTATTTTTTATTTGACTTTTTTGTGATTTTTTGACTAAAACTACCTGTAGCTCAAAATCTATCCATGGGACCGGTCGACTAATGGTCTTGTTTTAATCGTTAGAGTCTTAGGGTCCTGCAAAAAATTATTTTACACCAGAAAATTGTGGAGAAGAAAAGTTATGGGTCCTGAAGTACCGTAGTAAGGTAAAGAAATAATTTTAAGGGCAACTTTCTATGGGGTTTAAAAACAAACTAACAGGGTTGGAGTTCTTCTGATTTTTTTAAAACATCCTCAGTCCATGCCCTTTCTAACGATATGCTAAAAGTGTAATTATCACTTTTAGTTTTAAAGTTATTAATTAATTTCCGCAAGTAGGGCACTTCAAGCAAAAATTTCAACTAATGAAAATTAAATGTGTTCGATCGTAAAAGGATGGCAAATGAAACAAAAAATTTGGTAATGACTAATGTCATTAAATTACAAATTTTAATTAATTACTAATTTTAATTAATTACAAATTTTGTTCAAATTGATGACCATTGACCTGTAAACATGCTCGGCACCTCTTCCTCATCTCCACGGTCACCGTTCTAAGCAGCAGTTCCTCGCGCATTGTATCGAATGCGGCGTGGATCCTGTTAATTAGAACCTCCCTTGTTGGTACTTCTTCTGCGTACACCAACTCTTTCGCCCTTCCCCAGACGTAGAAGTCGAGTGGGACCCAAGAGCGAAAGAGACATGACATGACATGTTTTGTCTCTTACATGTTGCTCTCGTGTAAGAGTGAGACAACAAATTTGCCAACTGTAGGCCAAACTGGTTTAAATTCTGGAAATTACATTTGTCTTACAAATGTCGACTCGTGGTGGTAAAAGTGCCCTAGTTGCGGAAATTAATTAATAACTTTAAAACTAAAAGTGATCGTTAGAAAGGGCATGGACTGAGGATGTTTTAAAAAAATCAGAAGAACTCCAACCCTGTTAGTTTTTTTTTAAACCCCATAGAAAGTTGCCCTTAAAATTATTTCTTTACCTTACTACGGTACTTCAGGCCCCATAACTTTTCTTCTCCACAATTTTCTGGTGTAAAATAATTTTTTGCAGGACCCTAAGACTCTAACGATTAAAACAAGACCATTAGCCGACCGGTCCCATGGATAGATTTTGAGCTACAGGTAGTTTTAGTCAAAAAATCACAAAAAAGTCAAATAAAAAATAAAAATAAATTAAAAAAAAACCTTGAGGCCAAGGTCAATATAATGGGCGGGGGTAGGTAGCAGACTATCCCTAGTTTCTACCCTAGGCGTATGTACAGCTCCCTTCCAAACACCCTGTATAAAATCACGCTGCATTTTCACGCAAGTGAAAATCATCCAAAAAGCAAGGGTAAATTGTCATACAAAAAAAAACTTTTTCACAAAAAAATACTACCGACTTCCAAATAAGAAAACTACAAAGTGAAAAATAACATTATTTTTGGAAGTCGGTGTCTTTCGTAGGTACCATTTTTTGCGTTATGGACACCGACTTCCAAAACTAAAGTTATTTATCACTTTGTAGTTTTCTTATTTGGAAGTCGATAGTATTTTTTTGTAAAAAAGTTTTTTATTTTTCACTTTTTAGTTGTACCTACCTAATAGGCAAGTTGTTAAGTAAGTTCCCTATAACGCCAGAATAGATTACCCGAATATCATGAAACTTGAACAAAACCGATCAAATGAGAGATCTGCTTACCCCTTAAGAGCGTACTAGCGTGATGTTATGTTATGAAATGATATAAACAATAAACAGGCATGCGATTGCAGCAGTCCCGAGAGATTTGCGGTTATTTATTGAAGAGTTACGTTGTATATCTTCGAAGTTCTTCATCAGATCTTCACCATAAAATGGGACCAATTTCAAAACACAAACTTTCAAACAAAAAAAGAATTTTCAAAATCGGTCCACAATTGACGGAGATATCGGTGAACATACATAAAAAACATACAAGAAGTCGAACATAGAACCTCCTCCTTTTTCGAAAGTCGGTTAAAAATTACAATTTACTCTCGTGTTAAATAACACTGAGTTAAGTTTTTCACGCAAGTAGCCCCATCTTTACGCCTGTTTTGGTCTTTATCTTTTGATAAAAAATATTACTTAGACCTATCGATATAGATATTTTTTGCTGATTAAGGAGGTATTAAAATCTCAAAATCGGCCAACTGTCGTAGAGATTAGTTTTTCACGCAAGTGGCCCTTTCTTTAAGCCTTTTTTTTAGTCTTCATCCGGAATCTTTTGATAAAAATACTGCATAGACCTACCGATAGAGATTTTTTTTGTGATGATTACGGAGGTATTCAAATCTCAAAATCGGCCAAATGTCGTATAGGTCTAGCTATAGAACGGTAGAATGGCAAGCTTTAAAAATGGCTTGGTTAGTCTTTTAACATTTCTTGGACAACTTGGTGTGTAAACGCACTCGTATTTCTCATTTAAGCACTGTTGAAAGCATAATGCAGTTTTCTAAGGTGAGATTTTTATCTGATTTTAGGTTTCTGAAAAAAATATGTGTTATAAAGAATCTTAGTCAGTTTGACTGCCTCGGTGTTATAGTGGCCATGAGGTCCTTCTGGGTTCGATTCACTTTGATTTAAAGTGATTACCTGGGGGGTGACCATAAGCTCTTAGAGCGGTATCAATTTGAGATCGAATAAGTGACAGATGTATTTGACTTTTACACATCTGTCACTTACTCGATATCAAATTGATACCGCTCTAAGAGCTTATGGTCACCCCCCTGCAATAAGTTAAGTATCAGTTTCGATAGTTTGTAATTATTGACTGACTAGCTGAGCCGGAAAGCTTTGTTTTGCTATAAAAACACCATACATTCATCTACCCTACCAACCCAACCCAACCTCACCCTACCCTAACCTACCCTACCCTACCCTACCCTAACATACCTTACCCTAACATACCTTACCCTACCTACCCTACACTACTTACCCTACACTACCTACCCTACCTACATACCTACCCTACCTCTGTAGGTAAGGTACCATTTTTTTCATATTTTTTTTTTCATGAAAACCTTCTCCTAACAATAACAAACACAACAAAAAAAGAATAAGCAAAATCGGTCCAGCCGTTCACGCGTGATGCCGTGATTCATTTATATATATAATTAGATTTGGAATTTCTGGCACGTTCTTCATAGATATCTACCTATGTTTTGAAATGCGTGACAAGCTTCATCTTTTAAACTGACTCTCAAAAGTAGCATAGATATCTACCTATGTTTTGAAATGCGTGACAAGCTTCATCTTTTAAACTGACTCTCAAAAGTAGCATAGATATCTACCTATGTTTTGAAATGCGTGACAAGCTTCATCTTTTAAACTGACTCTCAAAAGTAGCATAGATATCTACCTATGTTTTGAAATGCGTGACAAGCTTCATCTTTTAAACTGACTCTCAAAAGTAGCATAGATATCTACCTATGTTTTGAAATGCGTGACAAGCTTCATCTTTTAAACTGACTCTCAAAAGTAGCATAGATATCTACCTATGTTTTGAAATGCGTGACAAGCTTCATCTTTTAAACTGACTCTCAAAAGTAGCATAGATATCTACCTATGTTTTGAAATGCGTGACAAGCTTCATCTTTTAAACTGACTCTCAAAAGTAGCATAGATATCTACCTATGTTTTGAAATGCGTGACAAGCTTCATCTTTTAAACTGACTCTCAAAAGTAGCATAGATATCTACCTATGTTTTGAAATGCGTGACAAGCTTCATCTTTTAAACTGACTCTCAAAAGTAGCATAGATATCTACCTATGTTTTGAAATGCGTGACAAGCTTCATCTTTTAAACTGACTCTCAAAAGTAGCATAGATATCTACCTATGTTTTGAAATGCGTGACAAGCTTCATCTTTTAAACTGACTCTCAAAAGTAGCATAGATATCTACCTATGTTTTGAAATGCGTGACAAGCTTCATCTTTTAAACTGACTCTCTTTATAATAAGTTTGACTTTGATGAAACGAATATACTTATAGAGAAAGTTCTTCTTGGCATTTCGCTGTTGTTGGCTAACCCCAAGAGAAAAAGGCATATTTTTAAGTACAGGAAGTATCCAACTACTCAAACCCGTAAATACTGCCTCAAAAGCCCACCATTAAAAGCCCACAGTTGACCTTAAATCATTGTGTATAAACTAGACTAAGATAAGTCCCTGCGCGCGGAATTTATATCCGACTGTAAAAAATGTGATCCCATTGCGTCGCTTAAACTGAGATACATTGTGCTAGGATTTTATACTGTCCTTCTTTTCTTATCTTCAAGGTTGTAAATCTTGGGGTGTGAGTAGGTTTGTGTGGCAGATTTTGTTGACTCATCGTTCAAAAGATTGGTGATCCGTTTTCGATAGTGTACCTACTCAATAAAAATTGTGTGTTGAAAAAAGCGTTGGGTAATATTAAACCAGAATTTCAATGTGTGTGTGTACTCCATCCAATATCTTCCACTACATCATTACTAACCAGTGACCATTAAGGTGTAATCAACTAGTTATTTATATTTTCACCCTCTACCGCCAAGCTAATAAATTTCTACCCAACTCGACCGTACTTCCGTGTGGTGCTCCAACTGCTAGTATTGTGTCCACGAATTTATTGGGAGGCGTGGATCAAAGAAATATTAGACCGACACTGTCATTTGGTTCGATGAAGCGGTTAATCGAACTCCGTAACTTGGTGTTACATTGTGTCATTGTGGGCAAGACTTACTACGACATAGAAATACTCTTACAAACACTTCAATAGGGTTGGACATCACACACACATAACGAATCAGCAGTATGCACTTGCTGATTCGATTATAAGTTATGGGTTGTGTGGATATGGACTTACTTTTAAAACACATTTAGATAAAATTTAAATATTGCAAACACGAATTCTAAAAATGTTAGTAAGCTTGAACAAGGAATATGAAAAATTATTTAAGAAGTGCAATATATTACCGGTAGACATGAAAGTAAAAATGACAATGATTCTTGAACAACATAACAATAACAAACATAAAGAAGAAAAAGTACAAAACTACCCAACCCGACTTGCAAAGAAAAGAAAGCTACAGGTGCCAAAAGTAAATAATTATTATGGTAAGCGTACGAGACGATGGATTACACCTACATTAATTAATGAATTGCCTGAGGGAATGATCGATCGTTTAAAAAGTTAAAACCACCTTAAAAGTGTCCTAAGGAAACATTACATGTCAATGTGTCCATAGTTGCGGCGGTCCTCGGCGGCCTCGGTCGACCAATGTCACTTGTACTAAGTTTGAACAAATACAGAATAGGTATTATGGGGTGGTCTCGTGATGTTCGTTGGCTGATGCCGCTGAGTGAGTGAGTGTGTATTAGCTGTGCCTGTGTAATCCATGGTTGTGTGGGTAACTACTATGTATACACATATGGTGTGTTTTCCAGCAGAGCCATGGTTTTAGTCTTAGTTTTAACTTTAGTTTAACTTTGGTCATTTTTTTTTTTGTATAACCAAAAAAAGGTTAGTCATAAATCCACGAGAACCTACTGCTGACAAACTGCTTTGCAGTTTTGCAGATGATGTATGTGAATAAAAGTGTATGTTACACTTTTATTCACATTGGATTAAATAAACATAAGTCATTTTTATATTAGGCAATTTTTTCTTTCTCGTTTGTTACAAGCCTTGTCCATTTTCACTTTGTGTTGGGGCCTCCAAGCACAGGTATTTGATATACTTAAAAGGAGACCCCTTCGTAAGATTGATTGTAAATGTAATGTGACAATGAAATAAAAGTCCATGAAAGCTGAGGCTGTTGGTAGGTTGTCATTTGTTCTAGAGATTGAACTAGAATGATTATGGTTAAGAATTTCTTCGAGACTTTAACATTAGAAAGGGGTTACCTATTATAAGTTCGAAACATATTTGACCGAATTTCATTTCACCTAAGACTTTTCAACTATTATCGTTTCGATTTTTTTACTTCATCGAAGTCACGTCTGCCACTGTGTCAGTTGACCTATTATCAATTCGATTTTTTTCGTTACTCCGAGGTTTCATTTGGTCGAAAAACTTTTTACCGAAGTTACACTTAGCCGAAATAGCATTTGTTCGAAATTTTTATATTTATACGCGTATTAAAATACTACGTGAGAGAGAAACAGTGGGCGAACAAAAATGTTTAAATAGTGACTTGAAATAAAATATTGTCTATTTCTGTCTGCAGGGTCTAAAGTAACCTAAAATCACCTTCGAACGTAACCTTTTCGTGTCGGGGTGCCCTAAATTCCCGAGCTCGCTTCACTCGCTCTTGGACTAATTCTTTGAAATAATTAATTAACAAAAATGTTTATGCATGACAGTTATTAATAAATCATTTGCATGAAAATTCAAAATAATAAGGTAAACACAGACAAGATTGCGTGAAGTCGGTTATGACACAAAATTTTTGAGCACAACATATTTTGAATTTTATGACACTATATCAATTTTAAATTGAAAATGCTACCAAGTAACTGGCTATATATTTGTGACCAAATAATATTCCGTAAAATGTTGTTTCGGTGTGGTAAAAATATGGCAAATGAAAAAAGTTCAAAAGAGGCTTCGGCCAAAAGTAAAAAGTTATTTTGTAAATCGGCGAAATGTAGTTCGGTAAAATAATACATATGCCACATGATATTTCGATGATCTGAAAATATTTCAAATAATGCAAATAGCAAAAAAGACGTCGGTCAATAGTTATCGGTAAAATGAAATTCGATAAAAAAATAAACGGAAAAGTGATCGGTTCCCCCCGAAAGGTCACGCAATGGCGCACCTGTAGTGCCTTTTGCCACCAACTCATAATCCCTTCGGACTATAATTATACACTTGTCACGTGGGCAACTCCGCGGGCAGAAAACATCCTTCTAAAACAAACATAATTATACCGGGGTCCGAAATAACATTTATAGTACATCAAATCAAAATCAAAATAGTTTATTTCTTAACCAAATGTGAACAACAAGTTATGATTGGAGCCTCTTTTTAGGCAAAAAAATGCCTGTATTAAGAGACTCCGCTCTTCCATAGCAAGATAACTATTTTTACAAAAACAGAACAGAAAAGAATAACAAAAAAGAATAACATTATTCACGTGATTGTGTATTCCTGTATGGGGATGGTTTGAGTGTTTTGTGTGTGTGTGTGTGTGTGTGTGTGGATGAGTGAATGTGTGTGGACAAGTGTGTGTCTAGAGAAAAATGGGTGAGTTAAACCATATGTTGCAAGAGCGCCTCAGTATCGTCATAAGAAAATGGTTTTATCCAATTTGTTAGTATTTTTTTACATTCATGTAGTTGTTTGGTGTATATGTATACCTCTTTGTTTACCCTATTATATAGCTGAGCAGAACGTTTGTTGTATTGTACAGCAGCGAATTTTGTTCTAGTTTGAGGGATTTGAGCGATCATGTCTTGCCGTCTTTTTGATGTAATATTTGCATTATAAGGCAGAGTCTTATGTTTTTTTAGGATTGTATATGTGATGAACAGTTTTCTAACAGAAAGCAGGCCACTAATCTAGTACATGCTATATTGCAAAAGATCACAAAACCGTAAGTCTTTTCTGAAAACTAATATCTTTGCGATTGTGAAACTTGTCATCAGTTTACATATTAACTCTAAATAAAAGGTCAAACTAAATGTCACACAAAGAAATATACCACACGTTTCACAATTACAAAAGATATTATTCTCTTTGAAGCTCACAAGGGTCACCTATTCTCATCTACTGCTTATTTTTATGAAAATATCCTAGCTGATTTCATCTCAATTTCAACAAGAAACTTACTACAAATACTAGAATATAAAGAATCAAATATTGTCTCCTTATAATCGTTTCGGTCGCTATTTTCGTTTATTTTCTTCAAGAGATCAATGCCACAAAATATAAATGTACAGAAGACAGACTCCATACTACTAGCGTAAACAGGCGTACGCATACATAGACGCGTACGTACGGCGATCACAAACAAATGCCGGTCACGAGTGCGCTTGCACTCACTGTACTCGAAGCGTTGTCTATGTGTGCGTGCGTTTTCGCTCGTTGAATTGAGCTGGGCTTCTGAATCTGCCTATTCTGTGTCAGAGCTTTGTTTGTCCAAATTCTGCGAATTCCTTAAGATATTTTCTCGCTACGCTTAATCTCCTATTGTGTGTTCAAATACCACTGAAGGCCCTTTGATCGAGATCCCTGATCGACAAATATTTGAAAGGACCAATAGGCGTTGACGACACCTATATTCAATTATAGTATTGCCATCAGTTAGATTTTTATTTAGTTTTCTTTGAGTTTGCCAAATATAATTAAGTCTGCAATTTAGAGTTTAATTTTTGATATAATTTTTTTATTGGGAGGATATTTTTATTGGTAAGTAATGGATTTTACGTAATAACTTAAGTGTCAATTAAATGTCAAATATTATCAAAAGTAAGTATATTGATTTATGCTGCAAAAAGGCGATTAACTACTTTCTTTGGTACCGACGTTGTACAGTAGGTACCGATGTTGTACAGCAATTTAAACCTTATTGTATAAGAATACTCACACAATTAAATTGCTTTTGATAACTAGTGGGATTGTCTAGATAACTTGATTCAAATATTGATATAAAACGGATCTTTTCTGTAATTAATATCAAGACAAAATGCATTTTGTTACTTATTGGGAACAACTTAACATTATTTTAAGGTTACACTAGTCGATTTTTTTTAATACAAACGTAGTCTAGGGATTACTCCACTGTTTGACGATGTACGTTCAAAATAAAAAGTGATATCAATTTGCCTCATCAATATCTAGCCCTGTATGGAAGCAATAAAGTAAAAAAAGAAAATATTTGAAAGTTCCACATTTCGACACTAATTTTAACGCATTTTTGGGCGCAAATAAATACCATAAGAAGACGGAAAACTGCAAAACGGCCTCCATACAAGGATAGATTAGTAGTTCAACAATGCATATAATTTTATTTTGAATAGATAGATTTAGTCGTTTTTTCATGATATCTAGACTGCCGAAGGTCTGTTTACAAAATTTCGCTCGCTCGGTTTCGTCCTAAATCATTATCCATTTCGCTACAAATTTGCAAAGGTGTGTATTCGTACGCGAACTAGCTTCCTACTGCTCATCACAGCAGCTATCTCTTCCGCACGTGTTGTCGGTTGATATAAAATGCATTTTGACCCCGTGCACAAAATAGTTCGTGCCGATGACTATTGTAACCTTAAAGATAATGCATGGAGTACTGCTCTCACCTCTGGGATGGATATGCCAAATTCTAGCTTGGTGCACTTGAGTCGATTGACAGACGGGTCAAAAGGCTTATTGGCAACGATGCACTGGTCGCCTCAAAGCTCCAGAGCCTCGAACATCGACGCCGAGTTGCTAGCCTGTCGGTTTTTTATCGGTTACATTTCGGGGAGGGTGCGAAGGAACTGTACAATTTGATTCCACCTAGCCCTTTCCATCATCAGACTACAAGACGTACGGCCATGCGCCATCGGTACATGGTGGACATCCCTCCCATACGCACAAAGTGTTTTACTAATACTTTCATTGTGCGCACAGCTAAGGAGTGGAATTCCCTTCCGGAGTCTTTGTTCCCTGATAGCTACAACCTTGGGGTCTTTAAGTCAAGATTGAATAGGTTACTTCTAGGCAAGCGTGCTTCACCGTCGACCACATCATCGCTTACCATCAGGCGAAATAGTGGTCAAACGCGAGCCTATCGATAAATAAAAAAAACTCTTCCATACAAACGTACTCTGGCAATTACTGCACTGTTTGACGATGTACGTTCAAAATAAAAACTGGTATCAATTTGTTTCAGCATTATCTAGCCCTGTATGGAAACAAAAAAGTAAAAAAGAAATATATTAACAAGTTATGAGCGTCGAAAGTTCCATATTTCAACACTATTTTGGGCGGAAATAAATACCATAAGAATAAGGAAATAAATCTAGGCAAGCGTGCTTCACCGCAGACCACGTCATCGCTTAACATCAGGCGAGATAGTGGTCAAACGCGAGTCTATAGATAATTAAAAAAAATTGCCTCAATGAATGGACCAAAATTGAGGGTCGATGTTAACGTAACACCAAACAGGTCGAGATGGTCCGTTATCGGCACGGTTACACCACGGAAAGATGGAGCCGGGTGGAATAGGCTCTTTTTTGCGGAAAAAAGACACGTTTTGAAAAAAGACAGTTTCAATGCAGCTAAGACCCAGGTCTTAGCTGCATTGAAACTGACTAGATTGGCATCGCCCCATTCGGCGACTGCCTCCAAAGACAGGTTCATGCGCTCAACCATGGCCTCCCGGAGAGACCGGATCTCAGTCGCTGTAGCCCGTGCGCCGGACACGTATCTCTCAGCAACCGTGCTGTCGTCTGCGTACCCAAAGGTTCCGGGTTTTAGTAGGTCATTAATGTGCAGCAAAAACAGTGTAGCCGAGAGCACCGACCCCTGAGGGCGTTAATACCTAACTGACCGGACGAGCAGCCATCGATAACCACTCGGATGGACCTCTCCCTCAGGAAGTCAGCAATCCAGTCACACAGACCACTTTGCAGACCGAAGGAAGGGCCAATAAGGCTCTTATGCCAGACCCTGTCGAAAGACTTCGAGATGTCAAGGGAGACAGCAAGCGCTTCCCCGTGCCTCTCGATGGCCTCACTCCAGACGTGAATGGCATACGCTAGAAGATCCCCAGTTGACCGATTTCGGCGGAAGCCGTATTTGCGGTCACTGAGGATGTCGTTGTTTTCAAGGTATGCCAGGAGCTTACTGTTCAGCACACGTTCCATACTCTTACAGAGGATGGACGTTACCGAGATGGGTCTGTAGTTGGCCGGGTCAGCCCGACTACCCTTTTTGGAGACTGGCTGAACATTAGCTTGCTTCCAAGCCTTCGGCACCTTTCCAATCACTAACGAAAGGCGATATAGGCGTGTCAGGATCGGAGACAATTCAGGCGCACAAGTTTTCAGTACAATTGCCGGTATCCCGTCGGGGCCACTACTTTGTTCACGTCAAGGTTACGCTACACCCTACAGACCTCCCTCTGATGGATGCGAATATCTGACATACTCGTCCCACATCCAACAGGAGACGGAGGGGGCCGCGCGCCATCAGAGTTTAGACGCGAAGATTCCGCAAAAAAGGAGGCAAACAAGTTTGCCTTGTCCTCGGCGGAGTGGGCTAGTGACCCGTCGGGTCTCAGCAGTGGTGGTAGTGAGGGGCGACAGAAGTTTGATTCAACTGACTTAGCCAGGGACCAAAACGCTTTGCTACCAGCAGGGTATGAAGCTAGTTTGTTCCCGATTCTGCTAATCCATATTATAATAATATAATCAAAACGTGCCCTTCGCATCGCCTTTTTGCAGGACTTGGCAGCCCTGTTGAAGGCTCCCTACTTCTGATTTACGTCACTCGCTTTGTGCACTCGAGCGTCGACCCATGCCAGGTAAGCCTTGTGTTTAACCACATTTGCACGGTTGCACTCAGCACAAAATCATGGTCGGTCAACGCCGGACAGCGCTACGTCAGAGAATGGAATGTAGTAGTCCATCCCCTGGACATCCCGCAACACATCAGTCAAGGCGTCAGCGCATGACTAGGGATCTTCCGAAGAGAAGCAAGTGGGCCGCCAAGGATAGCATGCGAAAAAAGATCGCATCCCATCCCAATCTGCTGACCCGCAACCCGTCGGGTGCCTTTCGGGCTGGGATCGGGCGGGGAGTAGACGGATACAGACTTCACCAGACAGTGGTCGGAACTACCCAAAGGTGATGAAATCGACACTGAGTATCAGTCTAGATCTGTTGTCAGCAGAAGGTCCAAGCAATTGGCCGTTTGCGAATCAACATCCGGCACCCTCCTAGCCCCCTGCACCAGCTGGGTGAGATTAAGCGCCAGCGAAAGATTACGCATCTCTCGTCCAGCATGGTCAGTGCACTGGTATGGGAAGAGCCACTCCTGGTGGTGAGCATTAAAGTCCCCCAGTAACACTAATTGGGCGGAAGGGTACCGTTGCTGGGTCACATCAGCCGCCTCACTCAGGTACTGTGTGATCCTGGTTGTCTCCAGATCACCGCTATGCGATCAGTAGACACAGAAATAGATAATCTTATCCAGACCTGTGACCACCAGGGCCCATAGCACTGAGTAGATAGATATACTTCAAGGTCACGGAGACGCCGATAGCAGATGTCGTCGCGGGCGTACATGCATACACCAGCACGTGGCTTGAATTTGTGCTCCAGGGTAAATCCTGGGTAAGATAGGTACGCCACGTCCGACGGACATCCCATCTGCGTCTCCGTAAGGAACAAAAGTGCTGATTTCTCAGTCTCAAGGTGGTGATGGACTGAGACAAGGTTCGAGTGCAGACCTCGGATGTTACTGAGGTGCACCTTATGTGAGAATGAGTACTGCCGCTGTTCAGCTTTTCTCTTTTTGTTCCTTGGCATTATTGCTGTGAGTGAAGGAAGGTGAGGAGAAGGAAGTGAGATGAGGTTCCTCGCTGGCAACCTTCAGACACGCGTAGCCCGGACGCCATCATTGGGGGACTAGTCTGGGGACTGCGGGGACGCCCGAGCCCCCCCGGGAATGTCCATCGGGCACTCTCGTCTGGTCGCCAACAAGCACGATGGCGCATCCCGGGATTTGGCGAGGCAGCCTTTCGTGTGTGGCTGGTACACTACTTGGGCCCCCAACTACCTGCAGTCGGCCAGCGGTGCACCGTGCCTCGGATCCCGCTACCTTCCGCGACTAGTCACCCGATAGGCCCATAACAACGCGAGTCAGGCTAGTCAGCCTGCAATGGAACAACTATCTCGACCCAACTCCTCTTGTGGCTACACCGAGCATCGTGCCGGAACACGGCTAGGCTGCTTGGCGGTACGTCTTTGCTCGGTGGGTGGTCGCAAGCCTTCGACCGATACCTAGCACCAGTTAGTGTTACCTGATTAGCACCACCCGGGGACCACGTGTAGTGTAACAAAAGGGGTACTCACCTACGGACGCGGGTGACTCAGCCCCCAAAAAAGAATGTTCGACTAATGTAACCTTAATAACCCAATAATGATAAATACCACAATCAAATCCCTAACTCCCATTGCAGCATTCCCGCATATTATTCCACATATACCTATTATTTATCACACTAGCATCAAATCCGGATGAAACCGCAGCAGATCACTGAACTAGACCAATCTAGATTTCGATAATGCGATATAATTACGTTTTGGCTAAAGTTATTACACACGTCATAACTTAATCTATACTAATATTATAAAGAGGTAAAATTTGTAAGTTTGTAAGTTTGTAAGTTTGTATGTAGGGGGTAATCTCTGGAACTAATGATCCAATTCTAAAAATTTTTTCACTGGTAGAAAGCTACATTATTCCTGAGTGCTATAGGCTATATAACATCACGCTACAACCAATAGGAGCGGAGCATTAATGAAAAATGTTGCAAAAACGGGCAAGAATATTACTTTTTGAGGGCTTCCGTTGCTTGCGCTACGTAAACAGTTTCAGTTATGCAATCATGTATGTAGGGTAGGTAGAGTAGGTAGGGTAGGTGTAGGGTAGGTAAAAAAAATGAGGAGAAATTAAATAAGGGCCGCATGTTTCTTAACAAATATAATTTTTTGCCGTGAAATTGTTGAATTTTCGATCACTCAGGAATCGACACTATTTTTATCTATCTATACTAATCTATACTAATATTATAAAGAGGTAAAATTTGTAAGTTTGTAAGTTTGTATGTAGGGGGTAATCTCTGGAACTAATGATCCAATTCTAAAAATTTTTTCACTGGTAGAAAGCTACATTATTCCTGAGTGCTATAGGCTATATAACATCACGCTACAACCAATAGGAGCGGAGCATTAATGAAAAATGTTGCAAAAACGGGCAAGAATATTACTTTTTGAGGGCTTCCGTTGCTTGCGCTACGTAAACAGTTTCAGTTATGCAATCATGTATGTAGGGTAGGTAGAGTAGGTAGGGTAGGTGTAGGGTAGGTAAAAAAAATGAGGAGAAATTAAATAAGGGCCGCATGTTTCTTAACAAATATAATTTTTTGCCGTGAAATTGTTGAATTTTCGATCACTCAGGAATCGACACTATTTTTATCTATCTATACTAATCTATACTAATATTATAAAGAGGTAAAATTTGTAAGTTTGTAAGTTTGTATGTAGGGGGTAATCTCTGGAACTAATGATCCAATTCTAAAAATTTTTTCACTGGTAGAAAGCTACATTATTCCTGAGTGCTATAGGCTATATAACATCACGCTACAACCAATAGGAGCGGAGCATTAATGAAAAATGTTGCAAAAACGGGCAAGAATATTACTTTTTGAGGGCTTCCGTTGCTTGCGCTACGTAAACAGTTTCAGTTATGCAATCATGTATGTAGGGTAGGTAGAGTAGGTATGGTAGGTGTAGGGTAGGTAAAAAAAATGAGGTGAAATTAAATAAGGGACGCATGTTTCTTAACAAATGTATTTTTTTGCCGTGAAATTGTTGAATTTTCGATCACTCAGGAATCGACACTATGTTTATCTATACTAATATTATAAAGAGGTAAAATTTGTAAGTTTGTAAGTTTGTATGTAGGGGGTAATCTCTGGAACTAATGATCCAATTCTAAATTTTTTTTCACTGGTAGAAAGCTACATTATTCCTGAGTGCTATAGGCTATATAACATCACGCTACAACCAATAGGAGCGGAGCATTAATGAAAAATGTTGCAAAAACGGGCAAGAATATTACTTTTTGAGGGCTTCCGTTGCGTGCGCTACGTAAACAGTTTCAGTTATGCAATCATGTATGTAGGGTAGGTAGAGTAGGTAGGGTAGGTGTAGGGTAGGTAAAAAAAATGAGGAGAAATTAAATAAGGGCCGCATGTTTCTTAACAAATGTATTTTTTTGCCGTGAAATTGTTGAATTTTCGATCACTCAGGAATCGACACTATTTTTATCTATACTAATATTATAAAGAGGTAAAATTTGTAAGTATGTAAGTTTGTATGTAGGGGGTAATCTCTGGAACTAATGATCCAATTCTAAAAATTTTTTCACTGGTGGAAAGCTACATTATTCCTGAGTGCTATAGGCTATATAACATCACGCTACAACCAATAGGAGCGGAGCATTAATGAAAAATGTTGCAAAAACGGGCAAGAATCTATACTAATATTATAAAGAGGTAAAATTTGTAAGTTTGTAAGTTTGTATGTAGGGGGTAATCTCTGGAACTAATGATCCAATTCTAAAAATTTTTTCACTGGTAGAAAGCTACATTATTCCTGAGTGCTATAGGCTATATAACATCACGCTACAACCAATAGGAGCGGAGCATTAATGAAAAATGTTGCAAAAACGGGCAAGAATATTACTTTTTGAGGGCTTCCGTTGCGTGCGCTACGTAAACAGTTTCAGTTATGCAATCATGTATGTAGGGTAGGTAGAGTAGGTAGGGTACCTACCCTACCTACTCTACCTCCACCTCCACCTCTACACCTGTAGGGTAGGTGTAGGGTAGGTGTAGGGTAGGTGTAGGGTAGGTGTAGGGTAGGTGTAGGGTAGGTGTAGGGTAGGTGTAGGGTAGGTGTAGGGTAGGTGTAGGGTAGGTGTAGGGTAGGTGTAGGGTAGGTGTAGGGTAGGTGTAGGGTAGGTGTAGGGTAGGTGTAGGGTAGGTGTAGGGTAGGTGTAGGGTAGGTGTAGGGTAGGTGTAGGGTAGGTGTAGGGTAGGTGTAGGGTAGGTGTAGGATAGGGTAGATACGTAGCCAGTTGACGGGAGCGAAGCCGCGTGGGACAGCTAGTCATAAATATGTATATATTATGATAATTTAAACACATTTTGTGGAAATTAATGAGTATTTGTACATACATTTGGCAAACAACATTAAAGTATTAAAATAAATATATTTTTATTGATGATAGGCTCGCGTTTGACCACTATGACGGTTAGCGATGATGTAGTCGACGGTGAAGCACGCTTTGCATAGAAGTCAAGTAACTGAGGCTCAGATTTTTGATCCGTAGTTAACTCAACAATTGGTTAATTATGCTAACCAGCAGATTTCGGTAAAATGCCATTTTTCTTCAGTTGTGATTCTAAAAAATGGTCAAATAATTAACCGTCGCAACTCATTTGACCAATTGTGACGAAAAGTCGCCAATAATAAATTATTGTTATTCTACTCTAATTCTATTGTTTTCTATTATTGTTCTAACTGTTTTTATTCTATTCTTACACAATTGTTTTCTTTCCCATTCTACCCTTATTATATTCTATTCGTATTCCATTCTTATTCTATACTTATTCTATTCTTATTCTATTCTTATTCTATACTTATTCTATTCTTATTCTACTCTTATTCTATTCTTATTATATTATTTTTACATACTTTCTATTCCTCTTTACTAAAACTAAAGCTACCCTCAGGTTATAGATATCCGGAAACACAGACTCCGGCTGGGTATTCCACTCCTTAGAATCGTAATCCAGCCGTTAGTTTAATGGTAAGGGATGGTCATACTAAGTGGTATAGTGTGTGTAGTTCAACTGAAAGCCGACCCAACGTAGTTGTGCCAGGCAGATAATAATATTGGTTCATCTAATGATATCATGATGATGATATTGGTGCATCTACTGATAGCTGATAGCCCTGCTGAGCCTGGCGACCTGAAATTTAAACAAAGAGTTTTTTTTTGTGTGCTCTTCAGAATTTCAAGCGATCATAATAACAATCATCTCAGCTGAAACTCGTCCATCGCTGAACATAGACCTCACTGAAGTGTCGCCATATCCAACGAATCGCCGTAGTCTTGACCAGTTCATAGGTCCGCCTAATCAAAGGCCTTTGTAGAGTGAGATGAGATCGTATAGTACCAATTAAATCTTTCCTATTATCTGCATGAGAGTTTTATGTAACTAGAAAAATGAAGGGGCACCTCTGCTTCCACTGTCGCAACTGAGAGGCGTGATGTTTATAAAATAAATAATTACGACGTACTTCTTTATGGTACAGATTTAAGGAAGTAGTTTAAGCTAACATCTCTCTAATCAAAGAACCTAGTGTATTCGTAGAAACAGCTGCCCAATTTTCAACTTCAAAGTCGAATCTTCAATTAACTCTTTAATTACAGTTTAACAATACATTTCAGAGATCGGGCGGAACCGACACAGCTTCAATGAGCTGGACCAATCTAGATACAGATAACATTTCATATTATTGAACGCGTTTTGGGTAAAGCTTGGTTACACTTCGGATTGATTTTCTTTCTTTGAAAATATTAAAGATATTATTCGAAATTCGAATGAGATTTGATAAAGGGCTAACGAAGTCACTGGCAAAGTGCTCATTGGATAAAATAAAAAAATTAGCCAAGTGCGAGTCGGACTCGCGCACGAAGGGTTCCGTACCATTATCGCAAAAAACGGCAAAAAAAAACACGTTTGTTGTATGGGAGCCCCACTTACATATTTATTTTATTCTGATTTTAGTATTTCTTGTTATAGCGGCAATAGAAATACATCATCTGTGAAAATTTCAAACAAAGAGTATTTTTTTGTGTGCACTTCAGAATTTCAAGCGATCATAATAACAATCATCTCAGCTGAAACACGTCCATCGCTGAACATAGACCTCACTGAAGTGTCGCCATATCCAACGAATCGCCGTAGTCTTGACCAGTTCATAGGTCCGCCTAATCGAAGGCCTTTGTAGAGTGAGATGAGATCGTATAGTACCAATTAAATCTTTCCTATTATCTGCATGAGAGTTTTATGTAACTAGAAAAATGAAGGGGCTTAGAAACCTCTGCTTCCACTATCACAACAGAGAGGCGTGATGTTTATAATATAAATAATTACGACGAGCTTCTTTAGTAGTTCAAGCTAACATCTCTCTAATCAAAGAACCTAGTGTTCGTAGAAACAGCTTCGCAATTTTCAACTTCAAAGTCGAATCTTCAATTAACTACAGTTACTTTAATTACAGTTTAACAATACATTTCAGAGATCGGGCGGAACCGACACAGCTTCAATGAGCTGGACCAATCTAGATACAGATAACGTTTCATATTATTGAACGCGTTTTGGGTAAAGCTTGGTTACACTTCGGATTGATTTTCTTTCTTTAAAAATATTAAAGATAGTGTTCGAAATTCCAATGAGATTTGATAAAGGGCTGACGAAGTCACTGGCAAAGTGCTCATTGGATAAAATAGTAAAATAATACACGTGCCTATAGCAGCACTGGAAGTAGTTGCTGTTGAATACAATAAATCATCGTCATTTCAACCGAAAGACCACGACCACAGCTGGACATTGGCCTGTCTCAAGCGACGCCACGTCGACCGGCCCTGTGCTTCTCACATCCAGCAAAACTTCTCGGACCTGACCTTGCGAGAAATCTTTTGACGTTGCGTCTTCAAATACGTAGTCACCACATAATATGATATTGCTTCTGTTTGTAACATAATTATTTTAAATCAATATACAATTTGCTACAATAATTTAATTAATCTTCAAATGATAATTTTACTGCAATTATGTTCCACCAATTCCTGTAATAATGTACCTAATATTCTACACAATGTTATTTGTTTGTGAATAAATAAATAAAATTAAATGTATAATTGTAATCTATATAAATTGTGTTGCGGTGACCTAGATATAATAAGTTGTGATTTAAATCTATTCGGAGTGTCTGTTAATTGCCTTTATTTATATTTTTAGCGTCAAATTATAACTTTTGCCTGCCTTTTGGTAAAATATGGCCGAACCTACTTTGTAACTGTTTATCACCATGTACTGTACCCATATTTGCAAAGATTTACTTACTTACCACTCTTGAGTGGTTCTGGAACCTTTTGACTTTATCAGCCATTTGTATTCATCTAATCGTTGAACTGGTGGTAAGAAATAAATACCATAGTAGGTCATCGCTACATTGAGTAATACTCCTAACGTCCGTGAATCTCAATTCCGATAGTAAACCACAGTGTAAGCTGTATTATCTATTCAGTTACATTCATTATGAATTATACTCATCTAATATTACCAATGTTTATGGGACAAGCAATTCTGTGTTATTTGTTTAAATTATGATAATTTGAAAAACTTCTAGACTTAAGTAGCATACTGCTCGCAAAACGGCAGGCTTATTACGTATCTTTTGCAAGAGCAAAACGATAGCGATTTTTGCGCAATAATTGCTCTTCCATACAGAAGTTTTAGAGTGGTTGGCGGTATTTTTTTTAATAAGTGCATTTGACAAACAGCGAGTGATTAGCAAACGATTGTGTAGGACCTACCATACCAACACTGCAGCTAATTCCAACTTTTATGGCATGAAGTTTTGATTTTGCAAAATATACGTAATAAGCCTGCGGGTCTCCCTCTAGTAGGTGGACCAATGACCTGATTAAGGTTGCGGGAATCTTTTTTTATCATTACTATTATGCATCTTGAGACATAAAAAGTTAATTTATTAATCAAAAATCCGACTGCTTAAGAAGCGAACTAAAAAGATGTATACAAGTAGAAAATCATGCTGTGCAGTCGGAGGATCCGGTGGTCAGCCGGCTCGCGAATATCTTGGTATCCTCAGACTTAACTTTTTTATTTACATAGTTTTAGCTATAATTTATTTTCGAATAATTTTTAAACATAAATAAGTAGTATATATTTTTGTAATAACCTCTTAAAACTCTTCATTTTGATACCCCACTCGATGGGGTTGCAAGAAAAAAAATTGAGATCCCCACAATATGGCGCCCAAACTCCGCCATTCTTGTTTTTTTTTAATGTCACTTATCTAAGAACACTTGGGCGGTAAAGACCTATCTAATGATGTCTTAATTATATAAATCTGTCTAGTGGTTTGTAAGATATGAGGTAATATTACAAACATACAAGATACGCGCAAAACTGTGTCAGGAATGATTAGTATAATTTCTTCTTCTTCAAATATCATTCATAAAAATTACCTAACAGAACTAGTATCAATAATATTCATTATTTGAACAGAAATCATACCGGATTTGTTTTGCCTGGAAGCCAAAACTAAATCTAAACAACCATGATTAATATCTGTTTAATTAATAATGGTCTATAAAACACAAATAGGTACTAACCTTAAATACAAATAATATTGTGTATCAGCCATAAATAATTATTGAAATAATGAATCACATAGTTACTGCGGAAACCACACTAACGGATGAATTTATATGATCATTACCAACAGTTTTGTTATTATTAAAATAGTAATCTCTCTATACAAAGCTAATAAAATAAAGAGATGAAAATGTTTGTTTGTTTGTAAAAGGTAATCTCTGAAAGATCTGATTCTATCAAAGAAAACTTCGCGGTAGCATTGGTAATAAATTATTAAATAAAGATCTTTTTTTAAAACAACCTTTTTCGTATTCTTCTTAGAAAACCCTTTCATTTGATACCCATATCATGGCAGTGTACAAAAAATAACTAGTCCGCCATCTTTGGCCGTCCGCCATATTGGATTTAGAATGTCGTCACTTAACTTACCATGCATTGTCGTCATTGTCCAAACTAAACGTGTATGCAAAATTTCATCTTAATCCGTGGAGGATAACTGCTTTAAAATTCAGTTGCAAAATTTGACCTGAAAACATACATACATGCAAACATACATACAAACATACATACAAACATACATACAAACATACATACAAACATACATACAAACATACATACAAACATACATACAAACATACATACATACAAACATACATACATTGCAAGTTACATAAAAGCTTGTAAAATGAAAAAAATGTATGGGACTGTCAAGCGCTATTGAAATGGGATCCATCTCTTACGTTTTTGGAATTTTGATCACCGCCACCGCTGAAATCGAATAACGCTTTGGCTAGATCGAGTTAATTTACGGATAATTAAAGTAGCCACAAAATAATACACGGAAAAAAAACCTACTCAGCCGAGCGATTGGCAAACGACCAACAACAAGGGAAAAAGTAAACGTAATTTGACGGTCATATTTGCTCGCCGATGGCTGTCGCTTTGTTGTCTAAAACCATGCGTAATACGAAATGATCGCGATCAATGATACGACGATAAATGCACATTTTAGTTTTATTTCGCAAAAACTAAGCCTGCCAATTTTTTGACGTAAAGCGATAATCACGCGATGATTAAAAGCAATCAGCAATAATTGCGTAGATATTGTATCTACGCAATTATTGCTGATTGCTGTTTCATACGTAATAAGCCTGCGGATATGATTACAGAAAGAAAAGAAAGAAAATACATGTATTTTTTTAAGATAGTGAGCAAGCTTTGCTATTGCTAAGTTTCATATAGGCTTCTTTTAATCTCAAAAAAAAAATACGGTGATTATGGAATAGGCTACAAGAGCAAAGCCGCGGGATAAGGCTATTCCTACTAATAAACGTGAAAGTTTGTATGTTTGTATTTGAATCACGCAAAAACGACTGAGGACACAGCCACAGAAATAGACGTGGCACACAGCTAGTTTATAGTCAAAATCAAAACTATTTATTTCAAGTCGGCCATTAAACGGCACTTTTGAATGTCAAAAATTAAAACTTACAAGTAATAATAATTAATTCTACCGGATAATGAACACATAATGATCACACATCACAATTTTCTAATTTAAATTTTCCAAGTAATTATCTACGGTTGGATAAACAAATAATTTATGCAATTGCAGCGATATTAATTTAGAATCCGCGTTAGTTTTCATAGGCGAATAATTAATTTGTTTCTAATGAATTGGCACTAATAACCTGATTTATTGCTTTGTTCCGCAGAATTTTGGTGTAAATTCTGATTTCGGTCGATTTAACTAAAAATATAGTTTTCTATCTGCATTGAAGCACAGTACTGCGCTCGAAATTACAAATCGCCGACGTCATCCAAAAAATAGCTAAGTTAAAATGGGACTGGGCCGGACACGTCTGCCGCATGTCGAACGATTCATGGGCTAAATTTACCACCACAATATGGGTCCCGGCAAATGTCCGACGACACTGTGGCAGACCCAGGCGAAGATAGTCATCATCCCGCCGGATAATCTTGATGCCCATCGACAGGACTGGTCAACAATTGCCCTAAACCGGGAGGATTGGAAGGACGTATCGGAGGCCTTTGCCCTGCAGTGGGACAGAATAGACTGAAAATAAAATAAATAATAATAAATACTTGACTTAATGTCCTATAACCCCTAGATGGGGCAGAGGGCGTTTACAGATGTCTTCCATCGAGATCGGTCTTGAGCTTCACTCTTCACCTCGCTCCATATCATTCCGATGCACGACGCTTCTGCCAACGACGCCACGCTTTCTTTTCTCTTGGGGATTCCAGTCGTAAGCTTGCTTGGGTATGTGATCGGGACCGCTTCGGAGTTTCACTTGCGACGCTTGATCTGGCGGTCGATTGGGCTCTCGTGGCATTTCTCCAACAGCTCTACCTTGGAGATGGTCTCGGGCCAGTAAATGCCGAGAATGTGACGAAGACAGCGGTTGACGAAGACTTGTATTTGGCGTGAGAGTTAAATAAAAAATCCAAGAGTCCATCTATACCAAGGGGTCAACATATACGGAGGTGCTTGAGGAGTGGAGAGGTATATAATAAACACCTACTAGTTAAATAAAAATTTCCAAGAGTCCAAGGTAATTATTTTGGGTTTGCCTTTCAGCGTACCTGTCCTCCACAACCTGTAAACAGGTAACGCGATACACCTTAGCAAGGCTAGTGCTAGATTTTCTGACTTCTGACTACCCATAACGACTATACAAGTACCGATGTGATTTTTTCAATACTTTCTAAGTTTACGGTGGATGAAAACATCGTGAGGTCTAAGTTTATCTTGGACATCGCTGACAACAGTGGATGAAAACATCGTGAGGTCTAAGTTTATCTTGGACATCGCTGACAACGGTGGATGATAACATCGTGAGGTCTAAGTTTATCTTGGACATCGCTGACAACGGTGAATGAAAAAATCGTGAGGTCTAAGTTTATCTTGGACATCGCTGACAACGGTGAATGAAAACATCGTGAGGAAACCTGGACTTACAGTTAGTTTATTATAAGTTTGTGGTCCATTGATTGCTGCAAGGCGTTCCAGAGCGAGTTTTTTTTTTTAATATAAATAGGTCAATCTGCGATCAGTCCGTGGACTATAATCAGATGGGTTGAAGTATGTAGAGTTTTTAGTGAGTAGCGCCATCGCCCTAACTCTCCTTATTAAAATAGCACATTTGCTCTTTTCAGGCGGTTAATTGGATTACACATTAGAAGCTTACTTGTCAATGGGTTAGGGTAATGTTTCAGTCGATCTGTATATTTGTCTTTGTACTGTTTGTATTCTTCCATAACAGTCTTCATGTTGAGATATTCATGAATCTCTGAGTTGCAGGCGAATCAGGCTGTAGTGCGAGAATAAATGAATAAATAAATAATTATCGTAGATCTACAAATGACACCTAATGGCTTAATGTGCTTTTCGAGGCACGGAGGTGTCTCCGTATGGAAGCGGCAAGCGTTGCTTAACCTCGACGACCGACCCTTGCGACTGTTATTACTTGACGACAATGAACAAATTGCCAAATAGAAAGAAGAAACTAAATTAATTTACCGCGATGTTCGTTACTGCGAAAGTTTACTATCGCGACGTTCGTTGTTGTGAAACTTCATTACCGCGATGTTCTTTACTGCGAAAGTTTACTATCGCGACGTTCGTTGTTGTGAAAGTTCATTACCGCGATGTTCTTTACTGCGAAAGTTTACTATCGCGACGTTCGTTGTTGTGAAAGTTCATTACCGCGATGTTCTTTACTGCGAAAGTTTACTATCGCGACGTTCGTTGTTGTGAAAGTTCATTACCGTGATGTTCTTTACTGCGAAAGTTTACTATCGCGACCTTCGTTGTTGTGAAGGTTCATTACCGCGATGTTCTTTACTGCGAAAGTTTACTATCGCGACGTTCGTTGTTGTGAAAGTTCATTACCGTGATGTTCTTTACTGCGAAAGTTTACTATCCCGACCTTCGCTGTTGTGAAAGTTTATTACCGCGATGTTCTTTATTGCGAAAGTTTACTATCGCGACCTTCGTTGTTGCGAAAGTTCTTAACTACGATGTATTTTACAGCGAAAGTATACCATTGTCACGTACGCTGTCGCGAAAGTTCTTTACTGCGATTATTGCAGTTTCGATAACACGCTATGGCGATGTAGGTCATTTAAGTGGGTTGCTGATACCGATGATAGTGGAAATATTATACTGTGGGACCTACAACAATGATTTACTCTCAGATAAAACATTTATTGAGTGCACACAAAATACACAACACAACACACAAAATCACAATTAAAGGTTTATCCACACAAATCAGGGCCGTGCCCGGGACGTGGACGGTCGATATTTTTTTGAGCTCTGACGGAGCACCGTCAGAGCTCAAAAAAATATCGGTGTATGCATTTTATATGAACTCGTTCACACACGTCCGTGCACGGGCCAGTGACGGAGCTTCAATGCCTGGGCCTGGCGCTGTCACGTCTCGGGCACGGCCCTGATATGTGTGGATAGACCTTAAATTTTCAATTTACATGTAGTTATATAAAAACAAGGTGCCAACATACTACATATTTGTGATCAGCACAGGATATGCAAAAACTAAATAATTAACTCCCCAACTTATTTGACCATTTTATAGGCTAACAAAAAATAGATGAAATGCATTTTAGTGAAAGTTAAAAGGATTGGTTAGCATATATCCATCGGTTGAGTTAACTACGGATAAAAAAACTGGCCGTTAGTAAGCACTGTAGTTAATCAATATTATCAAATCTTCGTCGAGAATAACATATAAATATGCATTTGCTGCAATTACAATACATCTGCACTCTAAGTCTTTCTTTTAAAAAACGTTTCCTAAAAAACTATTTTGTGAAATGTAACTTATATTTCGGAAATCAGTGTCAAAAAACTAACAAACAAAAAAAACCGGCCAAGTGCGAGTCGGACTCGCGCACTAAGGGTTCCGTACCATTATAGCAAAAACCGGCAAAAAGTCACGTTTCTTGTATGGGAGCCCCACTTAAATATCTATTTTATACTGTTTTTAGTATGTTTTATTATATCGGCAACAGAAATACATCAAACGTGAAAATTTCAACTGTCTAGCTCACGGAGCACAAAACCAGTGGAGAGAGCGTGCCGGTATTACCGCGGGCGCCAAGCGTATGCAGTATCAATCACATGCGGCGAAATTTTAGTCAGTCGCAACATTCGTAGGTAGGACGTACGAACGTCACGCGCTTCCGTCTTTAAAACAAATAAACTGAAAAGTAATGTCTAGTTGTGCAATTAAATGGTGTAGAAAGTGTTCTAATACTTCAAGTTACACAAAAGATGGGATAACATTTCACAGGTAAGTGTTTATCTACTCCATTTAATCAATTACATTAAGTAAAATCAAATGTTTTTATTTCTGGATGGTTCCGCTGCTGTCTCTTTCTGGTACACTGAATCGCGCGTTAGTCGTTGTCTCGTTTTTTCTTGATAGTGCTGCATCGCAGCACCACGACGATTATATCGATATGTTAGGCTCCAAGACGGAAAAAACTCGTCGAGCGAAAAAAATACTCAGAATGCATTGTTTATTATTAAGTATTACACAATACTTTGTTGCCGAAATTAATATGAACTGCAGCTGTGTACGTTCTTTTGTTTTTTTATTGTCATGCCCGTATTTACCATATCATAAATCTAACCTTTAATCGAGCAATTCATGTATATATGTATCTTTATATGTATAATTCTACTGTACGTGTTATGTCACTGCACTCCTCCTAAACGACTGGAACGATTTGAATGAAGTTTTTTGTATACGTTTGGGTGGCGCCCCGGATGTTTTAGATTCACAATAGGGTAGGGTAGGTAGGGTATTTGGTGTTTTTATGACAAAACAAAGTTTGTCGGGTCATTACGAAAAATAATACAAGTCCAAAAGATTACATAAGAAAAACATATTCAAAGCTAATTCATTTTAAAAACCAGTAAATTCATAATTATTTTTTAATTATACCTTTAATTTATTAAACACCTGTTTTATTTCAAAATCGAACCCGTAATCTCTGTATCATAAAGAAATCCTTACACTATTAATAAGTTAATCAACTATCGATATCGACATTTTTTTAATTTCTTGTTTGGAATCACTAAAGAATCGGCTGTCATTTGGTTGTCAATCTGTCGCCCAATCACAGCGGAGGAAGCTTACCTCTGCCCCCGCCGTTATTTGGTGACTTTGGTTTAGAACAAAAACGTGCCGATGCTCTCTCCACTGGTTTTGTGCTCCGTGGTCTAGCTATTACGGTTCATGAGATACAGTCTGGTGATAGACGGACAGACAGACAGACGGATCGTGGAGTCTTAGTAATTCTCGTTTTTAATAATGCTCAAAGTGATGCCAGAATAGATTAACCAAATCACAATAAACTTAAACAACACCGGTGATGTGAGAGTATACCAGGGTGAAATGTTCACACCTAGAAAAAAGTTGTAAGGTTACACAATTGTTTTTTTTTTAATACTGTCGGATTGATCCTCCTTTTTAGAAAGTCGGTTAAAAACTAGAGCACCGACTGCCGAAGTTGAAGTTATTTTTCAATTTGTAGTGTCTAAATAATAAACGTCTAATTTGTCAGTCCAGTGAAATTAGAGTGTACCAGGATGAACTGTACACATCTGCATACCCCTTTAGAGCCTACGTGATGTTATGTTATGAAATGGTGTTAACAATAAACAGACATGCGATTGCAGCAATTCCGATAGTTTTGCCCCCATTTATTTACATAGAGTTCTGTTATAAACCTTCTAAGTTCTTCATAAGATCTTAATCAAATTAAAGGGGCCAGAGGTAAAAAAAAAAAAAACTATTTCGGTTCACTTATACTTCATGAAAGATGCTTAATCTCCGTGACAGCTGTCAGTATCAATACAGTAACAATAGCGCTTGACAGGCTTACAATAACGTAACAATAACGTCAGTTTGACATATGTCGCAGAGATCAAGCTATTTTTTATGAAGTATAGTAAAAAGTTTTGAGGTAACAAGTATTTTTTTTAAAAACCAGTCGAATTGATAACCTCATCCTTTTCGAAATCAGTTAAAACTATTCCTTTAATTCTAATATCCTCAATAAGCGAACTTCCAATTGAAGCAATACGTACGCTAGGAATTTAATTCAGTGTAGATGTACTAAGGGTGTGGCTAGCCTAGTTTATAGGTTTTAGTTTATATAGTTTATAGGCATTGTGGCTGGTAGCTGAGAAGATATTTATAGGATTAAGTGGGAGTTGGTTTGGCGAATCATCATCATCATCAGCCTAATAATGTTCCCACTGCTGGGACACAGGCCTCCTCTCTGTGAGAGGGAATGGGCCGTTATCCACCACGCGGGCCCAGTGCGGGTTGGTGGATGTCACGTGTCTTCGAATTTTTTGCCGGTTTCCTCACGATGTTTACCTTCACCGTTTTGAGAGCAGTGGTGATGTATTAATTTACACAAATTAAAGCGCCTACCTGGGCTCGAACCCACGACCTACAAATTGTAAGTCACGGCCGATACCACTGGGCCACCACTGCTCTTTTGGCGGTTTGGCGAATAGTGATTATAATATGTGGGTTTGATCATTGATGGTAATAAAACTATGGTTACCCGTATGTCATTATGTCCTAGATGATCAACTGTTTGGTTTACAAATATTTATAAAGGTAGGTATCACACAGGTATGGGTGAAAGACACGAATCAAGCCGATGATTTCCGTGTCAAGATTTCAAGATCTCATACCGTTGTCACCAAAAGACGCGACTTTAGTTCTCCCGCAGTCAGTTACACTGAAAATAAAACATATTTATTTAGAATATATAAAATATACAAAATTAAACATAGTGTGCGGCTGCTCAACTACAATGCGACAACGATTCGCCAATTTTGTGAAACCGACCTCTTTTTAACACGCTTTTATTAGCTTGGTATGTATGTATCTATGTATCAATGTAACGGAATCTTTGAACGTGATTTACACCCCTTTCAAAACGTGGGATTGATTTGAAACTTTGCACACTTATCAAGGACCCATCGGTCCTTGATAAGTGTGCAAAGTACAATGCAATAATTTAGTCAAAGTCAAATATATTTATTCAACTAGGCCAATAAGCGGCACTTTTGAACGTCAAACAAAAATTAAAATTTACATGTAATAAAAGTTGATCCTACCGTGCGCGTTTAAATAGTTTGTCCCATTAGCCTTACCAAGATCTTCAGGATTAGCGACTTTTTAGTTCAATTAACCATTGTAGCGTGTTTTTTAATTTAAAGACTCCACGTACTCCACGTCACACTTCCAGCCGTTATGATGGCTCCTTCTCTGTAACTGCAGTACACCTCTGGAACTCTCTCCCACACTCCCTACGCGATAGCCCTTCTCTCGAAGTCTTCAAGAGGAAAATTAAAGAACATTTCCTTGTAACGCAATGTTAGTAGTTATATATATTTGTATTTATGTATGTATGTATATATTTGTCAGCTTTTACTTAAAAGACTAAAATCTTGTGTGGGTATTTTGGCGGGGATGGCGATGTACTAAAAATGCTTAGAAAGGGTTTACTCACCCAGTGTATTCTCATATCAAATACACAGTCACAGAGAACACAGTTTATGGAAAATAATTTATAGAACATGGTTTATAGAACATAGTTTATAGAACACAGTTTATAGAATACAGTTTATAAAGCACTTACCCTAATACTTATTAATGTAGCCTCGATCAAAAATAGACTGCCTTTGATGGCAAGAGCTACAATATTTATATTCTCGAAATGGGCGGGAAACGAGAAGTGCAAGCTTGTCGTTTACCAACCTGACAAAAAACAGTCCATCTTTGTTGCAAGCATAAAAATATCAAACAAATTATTGCCAACATAGAAAAATCACTTAGTGTGCTCAATTAAATATAAAGATCGCTAACATATTTATGATTTAATTGAAGATTATAATTAGGTTATTTTAAAATTGTACACAGGATCCTACCCTCTTTTGTCATCATTCTCTGTCACTCTAGGGTTTGCTGTAAGAGAACTCAACATTGAGTTAAGCTCGCCTTTGTACATGTACTTTATTATCACATTATATTGAATATTGTTTTTGGTGTACAATAAAGAATTAATTAATTATTTAGGATGCTGGCTAGCATTGGCATTATAGATCTAAGAAAACTTAGACTAACGTTCTAAATATTTTAAGGCACATTTAATCAGGCAAGTATAAACTATATCTACGAAAAAATACGATCCTTTGATCCTTATATTAAAATTCTAACTTGTTAAGTCCTCACAATCAAGAGTTCCCTACCAAAATTCATAACTACCGTCCTCCCTCATAAAATAATTTCATTCAGAGGTAAACACGGGTTCCGCAAACACGAATTACCCTCCTGTTTAGCATTCAACCGTCGAAATTGAATATAAATTTGTAAATTTGATTACAAACTTGTCAACGCGCCGGTAGGAAATTAAATAAAAAGTAAGTTCTAGGCAGAAACTTTGTTCTGTTTGCGTGGTTCTGTATAAAAACATGTTTGTTCTATTGGTGCTACAAGTATTTTTAGGTGCTTGATTAAAAATAGTTTTCGTGGAGTTTTAAGCACGTTCTTCTCCTTATAGACCAGGGCCGAAGCCTTTGAAAATGGTAAAAAGTGACAAAAAATAATAGAAGGATGAAACCTATTGGAAAAGGAAGAGAATAATACCAAAAATGAAAGGAAATAGTTATTTATGCTACAAGTGCGGAGAGTAGGTGATTTCCGATGAGTGGTATTTTTATTCACGAGCGAGCGAAGCGAGTGAGTGGATAAATCGACACGAGTCGGAAATCATCTTACGCACGTGTATCATACAACATTTTACTATGCATTGTGCGAGGAAATAAAAAATATATCTGAACCAAGCAAGAAATTAATAAAATGGCGCTTATTCAAGGGCGCTCAGCCTATCCACTGCGCATGTGCATATAGCTGTCACGTTGTAACGCAAAAAGGCACGAGCAAAATATTCATTCTGCCAAACATATTTAATGAATATTTGAAATTAATTTATTGATCAAAATCTAAATCTAGAGTAATTAAAAACGCCTTAAATGAAGTATTAGTTTTGTTTTACCTTTTATATGAATGATAATCTGTACTTAACTAATTTTTAAAACTTTTCTCAAATAATAAAAACTCTATGCGGCGGGCTGACGTTGGAGTTCAAAATGAAAAAAGTACAGGAAAGTAAAAAGCACTAGTAAAAAAAAGTGACACTTTCCGCACAGTTTGGCTGCTTGGAAAACGCTCTTTTCGAGGACATGCATTGTAAAATAGTTTTCGTGGAGTTTTAAGCACGTTCTTCTCCTTATAGACCAGGGCCGAAGCCTTTGAAAATGGTAAAAAGTATCAAAAAATAATAGTAGGATGAAACCTATTGGAAAAGGAAGAGAATATAACAAAAATTAAAGAAAAAATAATTTACGGGCGATCTGAGGTCGGGAAGTGCACGGGGGTAAGTTTTTAAGTGTAGAAAATGGTTTCTCTCGATTGCTACAAGTCCTGATAACTACAAGTCCTATGGAAAAAAGTTAAATGGCAAATAAAAAGATACCATAGTAATGTACAAAAAGCCACCGACTTTTTAAAAAAAGCAGATATTTTAGGTGTTTTTTCGATATTAAGTCAAAATAAAGTGAAAAAATTATAGATCTTTAATCAAAAAAATTACAGTCTGTTTGGGACATAAAAAGGTAAGATTTAACCAAATTTCGAGAAAATGTTTTTTTTTGTTAAAAATTAAATTGATGAATTACTAACTTGCAATGGTTTTATTATTAACTTGCAATGTTCAAACCTTGTAACTGAATTTTAAAGAAGTTATCCTAAACCGATTAAGATTACTTTTTTCATACACGTTTGGTTTGGATGACAATGTACGGTAAACTAAAAAGCTAGTTTAAAAACCGGCCAAGTGCGAGTCGGTCTCGCGCACGATGGGTTCCGTACCATGATCGCAAAAAACGGCAAAAAATCACGTTTTTTGTATGGGAGCCCCACTTAAGTATTTATTTTATTCTGTTTTTAGTATTTTTTGTTATAGCGGCAACAGAAATACATCATCTGTGAAAATTTCATTTGCCTAGCTATAACGGTTCATGAGATACAGCCTAGTGACAGACGGACAGACAGACAGACGCATCGCGGAGTCTTAGTAATAGGGTCCCGTTTTTACCCTTTGGGTACGGAACCCTAAAAAAGTATTCTTAATTGAAAAAAAAATGTTTTGTTGTTATTTCAGCTGTAAGACAGCGGTTAAAAATTATCTCTCACCGCAACTTACTTCCAACGTATTATCATAATTAATCTGTGATTACCTATTAGGGACTTTTTTTACATTATTATTGATAGGTTCGCGTTTGACCAGTATCTCGCCTGATGGTAAGCGATGATGTGGTCGACGATGAGGCACGCTTGCCTAGAAGTAACCTAATTATTCTTGACTTAAAGACGCCCAGGATGTCATCATCATCATCATTCACAGCCCGACTTCGCCCACTGCTGAGCATAGGCCTCTCTCTTCTTGTACCAATCACCACGTTCCCGTGCCAACCTCATCCAGGTTCTACCTGCAATGGCAACAATGTCATCTGCCCATCTCGCCGCTGGACAACCAATACTTCTTCTTCCAGTCCTTGGACGCCATTCAGTCACCACCTTACTCCACCTATCATCAACGCGCCTTGCCAGTGGTCCTGCCCAGCTCCATTTCAGTTCCGAAATTCGTTTTCCGACGTCAGAAACCTTCGTACGTCTTCGGATCTCAACGTTTGTAACTCGGTCTATTTAGCCAGGATATAGTTATCAGGAAATACAGACTCCGGCGGCGAATCCCACTCCTCAACTGTACGCACAATAAAAGTATTCCCAAAACGCTTTGTGCGTACGAGTGGGATGTCCACCATATACCGATGACGCTTCGCCGTTTGTCTTGTAGTCCGATGATGGAACGGGCTAGGCTTTTAAAAGAAACAATATTAATAATCATTTATAGTGAACTTTGTCCTACTTAATTATTTATGTTCTTATGAGAATAAATATTTTCAAAGTTCTAAATAATTCATTAATGTTTGGTTCTTTGAGATTTTTTGTCCTTGGAGTCCCCGGACCAATAAAGTAAAAGAAATAATAGATCCCCGATTTATTATTCATTTTTTTTTAAGTTATTCTATAGTTTTACGTTTATCAGATTTTAATTTAATTCTATATATTTTTTATAGTTTATTTAAAAATGCTATACCCAGGGTAACTAAATTTTTTTTTTCTCATTAGTTTACCATTTTGTCGTTATTTTGAAAGTTATTTTTCGCTTTATAGTGTTTTGTTTTGGAAGTCGGTTTGATTTTTTGTTAAAAACTTTCTTTTCCGAATTCGGTGTCTTTTGTAGGTACACATTGCTTTCCGTTATTCGACACCGACATTGGAAAACAAAGTTATTTTTCGCTGTATAGTGTTTTGTTTTTGGAGGTCGGTTTGTTTTTTTGTTAAAAAGTTTTTTATTTTCCTCTTTTTATTTTTAGTAGGTACCTCAAATTAACATGAAAATCATTCATAGCCAAATTACATCTCATGACGATTCCAATAAGCCCAAACACGACTAAGATACATTGTTTTATTTCGGCGTTCCAGTTGCCATTGTGATCTTCTTAATCAGTCAAGTCAGTGCAAATGATTGCATTATTGATGAAAATACCAAAATTGCTATATGCATGCCTATAATATTTGAGGAGTTCCCTCGACTTCTCTTGGATTCCATCATCAGATCCTGGTTTCCTTATCATGGTACCACCCTTGGGCTATTTCCTCTGCAACAAAAAAAGAATCATCAAAATCGATTCAAAAACTACGAAGTTATCCGCGAACACACAAAAAAAAAACATATATACGGTCGAATTGAGAAACCTCCTCCTTTTTGGGAAGTCGATTAAAAAGTATACATTTATTATATTCTTTATTGTACACCACAAAAATATATACACAGGACAAAAAAAACAAAAACAAGTGTACAATGGGCGGTCTTATCGCACAGGGCAATCTCTTCCAGACAACCTTTGGATGGACTGAAAGAGAGGAAAGAAATTTTGGGTTGTCAGTGTACAATATTATCTTAAATAATAATAAATATACATAATAACATAAAATACATACATAATATACTAATTTACAACAAAAATATAACAGAGAAAGGAGAAGACTAATTATAGTGAAAGGAAATGCTCCTTCACCATTTTTTTGAATATTGTACGTGTTAATGAATAAATAAATAAATAAATAAATATTGGTAAGGATTGAGCACGCCTCACTTCAATAGGTAATGCATTCCACAAACGAGCTCCTTGAACTGTAAAAGATTTATCGAAGAAGGATGTGGAATGCATACATTTAGTTACTCATGAAGATTTTGCCGTCTGGTTTGCCATAATGTTGGTAAACCCTAAGGTTAATTATCTGAGTTAATCTATACTAATCTATACTTCTATATTTATACTTCTATATTATAAAGAGGAAAGATTTTTTTGTTTGTTTGTACCGAATAGGCTCCGAAACTACTGGACCGATTTAAAAAATTCTTTCACCAATAGAAAGCTACATTATTTCTGAGTGACATAGGCTATTTTTTTTATCCCGAAAACAGTTCCTGTGGGGTGGTCCACGGGAGCGAAGCCGCGGGCAACAGCTAGTTATTTATGAGGAGAGTCTTTTTTAGGGTTCCGTACCCAAAGGGTAAAAACGGGACCCTATTACTAAGACTCCGCGATCTGTCTCTCTGTCTGCCTGTCTGTCTGTCTGTCTGTCCGTCTGTCACCAGGCTGTATCTCATGAACCGTGATAACTACAAAGTTGAAATTTTCACAGGTGATGTATTTCTGTTGCCGCTATAACAACAAATACTAAAAACATAACAAAATAAATATTTATATTGCGATAATGGTACGGAACCCTTCGTGCGCGAGTCCGACTCGCACTTGGCCGGTTTTATAAGTATGTCATGTTTTGTTTTCTTTTTTCTTTTTATATGATTTACTTTTACCTTGTAATAAGAGTCTATATTTTAGTTTATATTTAGTCGATAATCTTAAATGCATGCTGTGGCCTCCTATCATTTTTAGAGAATGCACATGTCATTACTTCATATTGATGATTCATTGTGTTTTTTGTGTAAGTACATCTTTCGTTGGAGATCCTGAATAAATAAATAAAGTATCTCATAGAGCTCTTACGGAACCCAAAAAAATGCAAACTTGTTTTCACGCGTCACAAGCTAATTTGCAAGCAAACACAAAAGTTAGCCGTAAACACCGCGTGTTTCCTACGTTTCTAGAAATAATATCTTCTTGTCATTAATACATTTTCTGCCTGTTTTTTCAGTGAGTGACAGGTTTATTGCAGTGATTGGATTTATGGAGTGTTATTGACAGGTTTGTACGTCGTTGACGTTAACAGCTGTGACGTCGGTTTACTTAAGTAAAAAGTGTTCGTAAAAATACGACGCGTTGACGAAGCGTTTGTGTAGCGTCTACGCTGTGTATACGTTTGGCGAACTTTAACGAATTGTGTCAGCGGAAGGCGTTGCCATGGCTGAATACTGGGCCAGGCAAGATGTATTATTATATTTGATTTTCACTTTTTAGTGGTACCTAATAGATAGATTACCCGAATATCATGAAACCTGAACATAACCGGTGAAATGAGAGTGAGTACTGTACACATCTGCGTACCCCTTTAGAGCGTACTGGCGTGATGTTATGTTATGAAATGGTATAAACAATAAACAGACATGCATTGCAGCAGCCCCGAGAGATTTGCCCTTATTTTTTGAAGAGTTCTGTTGTATATCTTCGAAATTCAGCAGATCTTCACGAAATCAAAATGGGACCAATTTCGAAACATATTCTTTCAAACAAAAAAAGAATTTTCGAAATCGGTCCACAATTGACGGAAATATCGGTGAAAAAAAAAAAAGCATACATTAAGTCGAACATAGAACCTCCTCCTTTTTCGAAAGTCGGTTAAAAATAGTTACCTACATCTCGTTTCGTCAGCGAAACAGGGCCTCAGTTACATACTTGCAGACGCGCTCTACTTTACTCAATGACGTAACATCTTACAGGATGCGAATCCGACCCACATCAAGATCACATTTCCGCGTCCTCAGCTCCCGTGGAGAGCAGTTCTATCAATCAAAATATTTAATAAGGTAAGCTCTGACGTCAAACGACAAAAATATTATGTGAAAAGAACTGAAAGTGATAAATTATGAATGATATCGTGTTCTTTATTTAGAAATTATTAGGCCTCAGTTAGAAGACGCAAAAGTTTTATTGTGGATTCTATTGACTAGACAACAACATTCGATTTCCTCGGAAAAATATAACCGCGCGGTAGCCGCGCGGATGCTACGCGGTTAGCTGCACCGCATATTAAGGGCCTACATACGCTTTAGTGCCGTAAAACGGCAACTTTCTAAAGCAAACTCCTTAGTAACGGCTAGGTTAAAAGGTTTGAAAAAAATATATATTTAGGACGGATTCATGTACATAATTTTGAACACAAGGTTTTTACGTGTAACTAATAGTTTTGCTTAAAAAAAATAATTAACAACACGATAATTTTCGCAACTTTTGGAAACTCCTCCAAAACGACTTGGATGTTTAAAAATATTTTTACATAGAAAAATTGATGGCTGGTATTTCTTCATAACTAACATAGCATATGTAAATCAAATAATATTTTGCAAACACAACTGTTCAAAAGGAGGTTCAATTTTGATATTTTGGCATCGAGCGGGCGCACGGCCAGTACTGCGTTAGCATTGGGGTGTATATATCGCCTTAATGCCATCTCGTCCCAACCAATCCTGACAGTACCAAGATGCGCGACGTAAATTTAGTTTGCTGTATGAAGTTTCTTTGTATACTTTGTTGCCAAACAAATAAAAGGTTATTGCGGATAAACTAGACTGCCCTTTCCTGGGGTACTGGACAGCGGCGGCTTCAGTGCAACGGGAAACAGGTATATGAAATGATTGTTTTTTTTTTTTTTGGCTAGTTTAGGTTAGGTCATAATTAAAGCATGTAAATTTACTAACGTATACGTTATAAGTGTATTACTAACATAAGATTATGGTCTGAAATAAATGATTGAATTTAATTGAAATGAAAACACAGTGTAGTTTGCTGGCTCAACGTGGTTTCTGGAAAGATAATTGAGGTCGGCTGCGTTGGTTCGAATGCATTGGGTTGGTGCAAACAAATTCGTGTCTTATAATCGCGCCCTTAGGAGAATTTGGCCTTGAAAACCAAGGTTGACAATAATTAGCTGTCTAGTGTCTAGCCTTTTAGATCATGGTTGTTTGTAACTAAATTCAAATTGAAATTCATTTATTAATTTTGTGAACATAGGGTAAAATTACAGATGTTATAAATAAAGAAATATTGGTCCATACTATGCCCCACCAGAAGGCATATAAAATATTGAGCATATGAAGGTAATCGAATGTCACATTAAATAAAAACAAAAACATAAAGTCAATAGATGTCAAAATTTAATGTCAAAGAATAATAGTTAATATGTGAATAAATTAAGACGGCAAAATAAACAAAAAGATAGTAACTAGGCACAATTTCGTAATACAATAATAATTGAGATAAAAATGTCAAGTCAGAATATCATTACCAAGGGAGTAATATTTGAATTATACAGACAGATATATAACACTTAAATATTATTTTAATTTATCATTAAGATATTCATTAACAGAATAATACGCCTTGACATTCAATAATTTAAAAAGCTTTGTTCCAGGAGTAGAATGAAGGTTACTGTTCTTAATTCATGTTTTGACCACTTTAGATCATATTTAAGAGCTTTTTGTATAAAGCTATTGTGAAATTTCTTTAATTTCTTGCCTCTCGAAAGGTCACAAAGGACATCTCACGCCAAATCCAAGTCTTCGTCAACAGCTGTCTTTGCCGCTTTCTCGGCATTTGCTGGCCCAAGACCATCCCCAAAAGTAGAGCTGCTAGAGAAATGTCATGAGAGCCCGATCGACTGCCAGATCAACCGTAGCCCCCCCCCCCCCCCCGGTGGGTACCCGCTTTGTCGAGGCGGGGGGGGGCTCAGTAACCGTGGCTAGGTCACCCACGGTGAAGCGAAGAGGAACCCGAGGAGGGGCCGCTCGTCAGGGCTTTTGCCGATTAAGCAGACGACGTAGCGGCCAACTAGTAGGTTGCGGGGCCATTGACCTCGACCCGTCACAGTGGGACCAAGGTTGCCATACACGGGGTCGTCTGGCACCCATGTGCTGAATTGGTCCCTGGGGTGGTCACGGCGTACAGTGTGTTCTGGTGCGCCGGTGATGGGGGGTACTCCCCCAAGGAGGGTCCGGTGACGGACAGCCGCGGCGGGTTCGCGGTGAGTGCTAACGTGTGCCCGTGTTCACGCCATAAGCGGCACTAGAGGACACCGTGGAGTTTTAGTGGGTTAGAGTCCCACATAACTGCACTATCTACCCGTGGTAGTGCAGTATGCATGAGCATTTCTACAAGCAAAAAAAAAAAAAAAGATCAACCGTAGCAATTGGAGATGGATTAGCCACACGCTCGTCAAGCTACCCCACACCCACCTATGCGCGGCGCCCCGTGTTCGCTTCATGCACCAATAGCGAGAATCAAAAGCAAATCAGAATGACATTGACAGCTCCAAGTGCATATTAATATTGACCGCGTAGTAAGCTACTTACACTATTTGTATTTAAGTTTTACATTTGTTTATTTAGGGTTCCGTACCCAAAGGATAAAAACAGGACCCTATTTCTAAGACTCCACGATCCGCCTGTCTGTCTGTCTGTCTGTCCGTCTGTCACCAGGCTGTATCTCATGAACCGTGATAGCTAGACAGTTGAAATTTACACAGATGACGTATTTTTGTTGCCGCTATAACAATAAATACATATAAAAACAGAATAAAATAAATATTTAAGTGGGGCTCCTATATAACAAACGTGATATTTTTGCCGGGCGTGA